>RCWM02000157.1:0-572500 GCA_003667255.2 Euschistus heros | reverse complement strand
ATTGAAATCGATAAGTAATCATAAATTTAATTATGCCATAAGAAAGTTGGTTAAATTCGCAGGTTTTTGTGAGATTTGCAGTTTTGTGGGTATTTTTTTTCGAAAAACAGTGATTGTTGAAGTATTGAAGTATGAAGACATTGTAACTTAAATAAGGTGAAGATCAAGCTGTTCTTTAGGTCTCAAGTTGGTAAAATTCAAGGTTGCACGTACTCTGCTCTTATAGGAAATTTAATGCAAAATCCGAAAATGTGGTCAAATTTGAAAAATGTTTAAACAAAGTTGAAATATTAAAGCTTTTATGGCAAAAAACGTGGTTTAGAAATGTATGGTCAGCGGTATTTTTGTTCATTTTTGATCTAGTTTAACCCAATTTTTTTTTTTTTTTACACTAAGAGGTACTCACTACTAGGTGTATTCATTTATACATCCATGCTACTCTTCAACACTTACACTAATCACACGCTGTTCAATATCTAAATACTTTATGAAGCTTCTTTTTCTACTGATATTTTTCAACTTTTGAGAACTATAACTATATGCCTTTATATTCTAATATAATAACAAATAAATTACTGTAACTATTCTTCTATTTATATCTCTCATTTTTTTAGAGCCCTGAATCCAAGAAAAAGATATCAGGCTATATAAATGCAATTGATGAGCTCGAGAACTCTAAAGGCATCATTTAATTATAATTCTATTGTTGATTTTAACCGAAAAAGAAAGAGCAGAAATTAATTTTCTTTGAAAATGGAAAAAAAAAAAAAAAAGGTTGGAAAAGTTCTGAGTCACGAAAAAGTTGGGCTCATTATTTTATCCTATACAAGTTCATTAAAGCCCCCTCCACTCGAAGACCCTACTCCACCGGGAAAATGTATGCGATTCAATCCTCTTCAACCTGACTAAAAATTAGGACGTTAAAGATTTTTTCTTTTAGTAAGCGATTTCATAATAAAAGGGATTCTTATTCAAGAATCGGTTTTTTGTTATTTTAGTGTTAGACACAAGTAAACAACAAAACAACACATAAAAACAATTAGCTTATTTTAAAAGTGGATTGTTATAGCTTATTGTAATAACAGACATTAATCGTGGGATTGTTAGGTTCACACTCCACAAAACAATACCTTACAATTTTATCTTACAAACCTTCATACATAAATGCATCTTTGTAACTGTTTTTTCTTTGGTGCTCTATTTTTTAAAAAATCTACAAAACAAATATATTTGATCAAATAAATAATGTTACTCAATTATAACTTGAAATCTTATAAAATATTTTTAAAATATGGTATAAACGACAATTATAATAGGGCGTATATAAAAAAATGACCGTTTTATCAAATTCCAGAGTTCAAAAGTCTGTAAATATCTTAATGCTATTTATTACCAATGCTTAGTGATCCCTTTACAGCATTCTCTAAGCTTGTTTACTAACACTGGATTTCTTCAAAAAAAGCATCAGGTCAGTTATTTATTTCAAAGAAGAAACATGACAGTATCTTACGAAATTCCCACAATCCGCTGAAGCAACTCGTGAAATTATTAAATACGAAGGGGAAGGTGTCCTTGAAGAGCGCATTGCACGGCGTTGGTTTGAAAAATTTAATAGAGGAGATACGACGTTGAAAAGGAAGAAGGGCTCCGGGCGGCCATTAATGGATATTGATCAGGTTCTCAAGGTAGCTGTTGAGTCAAATCCGTCCACAAGTACTCGCGAACTTTCCAGGGAGTGTGGTTTGTCGAAAGATATTGTTAGTCGCCATCTTCTCTATTTATACTGGTCCCTCACGAACTTACTCCTCAACAATCAGCAGAAAAATTAACAGAAATTCATGGGCTTGAACTCCTGCCTCATCCACCATATAGTCCAGACCTCGCACCTTCGGATTACTACTTATTTCGATCCATGGCCCATTTCCTTCAAGGGAAAAAAATTAATAATTTGACGTAAGTTGAAAATGCTGTCCAAGTGTTCTTTGACAGCCATCCCAAGGAATGGAATCAGCGTGGCATCGAGCAATTGGCTAGCAGATGGGTTATGACGGTAGATAACAATGGACTATACTTTGAGTATTAATTGTATTTTATATCAAAGAAATAATAATACACCCCATTGCATTTATAATATATTATATCCACATAAAATCTTAAGCAGGTTACAGTGTAACATCATGATTAACTCTGTCTTTTTTTTAAAATTTGATTATGTTGTCTCCTTATTTGCTTGCCAATCTTATGTACCGCCTTCTTAAATAGTTGCCATTGGACGTCAAATTGCAGGATAAAAGAAAAAATCGAATTTGTATTTTTATTAAAAATTTTGAACAAATATTTTTTTTTTCTCTTTTTGGGTAGATAGTAATTATATGTTAATTAGTTTAAAAAGTAAACAAAGTTTATTGAAATTTCTAACCAATATAATTTTAACGAAGTTTTGTTTTAAACACAGAGCAACGTAACGTGTTACTGTGCTTCCATTGATGTTTTTTTTTTTTCTAGGTTACATTGAATATAGTTCGGAACAGAAAAATATTGGTCTACAAAATGCTAATGGCATTAAAGAAGAATCGATAATATTCTCATATTATAACTTTGTTTATGAAGAAGAGGAAGCTGAAAGAAGAAAATGAACTTTATTCTAAATAAAGAACTTTATTCTAAACATTGATTAATAATGAAATTATGAGTTATAAAATAAATGAGAAATCTTGTAAAAGGATACATCATCATAAATCCACATTTATGGTTACTTTTGGATGCCAAAATTTATTATGAAGCATAATGAGGCTCATAATTTTTATTTTTTAAATTTTTTTTTTTGTATAGTCGACTGTTATTGTGTTCCCCCATGTTGTACTGTACTCCTAAGACTTTTGCCCTGTACCCCCCCCCCCCCCCCTGGAGCAAACTGCCAAAAATTTGTGATTTCAGATAACGACAAAATAAGAATAACTTTTTTATATTATATCGAGCCAGATATGAAGGTTATAGACTGTTGATTTCATGGGGAATAATTAGAATACGATACATTAAACTTCTTTTTTTTCTAAAAAAAAATTTTTTGTTACACTATTCCCTACTTGACCCTACTTAATAGATATTGTTTTTTTTCTTTTAATTCAGCAATTTTCAGTATCAACATTTCTACATATAATTTTATTAATGTCTTTTTTATCAGTTATGATAAATTAAAAGTTTTTATATTTTTAATTTTTATAACTATAAACTTTTAATGACGAATATCATGGATGAACTCAATAATCTGAGCAATAGCCTTTAATGAGTCGAATGGAAATTTACGTCGCCATATTGGATCCGCCATTTTGATTTTTAAAATCGGTCTCCAATTTATTATCGTTTTATATCCTTGTGTTTTATTTTGTGTTCTTACAATACATTCATTAGTAAAAAAAAAAAAAAAAGGTTAAATAATATAGTATCAGCATCTATCGTCTGGATCGAGCCTAGCTGAAGAAATGAATGTATTTCCATCATTGAGAATACTTAAGTTGCAGAGGTAATTTTCTTTTGTGTTTATGCTTTTTAATGCAATTTTAATCAGTTTAATTACCTACTAGAAAATAAAAATTAAGGATTGATAGTTAAAATATCCGAATGTTTTTATTATATATTTTTTTTGGCTTCATATCAGTTGAATTTTAAGTCAGGAGGGGTTTATAATAAACTAAAATTATAATAAACATTATATTAATTCACTTCTAAACTCAGATTGGAAATACCCTATCGCTAAAATTAAAATGAAGTATTTATTCTAGAGTATTGTTTGAGAAAACAAACTTATTAAGATGTTTAGACCGTTAACGGAATCCGGCCCGAAGTTTCAGCCTAATCTAAATATACTTTTTGTTTATATTAGGAGGTTTACTCTCTGTACGCGTAGGAGTCCTATCTGGTTAGGTGGATCCAGATTTAGTTTGTCCTGTTCGCCAACAGGAAAATTTCTTCGATTGTTTATATTTTCCTTCTGTAATCTTCTATTAATAACTAAACATTTACTTGAACTTCTGGTCGATAATCTTTTAAAATTTAATTTTCGGTACATTGTACTTCATTTATATATATTTTTGTGATTATCCTATATGTTGAAGTTCTTAAAGTAGATAAGATATAGAAAATTCATTTATTAAAATTAACCTAAAATGCGTACACAGCTAATTTAGAAATAATATTAATCTTAAAAGATATTAATAGGAAATCAGACTGTTACTATTACATGTACAATTTTACTATATGTACAATTTTATATTATAAAAACATATGTATAAAGTTAATGATTCAACTCTTACACAAGATTGACTGAATGCATAAAAGTTTTAATTTTTATGTATTCAGTATATGAAATATGATGGAAATCAGTATTCACTGGGATCTCTTCTGACTTTACTATAGTTTAATTGTTTGTAAAAGAGATACCTTCTCGAACTTCTTATGTTTGTAGAAGTATGTTTTATAGAAATATTATTTTATTTTATACATTTACATAGTATACTTTTAAGTGTATCAAATGATTGATTATACATACAATTATACAACATAAATATATGTAATCATATGTTTGAAGTCTGTTTTTTATGTTCACAAGCGATTCAACTTCAAATTTAAACACTTATTGTTCTAAACTTCAGTAAATATTTGGAAAAATAAAGGTTTTTCATTGTTTTCATTTTTGGCTTTTCCATAAGGAGGATAAGGAGATGAGTTTTGGGACTCCCTAAGCCATTCGTATCTAATCCTTACATTTTAAAGGTCTAAATGTCACAAATTATCTATTATAAACTTGTCCGTAATGTTGTTTATTTGATCCAAACAACATAATTAACTACCCGTTCATTATAAACTCCGAAGAGGACTAGTCTTTCAATTCGATATTCGATAACCCTCAAATGTATCTGAAAAGATGGGACTTACTAACAACAAGAGAACACACTCAGTCTCTCACGGATCTTGTTGGCATTTTTAAGAGATCCCTGGTCAAAATTATTATTTTTTTTTTACTGCAGATGTGAGGAAAAATACAGCCGCTTCATAGATTTTGGTTTATGGTGATCAAATTCTAAAAACTTTATTAGAACCTCAAGAAAACAACTTTTACAGATTTTGTTTACACAAAAAAATGATTTCAGGTTCTGATTACCTAAAATCTGCCATGCCTAAGTGTCATTGGAATTTCAGATGTGTATACATTCAGTATCTTCCTTAATTTCAGTGGCATTCATCATTGTAACAGAGCCAACTTAATCGTAAATATATTACCGAGTTATTTTATTAGAATTATAAGTTAGATAGATAGTTCATCGAGTTATTAGAGGGTATATCTTATGTTGTAGTTTAAACGTAATATATTGAATCTTGAGTTTTATTCCTAATGAAAACTACATTTATTGTTAGACTGATAAAAATAAATCACTATTCGTAGGTAAAACAGGCAAGACATTATTTGTATATATTTTTTTATTTAAAGAGGGATGTTATATCGTTTATAGAAGCGGCACGAATATGGATCCCTGAGGCATCTGGGCCCTAATAGGACGATTAGCGAAGATTTCTAAACCTTGTAGAACAGCAAAATATATAGTAGAAAATAAACTTTGTTAAATATAATATATCACGTTTTTTTTTTCAATTATTTAATAATATAACTTAAGTAAATCATTTTATATAATAATCTTGATCGTTGTATGCTTTTCTTTAAATGAAGAATTTTATTTAATTTTCCTAAAAAATTATATTAATTCATATTATTTGTTTTCTTTGTTTTTTCTTAAGTCTACACATTTAACTTCTCCATTGGCAACAAGCAGATACAATAACGATACGAAAATTACATGGCCTGTTAGGCATGAGGATCAGGACCCAGTGGTACTTACTTGTAACATGATATTTAATTGATTTCAATCGAGTAGATCCCTCAACCAACTTCTTTTTAGCCTTCTTCGCATATCTCGACGTTTGTATTAGATTGTTGATATGTTCTTAGAGTTTAGCAATATTTTTGCAAAATCTGGATGTAATCTTGCACCATAGGTATGCATAAGTTTATGTATAATGTTTTGTTATTGACGTACCAGGGTGATTGTGTAATGATCCCTTATTTATGTATTTTTATTTTAGTTATTCTTTTAAATTATGAGCCTTTGGTCCATAGTATTTTTGTTTTTAATATAAGAATTTAATTATCATGCACGTTATTATCACATTTAATGGATGTATGTTATTTTTTTTGTATCTTTGTAAATTTCAATAAATAGATGAAAAATAATTCAATTATTATTTATTTCCACTTTTTAAAGCCGTCTAATGTATGGAAAAGTTTGCCGGAAAATAGTTATCAATACTTTTATAACATATATATGTATACTTTTATAATTATATCATACTCGTAGTTTCTCTTCTTATCTTAAGTGCCGGGATTCCTTATCAAATTTTGTAATCAGGTGGTCTGCTTAAATTAAAATTTAACAGTAACCATGTATGTGTAACCAAAAACGAATATTATCTCTAAAACATGAAACCATTTTGAAGTGAAATTTTATAAAAATCTGTTAAAGTCCTGTCGTTTTTTTTTCAGTTATTAATATTTATTTGTTACTCCATATTCAATTCGACCTTTTTGAATTTAACAATATTGTTTACTGTCTATGAAATATGGATTACCTTTTAATCCAATCACTGCTAAACGTGTAAAGAAATAGTGTGTTGAAATTCAAGTTCAGTCAATTTTATTATATGAATTTAAAATTGCCATGAAGGCGACCGAAGCCGCTCGAAAAATATGCTCCGTGTTATGTAAGAAGGTATTCTGAGCGCAACGCTTCAGCAAAAATTCAAGAATTAATTGATTCGCATCGACGTAAAACGTATGCAGAGATAGATAAGCAGTTAAATATTTTACAAGCAACTGCCTGGAGTTACTAAATGGGAAAAAAATACACAAACCTTTCCCTCACCAATTATCACCTTTTCTGATCTACTTGGACAATTTTCTTCGGTAGAAATGTTTTGATAAACAGCAAAGCCTTTAATTGGAATTTAATCAGTTTTTTTACCAGGAAAGATCAACCATTTTTTAAAAACAGTATTTGGGATCTAACGGACGCATAGTGGGGCCAATGACCAGTATTTGCGGTCAAAACCTCTCGCAATTATTTTTTCGTTACTATATGAGTAAATGTTATCCGCTAGAAGTCTATTTATAAGCATTAGTCTTAATGCTTCTCTGAGAGTCTTAAAATATTTATGATAGAATCATAAAAATAACCAAAAAAAAAAAAAATAATCTGAGAAAATGATCAGTAAAATATCATTATTTCAAAAAGGGGTAATTTGGGGCAAATATTTATTTCAAATTATGCTTACCAGATAGTGTCTCTAAAGTACCACACAGAGCCCGCGATTCAACTAACGTTCAACAAAAGATATGAATTAATGTATTTACGACAATGCATTAAAAAAAAACTTGAAATTAAGGGTTCCATAAATTATAAAAGAATAATTTAAAATTTTCGAAAAGTTTACCATAATTATACATACCTCCTTGAAAATAATTCATATTAAAATCAAAGTCTGATCTTTAAAAATAAGGATGTCATAAATCACTTAACTGCACTATGTTTAAGTCAAATAACAGACAAGTTCACAAGGTGGCAGATTAATGTTAATAAATACTTGTTTACCTTTTATTTCAGCTCTTCTTTTGATTGGATTATTTTTGTTTATGTATCGAACAATAGAATTAACTTAATTCCAATTCAATTCAACATAGTTTGATTTTGAAATTTTTGACCTTAAATATTGTTCAGTGGCCCCACTGTGGGACGTTTTAATGAATAAAGTTATTGTATAGTTATTGGTTCATTGAATTTTTTAAGTGCCTAAAAAACCACAGGACGTTTAAAACGACCTGTTAGAATAACTTTAAGTTATCATATTCTACCACTTACTTGTAATTGATCCACTATAGTTCTCCGCGATAGAAAAGGCTGGTTTCAAAATAATTTTAAAGCCATTGAAAGTTAAATTATTTTAAATACTAATAAGGAACTTCAAAATTGAGCCGAGAGTAAACACGAGAGAGCAGATAATCCTCAAGATCCTGAATAAATTGAACTGAATGGAATAATTGCAGCCGCTGGCCTTGCTTCCAACGGCGGAATTACTTGCCTCTCCTCAGCCGCATTACAATAGTACTATATCTTCATTTAATTGATCTTAATTCCCCTTAGTACAAAGAGATCATTATGGCGGCACCCAAAGTGACTCGGCCACTTACTCCTTACAGCTCATGTATTTATAGAATATATTTTATAAAATACTGACAAGGGGAGGAGTCTTCTTAGCAATTTTTTTTTTTTTTTTTTGAGGTTCCTCGTCTTTGCTGTTCCGACTAATGGGCCCTAGAGACCGAGAATGTCCTGAGTTGTTGAAAAATTGATATCAACATGATTCTTACACTAAAATGTTTTATTTTTTAGTGCAAATTTAACTAAAAATACTGCCACTTCATAGATTTTGGTTTAGGTACATTAAATTCTAAATATATGATTAGATCTTCAAACAAACTACCTTTACAATTTATTGTAACACAAAAAATGACGTCAGATTCTAATTCAGCGTTCAAAAGAATCCCTAAATACGAAATTTTATCTAAATAAAAAAATGAAAAATCGTAACATTCAAAATTTTCCTGAAATTTTTTAATCATGTTTCAGTTTTATTTCTTTATTAAATAGAAAAAGACATTAATTACGATTAGACGGTTGAACGTATCAATTCATATTTTTACCCAAAATATAGAACAGTAATATAATTGAAATGTCTTAGTTTTAAGATAAAATTCATAATGTATTTCGGATTTTCCAATTTTTCAAATAGGTTTGTTCGTCGAATTTGCAGTGATTTACATCAAAAGAAAGCTAAGGCTCTCTCCTATTTCCAGTGATATCAATCGAGTTGAATTTGCGTGAAGTGTAGCAAAGTAATGGAGATTAAAAGAAAAGTTAGCGATAATTGGTTTAAAAATTTCATCCCCCTTAAAAAAATGATATTTTTTGTTCTTATTGAATAAAAGTTTTTAAGGTTTTTGGGAGTAAATTCAGAGGAAGTAAATGCAGAGGATTTATCCTCGATTTATTATTCACAAGTCCTAGTTCAATACAAATGATAATTCTTATGGCTGATCCAGCTATACCAGCTCACATGCCAAATAAGAAATATAATGTTCAAATGTCCTTGTTGCTAGTTGAGTATAATCATTTATTCAGGGATGGAGTGGCTGAAATTATAGGTGATAAATTGTAAATTTATTTATGGTTATATAACCCCCATCAATATGGTGCTTAGCTTTATAGTCTATTTATGATGTTAGACTGCAATTCTAAAGTAGATTTTTTAAATCTAAAGCTTGTATTTGCCATATGTTTTTAACTTTGAAGGTTGATAGTTTATTATTTAACTTGAAGCTTTAATTAAATTAAATCTAACATGATTATTGGCAAGCTTATGTTAGTGAAAATTATATTTGATAATAATACTTTATTGATTTTTATTGTTAGTCATTTGATTGATACACTGAATGATAGTATTAATCTGGCCTTAAGGAATCCACTGAAGGAGATTACATTGATGAATGTGTTGTACTAATAAAAGAAGAAGACCAGGATGTAGTAAAATATTGATTTCACTTTCTTTTTTTTTTTTAATATTTTTTTGTTTCGTTAAATTCGTTTTTATTTTATTTTTATTTTTTTTGGCAGATCTTTTTAATATGTTGGCAGGAGATTTATGCTTTAATACATATTGTTTTCATTTTTCAATTTATATTTTCTTTAAATTAAAGATTAAATACAACTTGTCATTTGTTTATTTGATCCTCTTATCGAATAGTTGCCCAAAAAGTAGAATGTGAAAAGAACTATGCAAGACCAATACAAAATGATGTACAAATCATTAAAGAATTTTGAAGCTCATAGCTGGAACGTTAATTTTGGTGTATGGGCCCTTTTTGCAGTCACATCCTCAATTATTTTTACCCGAATTCGTTGTAATTAAATTAAACCAAACTAATATTTACATCATATTTTATAGTCCGTATGATATTTATAGAACTTATGCAAACTGTTATTAAAGATTTTTATGTTTCTGTTTCCCAAGAAAATATTCTTTGTTTGAAATAAATATTGAAATATTTTAATTATGAATAATAGTAACGTTTTATCAAATAGTTTTATCCCAAATACGAATTATTTTAACAAATATTTATTATTTAAAATTATATTATAGGGCGGTTTCGGCTCTTGTAACATGATCGGTTTCGGGATCGGTTCGAGGACTGTATCTTATGTAAGAATTTGGGGTCCCTCGAGAGGGGGGGAGGAGTGTGGGTGCTGTGTAGATCAAAGGGAACTCCAGTCCAAGCGGGCGAAAGGACAAAGAAGCGGAAAATTGACTTCCCTGCAAGAACCGAATCGACCAAATGGTCACATTCGTGAGAGGGGAATATTTTTACTAAAGAATGCACTCCTTTCAAACCAACAATACAGGCATAGTTTCATTCCATATATATGCAAAGTATGTATGTAAATTTATTGAAGTAGACATCCCCCGTCCCACAGTGGTAAAAACGCCTAATCTAGGTGGACATTAAGAAAAATTTTCATGTCAACAGAGCATTGAATGGACTTTTTAATGTTATCAAGAGATGGTTGACGAGATATAAACAGCAATTAAAATACAATTTGATGGATTAACACTAGTGTAGACATACATTCTTCCCCAAAAAAAAACAGGTTGTCCTCAGATCAGTATCAAGTGCAGGGCACTTCTATTGTGCCCAACCATTCATAGTGTGTGTTACATATAATAACGTCTCATATAATACATTAAAGGTCTATCTATTAACGTTTTTTGGTGAGTGATACATATCTAAAATTTTATCCTCATGGGTGTATTTAGTTGAATCAAGTAAACATATTTAACAAGTTAACAGATTTTCGTAATTAAAATTATGTAACTTTTTTTCTCCAAAGTCCTCCGCCTTCTCGGTGGCATGGTTTTAAAGTATAACATCTAAAGAATGTACAACAATTGAAATCTGACCCATCCCGACCCATAGAGCTAAGCTATTTCTTGTTTTTCAGAATAATGCCCCTCCTCAAAAGTGCTGCATTTTCAATGAAAAATTGTCTGAGCTTAAAAGGCATTACTGATGAGGTCACTCAGGCATTAGTTAAAAAAATAGTAGATTCATTTTTAATTCGTATTAGTTCTCGATGGGTCCAAAGTCGATGAAGCCTTCAAAATTTTTTTTTAAAGAGAAACTTGGTAGATGGCCCAAGTAGCAGTAAATCTCTTACTACCAAAGCATTTAGAGATTTGAGGGAATAAAACAAAAAAAGCAAATTCAACATTTGTTGGACAATTATTCCTATGAGGAGCTCCACGCCTCAGCTTGTACGCAGTTTTCTTCGCCTGACCCATATATTTTAACTTTGTCAATTAATGGAGGCAGTGCTTTGTTGCTTTCTGATCCTAATGATGAATTTTTTCCGGATGAATTATTAATTTTACTATCTGAGCCAACTGGCTAGTAAAATAGTAAATAAAAAATGGTCTGCGTTAAATTTAATATACAAGTTATTTTATTTTTTTTTTAACGTTATTTATTTTATCCACACCTGTTAATCAAATCGTGACAATAAGCGGATGTGATATGAGAAATTATGTAAAATTGGCATCAGGGATGAGGGAAATATTTAAGTTATAATTTAAAAAAAATACAACATTCAGTTCTATATATTAAAAAAAAAGTTTTAGTTCTTATTATTGTTCTATTTTATTTATGCAAAAATAAAAAATACTCAAAAATTTTCTTCAGAAATGATGAGCAATGTCCACCTAGATTGGCCGTTTTTACCACTGTGCGTCGTACAATGGGCAAAAAATCCATTTTGGCGGCCAAAATAATTTTATTGGCGAAACATGTTCTAAATGAAGTTCAACTAACGGGGAAAATATTAAAAAAATTAAAATGGACTAGCTAATATTTAAAAAACTGTTGATTTTTCCATTTACTTCAAAAAAATAATTAAATAAATAACAAAAAAAATAACAAAAAAAATGCCCTAGTACCTTGATGATCAATGACTTCTGTTTTGATGACAAGTTATGTTTCGAAAATCATGTATTTATAACACGGATAAATTTTTTATTTAATTTTAATAAATGTAGTTAGATTTGAAATACGTTTTTTTTTATTCATATACCTAATTTCTTATCATATTTTTGAGTTTTACATACAACATATTTTACATATTATTGACCTATTATACCGAAATTATAATTGAGTAAACACGATTTTATCGTTCTCCAGCAGCAGCATTATTTAAATATTTAATCAGTTAATAATAAATGAATTCTCATCGGTCACTTAAATATTTTAATTTTTCTTCAGGATTCATGGATGAATAAATTCTAAACCATTGAAATAATCAAATTTCGATCGTATAATAATACTCGTATTTTCAAAATTTAAAAAACCTTTTAAAGCTTCCAGATACTTTTTCGGGGAAGAAGATATTCTACAAAGCATTTTATTTTAAAAAGACAACCATCATGACAATTCATCTTGTATCCTATCCTTAGAATCCAAAATCCTTCAAAAAACTAAAATCAGTGGTTTTAATTTGACTCTGTATTATATGTCGTTTCAAACTACTTCAACATTTAATCCCAATTAACATTAACATCCCAATGCTCCTTACTTTGTCACCAATAAACTTACCCATAAAGATCATGATATTCCAAATGTTGCTGATTTAGCCCAAACAAGATACCTATCCTTTCATAGTAAACTCCATAACCGCTTAAATCCACTAGTTTCTCAACTTGATTCCCTCTCTATTTCCGACAATAGTCCGAGGCGTCTGAAAATAAGATAACTAAGAGACCTTCTAGGGTAGAATTTTTTAGACATTGCTACAAATGAGTAGTACTTTTCAAGTTTTTACATGTTAATGTAATCATTACCAACACATTTACTTGATGTATATATTTTGTAAAGTTGTAAATTTCAATAAATGGGTATTAAAAAAAAAAAAATCCCGATGTAGGATTCTTCGAATCCTACTAACGTCAATTATTCCTGAACCTGAGTAGCCCGTCAACTATTTAACAGTTTTTAAGGAAACTTTTTATTTAAATAGCAATCGGTCCAGAGCTGTGAAAAAAAAAACTGTTCTTTTTAATTTTTTTAATTCAAAATAATTAAGGACGGAAATTTAAACAATATAGTTACAAAATAAGATTTGCAACAATATCCGCTACTAAGGACTCCATCTGCTCGAACATATAACTTGGAATCCACATACAAGGCTGTAATGGCAAAAAGAGTTAGTCATTTTTTATTTCTTCTGGATTTACTTTATAAATGCTCTAAGATAACGGTTAATTACAAAAGACCCATTTACTAGACAGTAATTAGACTTATTTCAACCTACGGACTTGAGCTTTGGTTCTCCATTAAAACAAAAAATTCATTTTGTATTCAATCCTTGCAAACCAAAATTATTCGAAAATCATCAATGCTCCTTACATTGTCTCAAATAAACATATCAAATTAACAGCAATTATTAATAGTAAACTCCGAAAGCATTCAAATCCACAAATTTCGTAACTTGTTTCCTATTCTATTTCCTGAAACCCTATAAGGTGTCTGATAAGAAGATGGGCTCGGAACCTTCTGATATAGAACTTACATTAAAATGCTACCAATGGGCAATTGCATTACAAGTGATTGATGTGTTATAATCTTCACGTTTACTAGATGTATGTTTTTGTAAACACTTGTAAATTTCAAGAAATATACGAAATAAAAAAAATGCATATAGACTTAGGAATAACTTTGTTGATAGAGCGAGTTTTTAAAATTATTTTTCTTTAAATCGGAAATAAATTCCAAAGAAATAAAGAATGTTGGCGTATTAATCTTTGAATGGTATTTTTCCACGAATAAAAATACTTTTTTAAATAAATTTATAAATATAACGTTTGATAATAATAAACAGATATTTCCAGGTGGAAGAATATATATTATCGACGAGGGGAGGGCCGCGACGGGAGTCCCATCAAGGAACCTTCTTAGGGAAACCCACAAGATTAATCTTCCACTGGAAGCTCTGTCGCCATGGAAACCAACCTGGAATTTACATTTTCCTCTCACCTGTTCATGTATATAGGATCAGTATGGTTTTATTAGCGTTAAATAATTATCTAGTCCCATTGTTATATAAATATATCTGTAAATATATAACCATAATAACAATTTTAAGTTATTTAGAAAAGACAAGAAACAGCTCGTCGTTACAGTCTACTTCAATAATTTCAAGAGAAACGTTCAAATTTTATAAATTAATTAATAACTAAACAAAATCAAAAAAAAATTTTAGTTGAATATAAAAATTCAAAATAACTATTACGAAGCGGTCGTGGTTTTAATTTGATCCAATTTATATGTCGTTTCAAACTACTTCAACATTTACTAGAAAAACGTTCAAAGCTCCAAATCTATTACAAAAGACTCATATACATGACAGTGATTAGACCTATTTGGACGTACGGAGTTGAGCTTTTGGGCTACGCTAAACCATCCAATTCATCTCGTATTTAATCCTTACAATTCAAAATCCTTCGAAAAGTCCTCAATGCTCCTTACTTTGTCACCAATAAACTTATCCATAAAGATCTTAATGTTCCATATGTTGCTGATTTAGCCCACACCAGATACCTATCTTTCATAGTAAGCTCCATAATCACTCAAATCCGTTAGTTTCTCAACTTGCTTCCCACTCCATTCCTGATAATCCTCTGAGGCGTCTGAAACGAAGATGGCCTAGAGACCTTCTAGTGTAGAATTTTTAATAAAGTGCTACTGATGAGTAGTTCTTTTCAGATTTTATTATTGTCGTAGTCAATACATTTATTTGATGTATATATTTTGTGCAGTTCAATAAATGTATATATAAAAAAAAAATTACCTTTGCTGAATTGAAAAATAAACCGAGAGGTAGGGCAAAACGTACTTGGGAGGATTCCGTTCGGTCTAGTACTATAAAGATTAAAGAGGTCACACTTGACTTATGTAGGGAGGATTGTTGTTTGTATTAACATCTCACCTACTGGTCCAGTTGGAATCTTTTATAATTTTTTTATTTTTCATGATAGTTATTCTAACCTCTATTCTATCACTATTAAATTGTTCAGTGAATCAAGTATATCTCCTATAAATAAATTAAAACTAAACTATAAATAAGGATAAATTAATACTACGACCATTTCATAATAGTTATTCTGAATTTTTATATTCAACTGAAATTTTACTTAAATTTCTTTTTGCTTAATTATTAATTAATTCATAAAATTAATATGTTTGAACTGTATCCCAACTAACTTAATAATTATACGTAGGGTCAATTAGTATTTGCTTAGTATTGTACATTAATGCTTGGAATGTGGATTGAATCGTACAAATTACTTTATTTTAGTATCGACATGTATCAAGTCATTTCTATTTGTTTATTTATTTCTTAGAGGTTAATGTTCTTACGTACTCCAAACAGGTCAGAAAGTACGAGGTTGTCGTACAATTTTCCAACTTATTCTAGCCAGTGTTTGAATTCATGACTAAACACACCGCTAAAACGCGCTCGCCCAATGAGCTTCACTTTTCCTATTTTCATTTCTATTATGTATTATGTTTATGTTTATTTAAGTCAATGTCATGATTTCTACAATGAAACATACATGCACATTTAGATACCACACGATCTTAAGAACATTTCTATATTTCCATACATTATAATTTATTGTGAAAGACTATTGCACATGATTTAGCTGCTATATATAGACATAAATGTATAAACCATTTTGTACATTTAATTTTTTATTACACTTACTCCAAATCCTGGACCTTATCCCGATCAATCCAGCTCAGTTGAAGAGTTCTTATCCTCTCCCATTCCACTCTCTTTACCTCCCAGAGCAGTTAACCCCTCTGAGGTCAAATTCCTAATTCAAAAACTAAATAAAAGAAAATCCCCTGGCTATGACCTCCTTACTCCTAAAATCCTCCACCAACTTCCACATAAAGCAATAATGTTCCTCAACTATATCTATAATTGCATTCTACGCACAACCCACTTTCCTGTCCTCTGAAAACACTCCGTTATAATAACTTTCCTAAAACCAGGTAAACCTCCTAACAACACTTCTTCATATAGACCAATTAGCCTACTTCCTATCCTATCTAAAATATTCGAAAAAATCCTGCTTAAGCGTATCCTATCCATACTTGATACATCCAGTTTCCCCTCCCATCAATTTGGATTCCGTCCAATGCACTCAACAGTTCAACAAGGCCTCCGTCTTGTTGACCATGTGTCCTCTGCTCTGGAAAGAAAGCAATACTGCTCGGGTGCCTTTCTGGACATTGCTCAAGCTTTTGACCGGGTTTGGCACACCGGGCTGCTTTTTAAACTTAAGAACCTACTACCACAAACCCTTTACCTCATCCTTCATTCCTATCTTACAAATCGCTCCTTCCGAGTCTGATGCGGCTCTGAATTTTCCGACTGCTATCCTATCCGAGCCGGAGTTCCTCAAGGCAGCGATTTGGGTCATGTCCTTTACATTCTTTTCGCTGACGTTCCTACCACTCCCGGCAAGCAAGGTTCCTTGCAACCTTCGCTGATGATACAGCGATACTATCATCACATAATGATCCCAAAACAGCCTCTTCTAACCTACAAAATCACCTCTCAAAGATTGAACTATGGTGCAACAGATGGAGAATAAAAGTCAATGAATCCAAATGCACCCACGTGACTTTTACTCTACGTCGTAGTTCCTGCCCAACTATCCTATTCAATAAGATCCCATTACCCAGATCTGATACAGTGCGATATCTTGGTATCACCTTAGACAAAAGACTCACTTGGAACCCACATACTAGACTTGAAAGACAAGAACTTAACAGAAGATTCAGCCAACTATACCCCATACTATGCAAAACTTCAAAACTAACAATAGACAACAAGCTTTTAATTTACAAGACAATCCTAAAGCCTATCTGGACCTACGGACTAGAAATTTGGGGAACAGCAAAATACTCGAACATCAAACGTATCCAACCCTTCCAATCCAAATTCCTGAGAACCATAACCAATGCCCCCTACTATGTCTCCAATAAAACCTTACATAACGCTCTTAATATACCTTTTGTCCTAGAATCCATACCTGTCAAATTTTCAAAATTTCATCAAAAACTTTCACATCATCCTAATCCACGAGCACAATCCCTATCCAGCTCCACTCACCCCTATAATCCTCCTCGCAGGTTAAAAGGGCAGTGGCCTCGTGATCTATTATAAATTTCGACATGGAGTCCTGGCAATTGCCAGCTTCTCCACTCATGCTCTGAGTGACTGTGGTTAGCGCTCTCACTCAGCCTCCACTGGTGTTATCTTATACTAGTGACGCAGCTGAGAGAGAAGCGCAGGAATCTCTTGGGGCCTGGCTTGTTCCTCCATAAGTGGAGGTACAAGTCAGGTAGGGGGATCCCTCAGATGTGTATATATTGTAAATAAAGAATGAATGTATTTTTAAGATTTAATTTAATTTTTTTTTTTATTATTATTATTATTTATTTTTTACTTTTTCACTTTATGTATTGTATAGTTTGAGGTACTTTGTTTATTTATTTATTTTTTTTTTATTACATATTACGAGACTTTACTTATTTATATTTATTATTCACTTTTATTTATTGTTCACTTTCTTTGTTTTTTGTTTCATATTGTACATATTGTGTGAATGGATCCATTAAGCCATCCATATTACTTATTGCCCACATTGAGGCAGATTGTAATACTTTCCTTAAATAAATGTTTAAAAAAAAAAAAAAAAAAAAAAATTTTATTATTGCTAAATCTTCTTAGAAATAAGAAGATGGTGTAGTTAAAATTTAGTACAGACGGTTCAGTAGTTTTATCATTGCAAACTCTATGGAATGGTGGTAACCATATATCGGTCGATTTGCATATTTCACTGGGCTCCACTCGTCGCTCCACATATTTAATTCTTTTTTAATAATTTAATTGAATATACGTAAATTTTAATATCAATTTCTAGCTCTATAAAACACTGTACCTTTATAACCTCTCATGTTGAAAGGCGCTCGCCACCTATTGGTCAACTTTCATACTTCACCGTTATCCACATATTATCGCTTATTTAATAACAAATTTATTAAAAATAAGTGGATTTCACTATTGCTAAACCTTCTATAAACTATAAAGATGATGTGGTTAAAATTTAGTACAGATTGGTTGAGTATTTTTTGTGGTTAGTGATCACAAACGATAAATGGCTTGTCCTTTTATATAATGGTATAGATTAAATATTTTAATTTATTCGTTCATTTTTATTATATTAATTTAAATCAATATATTTGTTTTGTTTTTTTCTAATTTTCTTTTTCTAATCATAATAGCTTGTTTTTGGAATGAGAATGATCATTTTAACAGCCTAATGCTTCTATTTAACTCTCTAAATAACTTTATATATATATATATATATATATATATATATATATATATATATATATATATATATATATACATTTATTGAAATTTACAACTTTACAAAATATATACATCAAGTAAATGTATTGACAACCATAATAATAACATGTTAAAACTTGAAAAGAACTACTCATCAGTAGCACTTTATTAAAAATTCTACACTAGAAGGTCTATAGGCCATTTTCGTTTCAGACGCCTCGGAGGATTATCAGGAATGAAGTGGGAAGCAAGCTGAGAAACTAACGAATTTGTGTGATTATGGAGCTTACTATGAAAGGATAGGTATCTGGTGTGGACTAAATCACCAACATATGGAACTTTAAGATCTTTATGTATAAGTTTATTGCTGACAAAGTAAGGAGCATTGGGGATTTTTTGAAGGATTTTAGATTGTAAGGATTGAATACGAGATGAATTGGATGGTTTAGTAGAGCCCCAAAGCTCAACTCCGTACGTTCAAGTAGGTCTAATCACAGTCATGTATATGAGTCTTTTGTAATTAATTGGGAGCTTTGAATGTTTTTCTAATAAATGTTGAAGTATTCTGTAACGACGGGCAGTTTCCTATCGCTTTAGTCTTTTTTTTTTTACTTTAGCAATTATTCTATCAAGCCCAATAAAATTAACAAAGAATTGTAACTACTTTTTATACTATTTTTTATTTTCCATCTTTCCTTATTATATTCTCGCAACACTTGTATTAAAATCCATTAAATCTTATTATGTCATAAATTTAAAAATTATTATTTTCGGAATAACAGAAATTTTTGAATTTTTAATCAATCTTTCTTCTCTAAAATTATTATATCATTCTATTGGGAGCGTCTGAGCGTGTAATATTGTAACGTTTTATTCATCTGAACCGTAAAAGTGAAAGATGGTGAGAGATGGAACCTCGGTTTACCGCTGGAGAGGCTTTGTTCCCTGTTTACCGTTAAGATTGACTATATCCTTCTTCTGTTTGTCCAACCGAATAAATCCGACCCTAATGGAAACGAGGACGAAAAAACATTATTGTCGATTTCCTTTAGCCGTTCAATCTCGTCATTTTACTTTCTTATTTCACTATATAACACAAGATGGATGACGGGTGTTACTAACCTACAAAACTGGTAATATTATTATGTTGTCCCTCATAAAATGTCCTATTCCTTAAATTTTAAAAAGAATAGCATAGTTAACAGTTAAGGAATATAAGAAGATCTGGGTTATAGTCAGGGGATTGAAAAAACTCGTTCCACTTTTTATGAAGTACCGACGTTTCGACCTGCCTTGCAGGTCTTTTTCAGGGTTAAAATAAACCAAAAATCTAGATGTAGCCAAATGATAACTGACAGATGAACTATATTACAAGTGTATATCAAAAGAGCAAGTAAAGTAATAAAATATGACCCAGATATTATGGTATAGTTAAAAAATACAACCATAGTGTGATAATGCTTTAAAAATAAAAAGGCACAATAAAAAATGATATTATAAAGATCAACATCTTTGCTGTCTTGTACTTGTCCTTACCGTGCTTCTTTGTATCATCATATTTTTAGTGTAACTATTTCTTTTGCTTTGTGTTATTGTATTTTTATGCTTTATCATGATATCTGTGTCATACCTAATTAAAGGGTTTGGTGGATGAAGCGGTTATGACACATTTTTTTAATACAATACACAATAATCAATAATCGTTTATTGATTATTAGTTTATTCCACTAATCCCTGTTGAACAGATCTAGGACCCATGACTCCACTTGGACAAACGTCTTACTAGGAATCCATATACAAGACTAAAACGACAAGAAACTGCCCGTTGTTACAGACTACTTCAACATTTACTAGACAAACTTATTTAGTATTCAATCCTTACAATACAAAATCCTTCGAAAAATCCTCAATCCTCCTTACTTTGTCAGCAATAAACTTATCCATTAAGATCTTAAAGTTCCATATATTCCTGATTTAGTCCACACCAGATACCTATTCTTCCATAGTAAGTTCCATAACCACTCCAATCCACTAATCTACCAGCTTGCTTCCCCCTCCATTTCCGATAATCCTCCAAGGCGTCTGAAAAGAAGATGGCCTAGAGACCTTTTAGTGTAGATTTTTATTGATGTGCTACTATTGAGTAGTTCTTCACAATGCCATTGTAATGCCACTATCAACACATTTACTTGATGTATATTATTTTGTATAGTTGTAAATATCAGTAAATGAAGAAAAAAAAAAAAAAAAAAAGGTATCATAAGTCATATTATTATATCAATAATCAACTTAATAAATTATCAACGTCTTTGCTCATATTTCTATGTTCTAGGTATTCTTATTCATAAGTTAAACAAAATATTTCATTAAAAATTTCACTCATCTAGAATCGTGTATTAACATTAAATGTGTTACGAAAATGAATAATTTTCAAAATAAAAAATATTCCTATTCACTTTAGCTAGTGTTATCCAATCACCCAAGTTCCGCAAACCTTGTCTTTCTCAGACCGCAAACCAATCCAAAGCCCACTTGAATTTGTTCCATCCTAACTTCTGGTCACACGAACTAACCAACTCTCTCGAACTCACCTTTAGCTTGGACAGTCTCTGAGTGCGGGATGCTCATTCCATTAGCGAACGGCCAACGCTTCTTTTTAATTCGCGTTGTAAAGTAATAAAGTCGCATAAATGTATCGATTAATTTAACTTTTTGTGAATAAGGGGGTCTTGATGGTTTTGTCTAGATGAAAAAGGAAATTGGAATAAAGAGGCAAAAAAAAATACATGAAAGAAAGAATCGTTAAAAAGAGAGAACTGCTAGGATTTTAGTTCAGCTGAAGAGGTAAATAAGATATAGTCTTGAGAATTGTAAAAATAATTAGGGTAATTATGTAAATTAATGTACTTGGTAAATATTTTAGTCTTGAAACATGTGGCTACATACTTAATAATTAACTAGGAGTTATGCCAAAAAGAGTAGTATTACAATCAAAATATTTATTAAAAAAACATTTATTGCCGTAATTCTTTAAGTTCAGATAAGTAATTCTATGTAGGTACATGTAAATTTCTGAGACCTCGTAAGTCGATTATTAAGAACAACTTTTATGTTATTCTTAAAAGAAAAACACACTTCACTTAACTATGTAAACATATATTTTATAAAATTAACATAACGGCTTTTCTTTGCAATACATTAAAAATAAATTAGATTGTATTTAATAAATATTTATTTATACATTTTTTCAGAACAGCATTCAGTAAACAGACATACTTTGTTAATGCATTTAATATATCTTTTATTCAATAAGACATGGTTTAATCCCTGATTATTACTTTCGTTTTATTTCTTAAAGTATAAGGATAATTTTGTTTAAACAACCTCGCTGATAACCCTCGGCAGCTCAGCCACAACTTTGCTCGGACGTTAAGCTGAGTTTTGTTTTGGTCCCACTTCAGTCCAATTAAGGTTGTTTAAAGCCAATTTTCTTGGGAGCTTACAGCTCCTGACTCAAGCCTTGTTGAACAACAGTTATAAATTATAAATTTTGTAATATTTACTCATCAAGCAGAAAATAAAAATAAAACATAAGATTTTAATGCCTAAAGATTAAGTAGATATATGATCTAAATAATTTTATTTTTCGTTAAATAGGAAAATAGTGTAGGATGAGAATAAGTATAAGATAGGAGATTTATCATAAGGAGTCGATTATGTCCATCATAATCATGGTATACTATAACATCTCAGAAATCTAAAATTTTAAGAAATAGCGTTTTAAGTTTTTACTTTTTTCAGTTTGGCTTTTTTAATTATTGTTTTTTTTTCATCCAGATTCAACGGAAGCAATATTTACGATGTACTGATAGACAGCGTGAAATTTGTCACAGAGTTCCGCGAACGCCTTCCGTTAATTCTCCCTTTTTCGAAACGTAACTCCCGTGTCTCCTCGGCCAACTGAACAACTAAACTTATTTACAGTTTATACCACATAATGATAACGCAATTTTGAATGATTTGGTGCGAAAACAAACACCCAAAATCGTAAAAACTTGCACTACTAAAAAAAAATCTGCATGCACCTTTCTATTGGTATACCTATACCATGATATACTTATTAATTAATTTTATTTTTTTATTAATTATTAATTATTACTGTATGTGGCTATTTTGAAATTTAAATAAGCATATTTTAAAGGATGTTTAATTTTCTTTCAAATGAGCATTTTAAAATTTCTCTAGCTTTAGTAGTTCGGAAAATACATACAATTTGTCAAAAAGTAGTCATTTCATAAAAAAAAATAAAATTAAAAATATTAATTTAACGGATTGTAATCGAGGCATTGTTATAATGGATTTTCTTTTGCTAATTGTTGCAAGTTTTGTTGAAGTTGCAGTCTTATGCTGAACACCCGGTTATTACGTAAACTTACATTATTCAGATTTTATAATATTTTATTCAAGAAACTCACACATGCAGTTTTATTTTGATTTTTGAGAAAATCGAGTTAGATTGCTGACATTTCGAGTTTCATCATCGAATCATTCTTCGGATGAAACTGTAAGAGTTTGTTTTCATTCTGTTGAACCTCCTTCTGGGATAAAGTGCCCGAAGAATGAACCATGTTAAGTACAGCGGTATTTGCTAAATTGCTTTTATCTTTCATTTCCTGAGGATGTGGCCAATGTGCATGCTAAAGAGTGGTAGATTAGCGTCAACCTTGCCTCCTCTTCGTTGATATCCCTGCCCTCGCAAATTCCTCAACATAAGAACAAGGAGTATAAACATTCCCATGACCCTGGGTCTCAAAGAAACAAGGGCCCGTCTTATCAACTGAGTAGATTCGCCCTTGGCAGCGTGAAAAAAGAAAACAAAAACTCTAACAGCAATAATATTCTTCGAAATTAACATAAATTTATTAGATGATAACTGGAGAACAAAGAGAAGAATGATTTTCATATCTTGAATGAAACAATTACAATTGTTTACTTCTTTTTGTAATATCGAATCATAACTATTCAACAACGTGATAAAGAAGACTTAAGAAGACTAGATGATACTTTCTAAGATTCCATTGTAAGTTTGACGATCATCATCATCATTAATGCAAACTAGATCAGTGCAAGGATCGCAATTTCAGTTTTAAATTTAATTTTTTTAAGCTTTTTTTTTGTCAAAATCACAATCTGCTACAAGGGCAAAAAGTAATTTTGCTTTTAAGAACATATTCATACCTTCTTTACAAAGAAATAAAATAAGTAAAAGGCTAATAAAATAGAATAAATTTGAGATACTATTGAAAAAAAAAAATCCGAAAATATAAAGCATATTCATGAAAGTGTATTGAGGAAGCTAAATGATACTGGTGGACTCTCTTGTCCGACGTTCACGAATAAGGAACTTTCTTATGGATACGTTTAAAATTTATTTTTAAAAAAATAATAATAAAAAAATAATTTTTTTATCTGTAATAAATAAAAAAAATTTACAAAATTAAAATAATACTTATTATTTGTTTATCTGTTGTATCATTTATATATTTACGAATAATTACATATAACTGACCGTATGTTCATTAAAAATGTAAAACAGTAGTACAATATTTTATTACATATATACTTATTAATATCTAATTAATAATTTATAAATGACAAATTAATAATAAGAAAAAACCTTTAATAAGTCTTGGCCTCCTCAAACAAAGCTACAATGATGATGCCAAATTTATAACCTAAATTTTGTTTACCAATTATCAATGTTTTTCTAATTATAATTGATGATTTCTATTATCCGGCGTTCTCCTTAGCCGTGGTGGTTTCAGCCTTGATAACACCAGATAAAGAGAGAGTTTACTATATTGGCATATTATTTACTCGTACCTATTTTGTGACTCGAGTAATAAAATGATAAAATTGAAAAAAATATGTATACATATATTTTTATTTATACCTAATTGGCTTGAAAATAATTAAATTTGATACCTCATATCTAGAGAGTGATTAAGTTAAAAATTCTTTTTTGTGGGGCTGTTATTACGAGTATGATTAATTTTTTTTTTTTTAATTTATATCTGTCAACTCATTTTGATCAAAATCCTACTTAACTACTTATTAACTGGGATTACAGATATAATAACAGTCTATAATTTCTGTTCTATATATTTTAACCAAATCATTTTTAGGAATAATATTTTAATCACAAATTAATATCTCCTCCAAACAGTTTTAGTTTCAAAACTCTGTTTTGAGAATATGCTATTAGTTAAGATCTGATAAGCGAGTTATGTCACTGGAAAGAAACAAATTAACCCAAGCACTGACAGCTGGAGGCTAAATGAATGCAATCGCAAGATGTTAATTGTTTAAGAGAGGAACGTACTTGCTTATAATTGAAAGAGACGGAATTGGACCATTCAATTAACTGATGGAATCGCTTCTTACGCTGGCATATTTTGCCATTGGCTCCTTCCGAAATGGTTTCTCGCTCCGCTGGAACGGTGCTATTTATTTGTATAATGTTAATTTATACTGTTTTCATGAAAATTCATTTGCTCAAGAAGTTAAACACAGGAAGTGAGAACATTATTTAAACAAGGATAAATTACTCCTGTTTACAAACAGTGGCTATTCTTAGAGCTATTAAGGAATTTTTTTTTTCGTCCTTATATGATCATTAGAGTTTGATATTAATGTTAAGTTTTTATTTTTGTTCCAGAGTGATATCCTCGCTGTTTAATCCAACCGAATCACTAAACTATTATTCTATAAAAAAATTTTTTATATGTATTAATATTTACAACTGAACAAGAAAATTGAATTAATATGAAGGATACTGACAATAATGTAATACGTCAATGACTTGTGAAGCACCTACCCATTGTTACCACTTATAATAAAAGTTCTATAGCCATCTAGGAAGCAAGTTGACACACTAGTTGCTGAATGGTTATGAATTTACTATTTAATAAAAAAAAAAATCCTACTTAAGTCCATTCAGATTCTTGGATTCCTTAAATCATCAATAGATTGGTTAAGCTCAAAAAACTGAATATAAATTCTCTACTGAATACAAATTCGAACACAGAGCCAAGAGCTCACTGATTTTGAGTTAAAGTTATTTTATATTATATTATTTATTTAATGGTATTGAAATGAATTGTAGAGAAACTACTCATTGAAAGCACTCCAATAAAAAATTTATACTTGGACACATAACGAGTGTTCAAATCCAATGAGAAGCAAGTAATGGGTTCGAATGAGTTTATTTTTAAACGATATGTATCTGGTTTTGGCGAATCCGCAGCATATGGAACATTTAGATAATAACAGAAAAGTTTATTTGTGATTTTTAAAACATTGAGGGATTTTGGATTGTAAAGATTGTATACAAGATGAATTCGATGGTTTCTTGAAGCCTTAAACCTCAACTCCGTTCCTCAAAATATATATGATTATTGCCATTAAGATGAGTCTATTGTTAACTGGGAGCTTTGAACGTTTGACTAGTAAATGTTGAAATAGTTTCTTGGTTCTATTATGCTATTCTACATACACAATCTGAAATTACTTAAACATTTTTCAAATTATCATTAAATATTTATGCGAATATCTATGATCATTGTAATGTGTTAATCATTATATTTAAACTAATTGTATTCCATAATTTGATATTTTATTTACGCTTCATCATTTTTTTTTTAAATCCCAGTTCTTTACATTTTCTTTATCTTTTACAGTTTTTTGTAATTTCTTTTATATTTTCTAATTGAATTTTACACTGCATATCTGTTTGTATTAAAATATTACTCCAAAACGTTAGTATAAAATAAAATATTCTTATGTTAACATTTTTTTTTAAAATTTATTATGACCATCTAAAATATACATATTCATAATTTATTTACAGTCGTAAATCAATAATTTAGTTATTTATAATTATTATTGTAGGAATAATTTAATAGATATATATGTCATGGCTATTTATTTTGAGATCTCAAAGAACCTACATTGAAATACAAGTATATTGGTAACATGTTACATACAGTATCTTTTACAAGAATGCGCGAAACTAGAATCATTAGGTAAACTATTGGATTGCAAAGAAAAAAAATTCTAGAAAACAATTTTTTTTTCATCTTTATAAATAATAAATAAATAAAGGCTTAGCGAACCCGAAGGTTCGATGCCGACACCACCAACCGTTGACCACACACATCCCTCAAACCCACTCTCCTAATACCCAAATCTTCCAGGTTTTCTTTACATATTTTAAATTCACTGTTTTCGTTATATAATGTTGTTTTCTCTTCTAGACCCGATGAAAGCTTATATTGTAAGCCGAAACGTCAGAAAAGAAAAAGATTATTATTTGATTATGTTTCCTTGACTGAATACCCCAATTATCTACATCATTACCGTACTATGTTGTTCTATTTTTTAAATAATATTGATACTACAACAGAATCCAGATCAAGGGAAAGATAGGAATTTAATACATATTATATACATACATTTGTATACGTATGGTGTGTGTATATATGAGTATAGAAAATGCAAATATTGATAAAATATTTTAAGCTTTTATATGCTTTGTTCTTTTTTTTTTTTTCAATCGAAGCTGGATCTACTTTATTGGAGATTTGAAAAAAAAAATTATAAACAGCCAGCTATATCTAGGAGGCATAGAGGAAAAGTTGAGAGATCCAAAAATAGTTGGGAATAGATTGCTATTTGTTTGGCAAACAATAACAATTTAAGGAGCAGGTTAATGAAGGAATCCTTCCACCAATTAGAACCTTGGCAGTTCTCACTGCTCTGAGGGCACATTATGTCCAAGCTTTGTTTATAATCGACTGAAGGATACAGAAGAGATGGTTCTTAAACTGCAATCAGATCCTAAACGACTGTCAAATCCGAATCGATCTGGGGGGGGGGGGGGGGGGGGGGGGGGGGGGGGGTAGAAACGGATTAATTATACTCTCTTGAAGAGGAAGGATAAAGGGCTAATTAGTGATACTTTAGGGCCTATCCAGTATTAATCATTTATATTCATTCCCGGCTCTCTTTTGTAAATCATCAAAAAGGAATCATTTTTAGGATTCAAATATTTTTATTTAATATTATATAAATATCTATTTATATAATATAAAATAATATAAATATCTAATATTTATATTATATTAGGGTATACAATCATTTGATGGGACTGTTTGTAACGCAATAAGGTTGGAATCTCTATTATTTTGGTTCAGTGTTATTAATTAAGTATTTATTAAGATAGCCGAATTGACTAAGACATGTGCAGTAGATATTTAAAGTTAAGCACAGTCGAGCGTGGTCAGCACATGGATGGGTAACCGCCAGATGATACGGATTCACACACACGGACACAGAGTCAGGCTAATACGGCATGGGTTCAATTCCCATATGGGGCAGTATACTGTCCTCACCCTGAGAGTCACAGAGAGGTGAGCGAACCCTAATAGCCCAATCCTGTAAAACCCTCCCTATTTCGAAACCTTCAGTCAGCCTCAGAAAATCTGTCTTAAAAACGGACCCCGGCTTTAACAAGGATACCAGAAGAGAACTAAATGCAAACAAAGTGAAAATATGACTCAAGATAAGCAGAGATGAAGCAGGCTGAAAAATAAATAAATATATATATATATATATATATATATATATATATATATATATATATATATATATATATATATATATATATGAAATTGTAATTATAAAAGTACGGATTACTCATTCTTTTATGGTATTTAGTCCTGGTTATAAAGAAAAAATTGGTATCCTTGATAATTTGAGGATCCAACTAGTTTTATATCAAATATTTTGGAAATGTCAACTGTTACAAACCGTACATCTTAAAAAAAATTTTCAATCCCCATCTACATAGTTGAGTAAAATTTAATCATTATTCGACAACTAATTTCCTGGAATCAATCACCTGATTTATTAATGATTAAATATTTTAGTCAAATAATCATTAGTTCACTAAAAAATGACTGAAAGATTCAACCATGATTAAATTAGGTGATTGATTCTAGGAAATTAGTAGTCAAACAGCTATGATTAAATTTTGCTCAACGCAGCCCATCTATCAGCTATCTAAAATATATTATATTAAATATGATTAATAAAACATTTCCTATCAGAATTTTAAAATAATTTTCAATATAAAATATGTTCTGTTAAAATTAAGGTTCCCAAGAAAGTGTGAAAGTGGTGACTTGAATTTTGGAGTGACCGAATAATTTTTTTCTGATCGACAATTTTCGTCCTCCCTTAAACCAATTAATTAATTGCCAATTTTAAACCTATTGGGACGTGATAGAAACTTTTGTTTGAGATTTAAATCATATGTTAACCCTATGACAATTTAATTTTGAAGAATTTAATTTAATTTAAAGTAAATATTTTAACATGTTTAAGTTGAACTAAAAATTCCATTCCCTCAATAAAAAAAAATATTGAATCTTATTTTATGGACCACTCTAAATAATAATAACTATTTAGAAATTTTCGCAGTAAATTTGGTGATTATTTCAAATAATACGGTGAAAACTAATTCACGGATAATATTTAAATCTGCCTCGAAACAACCCATGAAGAGTCAAGACTACAAGGTAATGTCGACATTGATGCATTTTTGATAGGAAGAGTCAGCACTGTGCTGCAATCATCCGATTCATATCCTTATGCCAAGTAGTCATTTTCATTTCTATTCCCTATAATTTTCTGTCTTTATTGAAAATTTTATATGCTGAAATATTTTTATTGGGTCAAAAAATATTTTAGATTTTGTTCCTAGTGTTTAGAGCTTGATTTTAACATATTTAACCTGAAATAAGCTAAAATACATTAAGTAAAATGAGATAATAAATAACATTAAATATTAAAATAATATAATTATAAATTTAGACACAAGTATCGAATGGATAACTTATTATGGCACTAAACTTGTTTCGTTATTTTAACTCTGATTATTTATATTTAATTTCATTTTTATTGTCAAGTAGTATGTAAGTTGTATGAAGCGCTAGACATTAATGTAATCTACATTCATTTTCGATTTTTAAAAGTTGAATTTAAAAAAAAAAAAATAGACCAGTCTTAAACTTAAAAGAGATTACTACTGAACAACTTAAATATATGTAGATGTATTCATAATTTACAATAAAAGAAAAAATATTCAACAAAAAACAAAAAACTTTTAAAGAATAGTAAGTTGAAGTTATTTAATGTTGGAATATAACCACTAAAACGAAGATTTGATGTTTATTTATTCCGATTATTTTAACTAAAATAATTGTTTAAAAGATTTCTTGGATACGGTAAATTAGCAAAGAACTAAAACTTATACTTTTACTAAATATTATACCAATCACACTTTAAACATGTTCAAATGAATCAATATGATTTAAGCATGCCACGGACAGTTCATGATGAATTGAAATATTACGTGTATTAAAGTTATAGTTGGTGACTTCAACCCAGAAGTTTTGAATAGGGGAATCTTTTACATTCTACTTGGATTATAACATCAAACAGTTCGTGCATTATATTCAAATAAACCAGACGGAAATGTTTTCTACATCAAGTTTATCTCAAGTTACCATGTCATATCCTATGTTGTTTATTTTTAGAGTTTGTTTCACTTTGAACAACGGACTATATTCACTTAAGTTGTATATTTTAAATAGCATAACATGATACTTGAACTATTTAACAAACTACTATGCTAGAGATTGTTATGGTAGTTTAGCAGTGTTACCTGAAGAGAGAAGAGATGATGGTGGACTAGCTGTGCTGTACGCAGTGGCCAGAGACGGGTTGCTCGACTACCCCTACCACGGCCGGGGCGTGGGCTGTCTTCATTTCCCTTGACTCGCCAACTGACACCAATTGGTTAACTTTTTTCTCGTTTTTTAAAATTGTTGTCCTCTTCCTCAATTCTATGGGAACGTGTTACTAGGAGGTCACTGAGCCACCTCTTACTGAGTTGTTTTGTCTTTCATCACATCACTGAGTTATTTAAAGAATCGTAGGACTCTATCTTTAATTCTGAGGGTTGGGCTGTACGCTGATTAATACACTTTCGGTTGTACACAGAAATTATGATATGTATATGTTTTTTTTAAATTTAATCTATCCATGTTATCTCATTTCATTCTCTCTTATTTCATCAGTTTAATTGGGATAAGGCAAGGATAGATGCGGTTTGGTACAAACAAATAAATTCTAAATTTTAACTTAAGAAAATCAAAAACTTCTTAAAAGAAAAATAATTGAAATTTCGAAACAAATTCAAATCTACTTATAACAATAGAAGAATATAGTTGTTGAACAAAATCACAGCAATGAGGAAAATTATTAGTTTTTTTAATTTCGTTTCATTTGTTTGTATTCGTGTTCAATATATCATTTGTAACACTATCATATTGAACTCTGTAGCAGGACTGTTTCTCCTATTTCTTTAATCTTTACTTGAAATTTTCAACGGTATAAAAAAAAATACAAAATAAAATATTAGAAGAAAGAAACACTTTATTAAGTGATGCTGCCCATTTCAAATGGTTGCTACATTTTCTACAGCATACTGATCTATCTAAGCAGATACATGGTAAAATAGGAATTTAAAAAAATAAAGTTTAAAAAAAAACCAGTAACATTATAACCATTATGATGTATGAATTTTTGTGTATTTTCTTTTCCAATTTATTTATTTTTTTAATTTCAATTTCTTGATTTTAACAGAAAAAATTACTTGACAATTTGAAAAACTTTTAAATCACAATAGACGAAAATAGTTGTTGAAAAAAATTATAGCAATGAGGAAAAGTAATAGAAATTTTTTAATTTTTTCTATTTAATTTCATTTGTTTTTTATTTCGTTAATTTTGTCTGCTTCTATCCTTTAGAATCATTTGAAACACTATCATATTTAACTCTATAGCAGGACGTTTCCTCGTTTTTATTTTATTTATTGCTTAAAATTTACAAAAGTATAAAACAAAAATAGAAAAGTTCAACATTAGGAGAAAGAAACACTTTTTTAAGTGATCCTGTCCATTTCAAATGGGTTGTTACAATTCACAGAGCATACTTATCTATCTAGGCAGATATATCATAATATGTTAATATACAAATAAATTCTAACAAGAAACAATAATATTATATTATAACTATTATGATGTCTGAATTTTTTTTCCAATCAATTTTTTTTTTATTTCTATTTCATTAGTTTCATTATTTTTGTAAAAATTAATAGACTAAGTTTAATATATATCTATAACACTATACAGGAAAAAAAAACATATTCTAACAACCTGCAAATACGTTATAAGCAAACTAAAAATTGATGTTTCTTCCGTAAAATTTCTATTTAAAAATGTCCCTAGGAGGAAAAAAAAAAATCCAAAACCTCCTTAAAAGTATTTTTGCTGTTACTTCTATTTATATTGTTCTTCAACGTAGGAGAAATTATAATTTACTTCTTATTTAAAATCATTATTGTCAATCCAGTAAGTGTTTTACTTTTCCTGAAGAGCAAGTCTTTAAAAGTTTTATAAAACCTGTTTTAGTTTGATAATTATATTGATCTGTAATTTAAAAAAATAAAATAAAATAAAAATATATAGTTATAAATTAAAAGCCTGGAATTCAACAACTAATTTAATTTTCTAAACTATTTATTAATACAACGGCAACCGATTGGTTTATTTTTTACGTATATCATAATGCAATACCACCATTAATACTATAATAGCCACAACTACACTGGATGGACATTTTGACAACTGTTTTGTTCAGGTTTCTTCAAAATGGAAAAATCTCAATAACGTAATTTTTTGTTTTAAAACTTTATACAAAGGACATAAATTTAATTCAGTTTAACAATGTACATGTAGTATATAATGAATACAACATACAACATGAACAAAGTGTTACAATTTTTAGGGTAAACATACTTATAATATACTCAGTTGTTTTTTTGTTTGTTTTTTTTGGAAAAGTTTTCATCAAATCAACAGATATTTTTTATTATTTAGCACTTTTTTAACAACTTACTTCACAATATCTTCGATAACGTCAAAATACTGCCCCGAAAATTCAGAATGCTCCATTATTTTTCATAATCTTTAATCACTTTTAAAACATATCCATTTTCATATCAAACGTTTCAATATTCATCTCCTTGATTGTTTTTTTTACAAGATAATATAATATTGTTTTCATGGAAGAAATAAGCCGTGGCCAGAGAGATCGCGTTATTAGCCTTACATAATTTCCGTAAGAATTGTAAAAATATTTATTTAGGAAGAGGTAAAGGTATAACTATTCACAAGGAGATACGAACATATATAATAATAACATCAAGTATAGCATGTTTTATATTTTTGTTGCACCATTTAGAATTTTTTCCTCTGACCCCTCGAAATGGCAGTGCCTGGCACAAAAAGAGGATAGGCCTGAATCCTCTTACTTGGCTTACCCCCGCCATCCATGGCCCTTCCATCAAGGGAAGGGTCACCATCAAAAGCCACAACATATAGTATTATAAAAATAAAGCTTCCTGTATCGTACCATTGAAAGGCACAAACGCTTCAGTCTTTATGGCTTACGTTTTAAAGACCGAGCTGGCATTCTAAAAGGTTTGATTTTTTAAACCTGTTTTTTGTTTTTTTAGCTTCGGAGGGATCAGAAAAATAAAATAGAATTTAAAAAAGGCATCGTCCGTTCTATATTTACAATCTCCTGAAATTGGGGGTTCGATGAACGATCGAGATTGGGCGAGGCACGGGTATCAGCGTTCTCGGTACTGAAGGTGAATGTCGTGGGTTCGAATCCCACCTGGATGGGTTAAAATTTATTTTATATATTACCCACGAAAAGAATCTTTACCTTCCCAACTCTGCTAGAATATGTTCGTAACCTGTAGGATAACCCGTCCTTCCTGCCCTTGTTGGAGTACATAAGGACGATAAGCCCCATTAAACAATAAACAAAAACACCTGAAATTCAAGTGCTCCATCCACTTCTAACATACAAGATACCGTTATTCTGACCTTTATACTCCTTTCCATAGAAATGTATCATTCCTTCATTCCTTATTTGCCCGTTTCACCACCCTCTGGAATTACCTCCCTATCAGACATGCTCTTACCCTAGTCTCATTCAAAACTCTGCTACTCCAACACCAGCTCACACTTAAGTAAGGCGCATAGTAACAAGAGAATTATCAAGCAAAAAATTTCTGTTTAATTTACATTAATTTAATTAAATCCAATACCAATTCATTAGTACAATAACGATTTAAAGTGATTTTATTTTACAATCTTCTTTTTTTTTTTTTTTTTTTTGTATTTGTTGAAATTTACAACTGTATATAAAGTATAAAATATAATACATTAAGTAAATGTGATGACATAGTTGAAAATTACACGTCACTTGTTTTTAAAGCACCTACACATTGGTAGCACTTACAAAGGTTCTTTATTATGAAGTTTTATATTAGAAGATCCCGAGGCCATCTTCTTTTCAGGCCCTCGGAGGGTTATCTGGAATGGAATGAGAAGCAAGTTGTGATACTAATGGATTTGAATGGTTGTGGAGTTTGCTATGAAAGGATTGATATCTGGTTTGAGCTAAGTCAGAAACGTAAGGTATACTATGGTCTTTGTGGATAAGTTTGTTTGCGACGAAGTAAAGAGCATTTAGGATTTTTCTAAGGATTTTGGATTGTAAGGATTGGATACGGGATGAATTGGATGGTTTAGTAGAGCCCCAAAGCTTAACTCTGTATGTCCAAATTGGTCTAATTATTGTTATGTAAATGAGTCATTTGTGATTAATTGAAAGGTTGGAACGTTATAATCTTTTAAAATTAAATTATCGTTTTACGATATTGTATGTTGAGAATATGTTTATGTATGAGTGTCTGTTATCAATATTATTTCTGAACAATGTTAATATAGTATTTTTTTTTTGTTTATTTTATTTTTTATTTTTTTTAACTCCCTCTTCTTCTCTTATGTATATGTAGCCTCTAGTATTTTTTTAAAATGTTTATATACTTGGAACTTAATATCATTATAATACGCTTTTAACTATGAGAAACATGTGTTTCATTTAAATTTCCGGTTAATCCGACTTTTGGCCGTTCCGTCTTACTCCTTGGTTACTTAGGGGTTGAATAAGAGAGTTATAGTGTATTTATTATCAACCATGAAAACGATAGTTTCCAATATAGCGAAATGTCCTAATAAACGACCAGGAAAATAAGAACTGTAACTTATTGAACAAACCGCCCTTTCAGAAGGAGGATTTCCAAACTCAAAGGGTTGGAGGGAGCTCCGTCCTCAGCCTTCCGTAAGCCCTTTAGGTCTGATCCCTAGGGCAGATATTATTTTAGCCTCCAACCCTCGAACCATGACGCCAGCTCCTGTTGAGCTGTAAAAGATTGGTTCTAAAACAGTGAAGACTACGAAAATAGATCATCCAAGTTAATCTATTTCATGTAAAACCCTATGCTAAATTATACATAAAATACGTTTTATTTATTTATTTTTTTTTTAAATTGATCGGTTCTGAAACCTTATTTAAAAACAGTGATATTAATGGACCATTATATTTTATTATCTTATAAAATTAAACTATAACAAACAGATTTTCACACACAATTTACCAACTTGTTCTAACTATTACTGAACCAAATGAGTTCACTCAAATGCTGAGATTAACCCAGCATTTACTTCTATATTGTCCGACCGTTTTCATCAGCTGGCATAGCAACTATTTTTATTATTTTATTTTATTTTTTTTTTTGTTTCATTATATCTTAATAAAATTAAATCGTTCAGCAAAATCATTTAGTCTGTGTCTACGCCAAGAGGACTGTCTTCGTATAGTCATTAGTGTTCTGTTTTGAACTCTAATTTATTGATGGTATCTTGGACTGTGTTGAATGAGAAGTATGTTGCAGCTGCATAGAGAAGTCGTGGGTGAAAGACAGCTTTATACAGAAGAAGTTTTAGTGATAAAGGTATAGATATGATTTGAGAGCAAAGGAGTTTTGATAGAGAATTGAATGTTAGACGTGTGAAGTTTAAGGTGATAGCAAAAATCAATAAAAAAGATCAGATTTCGATGAAATCGAACACAAAGGTAGTCAATAGATGAAGCTATAGAAATTTCGATATTATTTAGCGTGGTAGGCTGAATCTTTTTCTTATGGGTTTGACGTGAAAACAAGAGAATGTCTTCAATTTTAGTAGGGTTATATATTTAGTTTTGGGTATTATATATACTTGATATATATAATATCAATAACTAGTAGACGGTTACTGAAATATTTCTAGAAAGTAATTTTAAATTTTTGAGAACATAAATATAAAAATATTCAGTAATGAGAAAACGTAAATCAGGTTTAGTAATATCTATTTCTCTTGTATTTCATCAATTGTACAGGAAATACCCCCTTGTCTTTATCTGTTTTTCTAATCTACCACTTAAAATGCTAACACTTATAATTCCATTGTTACACGAGACGTGAGCGATTTTTAATCTTGTTAAAGAAAAACTGGTTTCATCCCATTAGGGCTAGGTCCCATTAATGAATCGTAACTACATCCTTTAGATCACACGTTATTTCAGTTTTGCGTTTTAAGTGATAAGCCTGATGTCTATTCGGCAGTCACCAGCCCACATTAGATCTCACAATTTAGTACAATACAATGGTAAAATATCCAGTAATTAGTTTCATAAGAACTTTTCATAAAATATTCAACCCTGAGGACTAGATGATTTTTTTATTTTATTACTTTCCGCATCTACTCACATGAGTCATTAGCGACCTAATACACATATTACATTTTGTCAAAAAATTTACAAAATTTCAAAAATTCAAAAATGTTTTTGCTTTTGCCTTCCAGTGCTTTTTCTATACTTGAGGGTATATTTTACTTTGTTCTGGCGTCAGAGTGTACATGTTACAATAGGTTTCAATGTCAATTCTGTCATGCATGTTGTACAAATCGGTGGTTCTAGGCTTCTTATCAGGTAACCGTGGGTGAAAATTGAATGTCCTATTCTTAGGAATAGAATGTCCTAGCCTCGTCAAGATCATTTCTTCTATTATTGATTTTCTAGAAGATGCTGTCCAGATCCCGGTGTTTAATTTCTTGAAGTTTGCTGGGTATTCGGTTCCATTTTGTTTTCCAATGTTGAAGCAACTTCTATAGTATGTTTATAAGTCAGGAGTTGTTGTAATGCCAGTAATCATGGTTCCCTTTGTACTAGATGATTGATTTCCTTAGAACCCTAATCACTGTGAAAAAGAGTTTCGATATTTATTTCACCACTATTATAATCATCTATGAATATAATCATTCTATTATCTGAAATGTTTTATACTTATTACTTTAAAATGATTTGTAACTATTGAAAGTAATGAAAAAACGATTCATGCAATGGTGTGTTTGTTTTCTTGGGTCCCAAAATTAATTTTTTTAACATACCTCAGAGGTACAGAACACTGTCACATTTTCATAACTTTACAGGAGAGCAATTTGAATCGGTTTTAGATTTCATTTCCTGAACTGTTTATTATATGTATGTGTATAAAATGAATCACTCAGGCAAGAAAAAGTTGGTAACCCGTCCTTCCGACCCTAATTGGAGTACATAAGGATATCATTTCAGTTTCTCTATGAATCTTTGCTATATGATTAAATTCATTCTATTTTTTTAACTATTTATTGATATTTACAACTGTACACAATATACAACAAGTAAATTTGATCATAATGATAAATCATTTGTAAATAATCTGTGAATAACAACTCACTAGTAACACTTCAATAAAAATTTTATATGAGAAGGTCCCTCGACCATCTTCTTTTCAGACGCCTCGGAGGATTGTCAGGAATGGAGTGTGAGGCAAGTTGGGATACAAGTGAATTTGAATGGTTATGGAGCTTACTATGAAAGGAGAGGTATCTGGTTTGGGCTAAATTTTCACAACTAATTATTCCATTCAGGGGTGTCTTAAGGTCTCGTTTGTATTATAAATTTCTTTTCGAAGTAGAACCTTCAGATCTAGAATTAACTTTCTTTAAGAGATATAACCTAGCCACTATCGTTTTGTAGTAAGAGGCTCAATCATTGTTCCAAGAAACTAGCTGAAAGTGTTGTATTTATGTCAATTGGAATATTTAAAATAGGCCGACATAGTGTTACAATTGAAGCAATTTATGAAAAAAAAAGAAAGTATATTTCAAGTAACCTCATAGAAAGAAAACATGAGGTGTCATATCCAGAGAACTAGAGTGAAGAACCAAGTCTTCGGGTGAACTTCGACCTATCTAGCTAGAGAAAGTCATTCGAAAACTCACGAACCTAAAAAGACCATTCAAAGCTATCTTTGCTACAATTTCAAAACTCTAATATTCTTTCGTAGATTGTACGTTGGAACATTTTGACTAATGAAACCCGGACTATACTTGTTCTAGTGTGATGTTCACTTTTATCTAGAAACCTAAAATAAAGATAGTCCAAAGTATTCCATTTTCTGTCGGCTTAGTCACAAAGTAAAACCATTTTCATTTATCAATTGTAAGAACTGTTAATTTTTTAAAGAAAATAATTCGGCATCCAAGAGTCCTTTTATTTTCCCATGATTAATTCATTTGTGGGGATGGTGGAATTCTCGTAAAAAGATGTTATCTCAATTAGCGCGGCGGTTGATTAAACTAATGAGGATTGATGAGGAAGCCGAGCCATAATCAAACAAAGGACATTAGATCCTTTGCTCTGCGTATTTCCAACATTCTGGAAACTTATCCCAAGGTTTATATTGTTTATAAGTAATAGTCCAGTCAAGGAGTGCTGAAATAAGGGGTGTAGAGTGCGTGAAATATGCGATTATTTTTTGACTTCACAGCTTCGTTAGGAGTAGTTAGGAGATAAACATACTTCGATTATATCAAACAAACGTTCGACTGTTGAAAAATATGTTTCAATTAAAAATTAAAGCTAATTAAATTTCCTATAAAATTGTTTATATACATATTTGTCGAACTTTCAATGGTTTTCGAGATATAAGTTATTGAAAATCGATGTTTCACAAAAAAAAAAAAAATTAACCTAACTTTTTGTCTAACATTTGCTTCTAGTGCCTTCCACGATCGTTTCTGAGAGAAAATGTCAGAAAGTTCTAAACCATTAAATTTATTTTAATTTCATATATACGTTTCTGGCGCTTGAAGCAAATGTTTGACAAAAAGAGAGATTAAAATTATTTTTTTTGCGAAACTTATCGATTTTAAATAATGTATATCTCAAAAACCGTTGGACGTTCGACAAATATGTACATAAACAATTTTATAGGAAATTTAATAAGCTTTAGTTTTTAATTGAAAATGAAATAAAAATGGGACCGTCTCCCTTCCCCCTAACCGTTAGCTCACCCCCAGGGGCTGTTATCTTTATCTTCTAACTGCACCTAACGAAGCCCTGAGGTAAAAAATAATCGCATATTTCATGCACTCTACAAAACGCTTATTGACTTGACTATAAAAATAAAAAAGATAATATGGTTGACTATTAGATATACATATAAGAAATCAGTCTGGGATAAAAACTTGAGTAAGAAATACACATCCAAGCTAAACAAAACTTTTAATGGAGTGCTAACGTTTCGGCATGTATCGCAAACCAGGATTATAAATAACGAAAAACATAATGTATCGAAGAAGTGTTGTAAATAGAGTAAATAGGAAAATATTACAAATAATATTAAAGTAATGGAACAAATTGCAATAAAATTAAATCAAGTATGTAAGATGATTACTAATAGTGACCACATATGTATAATAAAAGAAGATTTGTTGAATTAAAAAGTTTAAAATGAATTATAAAAAAATATTGAAATGTTAACATATACACTGGACAAAAAATGTCTGAAAACACTTACCAGAGTTACAGCTCCTCTTGTTTTTTGTTTCCAAAACTTTTTTTTCGCTTTCCTCTACACTTTTTGATGGCCATCTAAGCCAAAAATGTTAAATCGACTTCCGCCCGAGAAAATAACAGATTCCCAGAGCGATGGGGGCTTTCGTACATACTCTTTAACTATTTCCAGATGACGCTAACGATTTAACATGCAAATGAATGTTTTCTTCCTGGCGATTCTACCAAATAAACCACCTTAACTTATTCATCTTAGCCGCAAGACAAGTTTGTAGCGACTTTCGGAGCGCTAGTGCATGGTATGTTAGGGACAGTTTGAAAATTTCTCGCTAGAGCAATCCATTTATTTTTGGTTGAGGCCCGTTCCGTGGTCTGCAGGGTGCACTGTCTAATTCTTTATATGTATAATTTTAGATACTGTACCCACTTTTTTTACAGGCCAAAAGGATTTCTAATCATAAGGCTTTGTTTCTGGCCTTTGTCCTTAAAGCTAATAATCTGTTGTTATTGTTGAAATGTTTAGTTTTCTTTCATTACTTAAGTGTTTCCTGACTTTTTTTGCTATAAGGGTATATTTTTTTTTTACTTTAACATTTTCTGTTGACTGCTGTTGATATGCATTCAATGATATATTATGTTAAAATTAAAGATTAATGTTTGTTGTGCAAAATAAAAGTGGTTTCATTATGGGAAATTGCCCATTTTAGACAGGGTTATGCTCCTCGATTGCGTCAGGTTTTGGCAATTGTTTCCAGAATTTTTTTGTCCAGTGTATATGTATTAAAAAGTAAAGAGTATATAACCAATATTTAATATAATATACGTTATATCTGTGGCACCTATGAATAGTATGTTTAGCGCAAACATCATATTTAAAAAAAAAAAACGCAATTGAAAGTTTGAAGTTTTTTCCATATTGATTCACAAAGAAATATTCATCTCTTTATAAGATAGCCGAATAACTTAGCCCATTAGACACAAATAGAAAAAAATGGGTATCTGGTAATACTTCCAAAACGAAATTCACAAAATTACCCTTAACATAATATTCACATGTGACATAGACACAGTTGGATAATATTTAATCATTTTAAAAACACTCTTTTTTCAAAATATTTCAGGATGACAGAAATAATTATTTATCCCGTTATATCAGCCCAATAATCGATCATAAAGTCGTGAAACCTTCATAGGGTACAACTGAACTTCTCAGTTCCTCATGCATTAATAATGTTTTCAATGATATTCATATAAATTGACAAGGTGCGGTACTCAGTGAGTAAGGCACTTTATTACCAACTTCTCAGGTTCGAGTCCGGCTGAAGAAAGATAATTTATCTTCTTTTATTCCAGCAGTGGATCGACTTAGAGGGAGACCCTCCTGGTTCACACCCAGCCTTTAAAAAGTGAGACCTTTAATTTTGGAAAACCTGGAGGTTGAGTGTGATATTGGCCCAATCTTCGTCCTTGCACAACCGTTGGCCTAAAAACAGTATAGTTTCACCAACTACTGAAACCAAGACCAAGGGTTGTAGTGGTTTTCATAATTTATTATTATTGATAATTGAATTATTATTCAAAATTGTAAAAAAAAATCTCTGATATACTAATTATTAAAGCCGTTATATGTAAGATATGATTTGGTTTGATCAAATAACCAGTAACTTTTGAATATGTTTGATATATTTTTCACCATGCTCAGCAGTATCTTTGTTTATTCTTTAGATCCATGTGAGTTTTGAGCTGCTATAAACAACTTCTCATTAGTTGTTTTGACCATTTATTCAAATTGAACGTTCCTGAATTTTACCGATTCTATCTCTAATATCAATAAATATAAAGATTTGTGTAAGAATCTGTCTGTATACAAGAGTTAACATATATAATATGTAAACACGGTTCTTACAATTTTTTTTTCTTTCCTTGAACAAGATTATATGAAATGAAGTAAACTGTTGGGGAGGGGGGGATCCACAGAATTAAAAACTCAATAAATTTTCTTATTTATCAGCAACATACGGCATGCTAGAAAAAAACTTATATAAACAGAATATTATTATACAATCGTCGTAAGTATCACTATTTTTAGCATTATATAAGATATTTGGGTTTGAAAATAGTAATTATTCCATATATTTGCCACAAAAAAAAATAGTTATTTCTAGACAGTACCTTTTTAGATATTAGCTCATGTACTAATAAGAGGACTTTTCGATTCTATTAATATTATTTTATTTTATTAAGTGAGATTAATTTTTTATCTTCAATCTACTCCTCCTATTCAGTAATTCTGTATCTTGACAAGTTGTCAATAAGTTCCTTTGTGTAGGATTGTCTGAGTGTGTTATTGGTAACAGTTTTTGTGATTCTGTATTTACGCTGGTGTCATAAACAAATACAAAATTAGCAATAATGAAATGACAGAGGATTCTCTTAGAAAAAATATTTTTAATCCTCGATTCCTATATTAATCCTGATCTAAAAATTAAAGTATATTAATTTTTTATGTTTTATTTTGTATTTACGTCCTTATATACTTTAACCAGGGCATAATAGTAGTTGAAAGCAAGCAATATTTTTTAAAAAATTATCAAGAGGTTTAAAATTTACAACATTTTTATAAATAAAGTTTAAATCCACCCCTTGCGTTCATGGCGTCTTTCAATCGATGGTATATAGGTCTAATGTGATTTTGAAAAATTCTTGAAGGATTATGCCCCATCTAATCCAAAAACAGTAATAAATCATATTAATTTAAAATTTTATAGGTATATATAATTTTTAAAATGCTGCTTGCTTTTATTTAATTAATTTTTTTTCAGTAATCATAATTTCAAATGCCCAAAACACCTAAAGAAAAATGAAGAAAAACAAATTGGATGGAGTGTTTTGCCTGTCAGTGTATAATAAATAAATATGTGTATAGAAACTGTTTAATCACAAAAATTAAGAAAAATTAATGATTTTATCATTTATTTATTTTGTTTAATTATATAATTTAATAAGTAAGCTTAATTTTCATTTACTTATAAGCATTTATTATAGCGATTTTAGTTCAGAAATATTTTGTGAAATCCTATGTCTCACAACTATAAAGTTTTGATGAAATCATATAACTCCTAACATTAGTTCCTTCTAGTCAGTGTGTCCATTGTCAGTACTATATTTTAAAATTTTTAGTATTGACTATTATTTTTCCACCAGTAATGATCTATTTATATTATAGGTTGGCATTTTCTATAATTAAAATTATCTTAAACTAAATTTCGTCTAAAATATCAATACCAATATATTTTCTAATTTATAGTATTTGAGCTTTAATATACAGACAACTCAAGTATGTAAAACCTTGTGAAACTAAAACTTCCGATGTAGAGTTCACCGGTTCCACTCACACATTGATACCATGTTTATTTACCCGTCGATCTCAATAAAGTGATATATGAGTACAACGAGAAAAAAAAAAACAGTTGAAACTATAAATCTTCATTGAGCGAATCTCAAGAGTGTTGTGAAAACGACCAGTGGCCAAATTGACTTCTTTTTTATTTCAAATATTAGCTCTCTCCTTGGTTTCGAATTAAATTGTAAGTTTTATAACAATTTTTAGTTTGAAATTTTGTTTTATTTTTCGTAAATCTATCAAATACATTAATGAGTTTAAAATTAATTTAATAAGGGATAGTTCAAAAGTATGAATGTGTTGGTTCCAAATTTCAATCCTCCATTCCACTATTTTTAAAGAAAAATTATCGGTATCAACAATTGATTATTCAAAATCGATTTTCAGGAACCGTTCGATACAGCTAACTCCAATAATTTAATGATATCTAATTATGTAATCATTGCAAAATAATCTTCCTAATGGTAAATATACTCGTATATATATATATATTGTATATATATTGTGTTTTCGGATGTTACCTGGCATATTAAACTCAGGATCAACTAGGTTTAAGAAACTGCAGGACCAACTAAATTTAAGACCAAAAAAGGACCAATTATATATATATATATATATATATATATATATATATATATATATATATATATATATATATATATATATATATTTTTTTTTTGAATTGTTTCCCTTCCATAGTAACCCTATGGAAAGGTCGTTTATTTGATATTTTTACAGGTTCCATGCATATTTGCATACTACCTGTAATTAACAGGTGTGATATTATTTTTAATTAAGATGAATTACAATTGTAAAAGTTCTATATAGAAATTAGAACAAACGGGGAAAAATAAAAAAGGAAATAAAAAAAAAAAAAAAAAAAAAAAAAAAAAAGAGAAAAAAAAATCATGAACAAAAAGAACTATTAATAGGCATAATTAAAAATAAATAAATAAATACGTCTAAGACAATAGAAAAAAGAGAAAAGAAAAGAAAAACAAAAAAAAAACGAGTAGACAAGTTGATTTTCTGATGTCTCTTCAGGTATTTTTCTTAGATTTTGATGAGGGGTGGTCTTCTTTCTTCATGAATGAGGTCCAATTGATGTAGCGAATTTCACTAAATGTTTCTTATATTTTTTATATAGCTTTGCTTCCGGAGAAGGCCATGTGTCCCCATTCATCAGTACTGTCTTTATCAGTAAATATCTGTTGTGTTCGTAAAGGGTGCAGTTGTATAGTAAATGATGAAATGTTTGTGGAGTCTGTCCGTCGCATTCACATGTGTCTGTGTTTTTGATGTAAAATCGTTTCAAGTAATGATTAGTTTGTCCATGTTCCGTTAGTAGTTGTGTACATTTGTGATGTGTGCTTTTTGGTGTATCGTGATTTTGTAGTGTGATGTTTGGGATGTATTTGTGCAAGGGTCGTCCTTTTGTCGAGTTGTTCCAAAGTTTGTCCCATTCAGTAAGTGAATCTGTTTTAATATGCTGCTTAATAAATGAGATATGAATGCGGTTGTAATCTATAGCAAGTTCTGAATCGTGAGCAGCTGTCTTTGCCAGTAAATCTGCTCGCTCGTTCCCTTCGATTTCACTATGGCCTTTGACCTAGATCAATTTAGTTGGTGTTCCACGGTTCATTAGTTCAATCAAATTTGTCTTGAGTTGATGTGTCAGTGGGTCGTTGGATTTGGGGTTATTAGTTGAGTCTATTAATGTCTTGTTGTCCGTGTAAATGGTGTATTTGTGTTGAGCAACGTACGTTTGTCTTAGAATATATTCTGTGGCCTTAACTACAGCTAATTTCTCTGCCTGATTATTAGAGCAGTTATAGCCTAGTCTGTATTGTTCATCGTAGTAGCAGTTATTGTGAAATAGAGTTTGTGTGCTGTTCGTCTTTGCTTCCATCCGTGTAAATGTCAATACTTCCTGTGTCTGTGTCTGTAGCTCCTGTGTCTGTTATGTGATGTGTTAGTTTAGAGTGTATAGCAGGATGTATCCAGTATTTGGTAGTTAGTTCGTCTTCAATGTCCCTTGGCTCCATGTCCTTGTACTTTAGTCCTTGTTTTCTTATTTTATATAATGTCGTTAGTTCTGTAATTTTTAAGTGAATTGGTTTTATCCCTGCTAGGACACAGGCAGCGTCGTAAGAGATAGTGCGAAATGCTTTGCTTATCCTTATTCCCATCAGTCTCTGAACCCGCTGAAGCTTTTTCAGATTGATTGGTTTGACTGCTCCTGATTCCCAAACCGGTATGGCGTAAAGGAGTTTTGGGATGATAGCCCCTTCATAGATAATTTTTAGTGCCTCTGTCTTTAGGCCCCATGTGTTTCTTGCAGCGATAGTTAGTCCGTTTACTGTTTTTATTGTTTTGTTAACAACGTAGTCTGTGTGTGCTTTCCAACTAAGTTTCCTGTCGAATGTTATCCCTAAATATGTCATGGTTTCCGTTTGTACAAGTGTTTTGGAATAGAGTCTAATATTTAAATTTGGAATAATTCGTTTCTTGGCAAAAATTATGTATTTTGTCTTGTCAGTATTAAATTCGAGTTTATTGTATGTTTCCCATTTTTCCAAAATAATTAGAGCTTGATTGGTGATTAATTGTAATTGGGGGAAACGTTTACCAGTGACGAGAAGTAAAATGTCGTCTGCGTACGTGGTTATCTCTACATTCTCTGGAAGTACAAAATCGAATAAAGAGTTGACTAAAATATTCCAGAGCGTCAGTAAGAGAGAAGAACCTTGGGGAGTGCCAATAGTTAGTTTCTTTGAAATTATGAAGTTATTGGATCTGATTTCAACTGATCGATCCTGAAAGAAGCTTAATATCAACTGAAATAAATTTCTCGGGCATTGGTACTTCCTCAGATTAAACATTATGGCAGGTACCCAGGCATTATCAAACGCTCCTGATATGTCGAGTTTCAGCATTAAACAATTATTTTTATTATTTGTTGCTGATTCTAGAAATGAACTAGTGTAATAGAGAGCATCGACGGTACTTTTTTTGGGGAATGAATCCAAATTGGTTTTTGTTGAGCAAGTCGTTTATATATATATATATATATATATATATATATATATATATATATATACAGGGTGTCCCGAATTTAAACGGCAAAACTTCAGGAACTTATAGGGGAACGAAAAACTAAGACAAAAAGTCCTTTAGAGATTTGCGCATTTTTGCTTAGTTTTAGAGAAAATCGCAAAAAAACATTATTTTTATACTTATTTATTAACATTTATATTTATGTTATGTTCTTTTTGATGTAAATATTGCTCAAAATGTTGTCCTCTTGCATTACAGCATTACATCTAGCACTCACTTGACAAATTGCAGCTTAACATTGTTCTGATGATATTTGGTGCACTGCGTCTATGATTCGGTCTCTTAATTGTTCTCTTGAGTTTATTGACACCGAATAAACTTTCTGCTTCAAGGTCCCCCATACGAAGAAATCCATGGGTGTCATATCAGGTGATCTGGGTGGTCAAGGTACTACTCCTCCACGTCCAATCCATCGTTGTGGATTTATATCCAGCCAAGCTCGAGCAACTGCTATGAGCTGGACATCCATCGAGTTGGAACCACATTTCAATCCTCTACTTTAAGGGAATTCCATCTAAATAATTAGAAAAGTCGTTCTCCAAAAAATGTGAATAATGTGATACCATTCAATCTTCAAGGTAAGAAATATGGTCCCATATGGTTGATAGCAAACTCATTCTGAAACCTATTCTCTCTAATAGTTCTGGGATTTTCAAAGTTCGCCATATTGCTTGCCGCGATATTGCTAATGCAGCAGATGCTCTTCGGATGCCCGCACCGCTATTAAAGCATTACCGTTACAGAAACCATACACATAAATCATATCAGCGTATTAAACATTAGAATATGTATGCGGCTTATGGCTGATGCTATTCACACAACCATATCTGAGTAAATGACTGAAGACTGGTTTAGGAATTATAATCCTAGAAGGAAGCCAAAATGTAAACAAATAAAATAATGTAAAGGATAGCATTACCATAAGTGTTTACATATCTCACTGCCTAGCCTGACGAACTTTGAAAAGTGATAATCGCTACTTGTAACATTTTTGTTTTGTTTCTTTTTTTTACGATTTCCTCTAAAACTAAGCAAAAAACGAGCAAATCTCTAAAGGATTTATTGTCTTAGTTTTTCGGTTCCCTATAAGTTCCTGAAGTTTTGCCATTTAAATTCGGAATACCCTATATATATATATATATATATATATATATATATATATATATATATATATATATATATATATAAGTTAATGTCTGGTGTAAGACAATATCTCTGTTAATACCTAAAGCTCCAGTGTAAACAAACCAAAGTGTATATAAAGAGAATTACTAAGAGGAATAAATCAGTTATATAGTAAGCGTTATTACGTGTTGTTCTTGTTACCTTTTTCCTTTTTTTTTAGTTTCTAAACCGGCCGTACGTAACTGGTGCCGAAACCCGGGAGCGAGTGCGGAGGCCTATTTTTTTTAATTTTATAGGCATTAGTACGCTGTAAGAAAAAGTTTCCAATGGAGAACCAAGCTATGCCACCGTTACCGGAAGGAACACTAGCAGCGGCCCACGCAAATGTTCTGGAATGGATGAAGATCAGAACAGCGACTTCGCAGGATCTCAGGAAAGCCATCTCGGACTTGGAAAAATTTTCTGGGGAGATAGGTGAGCTAAACCATTTTTTAAAAGGTGGTGACCGCCTAATGGCACGTATAGAGGCGAAGAGGGCCGATAATTTGTTAGACGCTGGAGATGCCGATTCCTTGAAGGCAGCATTGGTGTGTAGAGTAAGGCGCAGCGTATTAAACCAAATACAGGCGGACGAAGAAACTCCATGGCCGGTGGTGAAAGAAAGGTTAAAAAAGGCATTTGGAGGAGGAAGATGGACTCCAGAAGAGGACATCTTTCAGATGTTCAGAGAAACCAGAAGACCGAAGCAATCTAGTGGCCAATATGCAGCGGCGCTCTTAGCAAGATTTAACCGGATCACGGAAAAGTTAAGAGAAACAATTAGCGTAGCAGAAGCAGAAGCAAGGATGGCGTTCCTGTCCACCATCCTAAAGGTACAGTTGGCAAGAGAGACCGGGAAGAAAGATGGGCTGCCAAAGGAGCGCACGTTTGTCGAGTGTGCTCAGGAGATGGTAGACACCAGTGCGAGAGAGGAGGAAACCCGCATGGATATGGATGAACCAGGCTGGAGCAGAGTGTCGTATAGACGTTCAGGACCGACGCCTATCGTCAACAGGAGACGAGATCCCGATTATAAAGGTAAAGAAGGAGCGGAAGGAAGACCGGGGCGGGCAAGACCACGAAATAGCAGAAAAGAAGATAGAAAATGCCACGGGTGTGGGAAAGCAGGACACCTCGTAGCGCAATGTCCCCGCACGAAATGTTTTGAGTGCGGTACGGAGGGGCACATAGCCAGGCAATGCCCATATTTGTACCGGAGAGACAATCGGGGTGAACCAATGGAAGTTAACGCCCAGAAGATATGGCAAAACAGACGCAGGACGATAAAGAGGAGAGACTCGGCGTCAGAGACTACTGATGTAGCTGGAACATCTGACTCAGAGGAGGAGGCAACTGAACCACGAGGCGGAAGCAGAGCGAGGACCGGGCGACAACGGCCAGCAGATGAGAGAGGATCACGGGACAGCAGCTGAGGAGGAGGTCAGCAGAGAGGCAACCGCATATTGGTGAGTAATAATGTGAAGGAAGGAGATGGCGGTTTGCCTTTAATTAGAGTTGGGGGGGTGAAGTGTCTAGTAGATACGGGGAGTTCTAATACTATTTTGTGTAAAGGGGCGTTAGAGAAGTGGAACGGGAAGAGGGCATTCCAGATCAAGGGATGTAATTGTAAATTGATTACACTAGGGGGCCCGTGTAGAGTAGAGGGGGAAGCATTGATGGAACTTAAAAGGTGGGTCAAGGGGAGGGATAATTTAAAGGTTCATGTGGTGGAAGAGATGCCGAGGGAATACCAAGCGATTATCGGGTGTGATCTTTTAAGTAGGACCGGAGCATCAATCAAATGTAATAACGGGAGGTGGAACATTCGTATAGGAGGGAAGAAGTATAGATGGTGGGAACTTCCGAAAGACGGGAAAACAAGGGTTGGAGCAATCGGGCGAGTAGAGGACTGGAGATACGCCTTAAAAGGGGAATATGAAGATATATTCTTCAAGGAGGGCGAGACACTCGGAATAACAGGTAGAACGGTCCACGAAATTTTATTAAAACAAGAAAGGGTTACTTATGTGAAAGAGAGGAGGTATCCTCAGGCCCTGAGGGAGCACATCAGAGAAGAGTTGGATAGCCTTAAGAAACAGGGGATTATAGTGGACAGCACGTCGCCCTATAATAGCCCCTTATGGGCCGTGAAAAAGAAATGCGCACCCGGTGAGAATAAAGAAAAGTATAGAGTTGTGGTCGACTACAGAAAATTGAATGACAACACCGTGGATGAAAAATACCCGATCCCCAGGTTTGAGGATATTATAGATAGGCTGAGTGGGACGACAATATTCAGCACGCTGGATTTAAAAGCTGGATATCACCAAATAAAGATGCACCCTCGAGACCAGCACAAGACAGCATTCACATTTGAGAGGGGGCATTATGAATTCACTCGAATGCCGTTCGGACTGAAAAACGCTCCCATAACCTTTCAGAGGCTGATGGATGAGTTCCTAAGGGGTATAGATGAATCAATGTGCCAAGTGTACATGGATGATCTGTTGGTATTCAGTAAAACAGAAGCCCAGCATGTGGAACACTTACGCAAGGTCTTTGACAGAATTAGAGAATTTGGGTTAAAACTATCAAAAGAAAAATCAATCCTAGGGCAGGAGCGAATAAATTTTTTAGGGCACATAATATCAAGAGAAGGGGTAAAACCGGATAGTAACAAGGTAGAAGCACTTCAAAGAATGTCAGTCCCCAGAGATGTGCAAGGGGTTAGAAGACTACTGGGGGCGCTAAATTACTATCGGAGATTCGTACCAGAAATGGCGGAGTACCTAGTACCCCTAAACAACCTTCTAAAGAAAGGGAAGAAGGTGGTAGTGACGCCGGAGATGGAGGATAACATCCAGAAATGCATGAAACGGCTTCAGGCAGAGCCGGTCTTGGCGTTCCCGGACTTCACGAAGCAATTCACTATCACAACCGATGCCAGTGAATATGCATTGGGGGCAGTGCTATCTCAAGACGGGGAAAAGGGAGAACGTCCGGTAGCGTATGCCAGCCGAAGGCTCACAGACGCAGAAACCCGATATAGCGCACTAGAGAGAGAATTGCTCGGGATCGTGTGGGCCATCGATCACTTCAGACCGTACGTTTTTGGTAGAACCTTTCGGGTACATACTGATCATAGGCCGCTACAATGGGTAGGAAAACTGAAGGAGTCCTCGGCGAGAATCACTCGATGGAAGGAGTTCTTAAGCCAATATAATATGGTCATAAAGTACAAACCGGGCAAAGAAAACGTTGTAGCTGACTGGCTATCGCGTGCGCTTATGGTTAATGCAATCGAGGAAGACAGAGGCCATACGTCAAGAGATGTGAGGCAATTTCTGAGTGAGTGGACACCGGATGAAGAGGAACCCCTAGAAGCGTCGGGAAGGCAATCATCAGAAGGCGAAGTAAGGGTTGAAGAAAGAGGGTCGGAGATGGAAGAAGTAGAGGAAATTATCAACGATAAGCGTCGGCAGATAATTTGGAAAACCAGAACCTCAGGCCTTATGAAAGCGGAATTTACCAGCTATGGCGGATGCCATATCACCACAATTTGGTCGCAATCCGGGGCTACAGAGGATCAAATCTATAAAGTACTCAAAGAATCGTCCAAACCCGGAAAAGTACATCATTTGTACGTGGGGAACGCTACAATCTGGGAAAAGATTAAGAGACTGTGGCGTTCAGAACGGCTGGGAATAGATAGAACGTTTATTCGTTGTACTTTGATGGTCGAGACCCTGAGGGACGAGGAGCGTCAGAAAGAGGTGACTTTAGCTTACCATCAAGGTAAGACTAATCATCGAGGAATCCAAGAAACTCTACAGGCGATACGACGACGGTACTTCTGGAAAGGCATGAGAAGGACCATAGAGGAGATAATAGGAGGATGCGAAATATGCCTGACCACTAAATATGATAGGCACCCGCCGAAAGGTAAGCAGGAGGAAACGCCAACAGCAGAGTCACCACTTAGTGATCTACAAATTGACACCTTCACCTGGAGAGGTTATAAGTGGGTAACCATGATAGATCTCTTCAGCAAAATTGCTATGGCATACCAGATTCAAGAGAGGTCATCAGAGGCAGTATTAGGGGCACTAAGAATGTGGTTCCACTTTTATGGCGTGCCGGATCGGATATCATCAGATAGTGGTAGAGAGTTTGATAACGCGGATGTACGAGCGGAAATGAAGACATTAGGCGTAACCTGGCACCTCAACACCCCGGGTCATCCCAAGAGCAGAGGTGGGATTGAGAGGCTCCATAGCACGTTAAGCGATCATTTAAGGGTCTATCAGGTGGAGAAGGGACTGGAGCCGAGAACGGCTATGACAAAGGCGGTTGCGGCCTACAACCACTCAATACATTCTACCACGGGCTTCTCACCATTCGAAATCCTCTTTGGGCTTCGGGGACGTCGTCGGAATTGGGAAGACACATCGGTGGAAGGGGACGTAACAGGGGCAATAGTGAATAACCATTTACAATTGGGAAAATTGTGGGTGGATGTTCGGGGAAATAGAGAAGGAGAAACAAAGGAGGGTAGCCCGGGAAAATTTAAAAGTCAAGGAGGGTATGGGGGACCTTAAAATTGGGACCATCGTTTATAGGAAGTTATCATCGAATAGAAATAAGGAGCTGCGGAGATATGAGGGACCGTTCAAAGTAGTAGTTATCAGGGAACATAACGTAGTCACTATTGAGAGCTTAAAAGAACCCATTAAGCGGAGAACAGTGCATATCGAGCAACTTAAAATCCCCGAAAATCCCTGATTTGGTCTGGAGTGTCCTCACTTTCGAGCATCAGATGTTTTTGTTTATATATTATCCTAAGTGCAACAAGTGCTGCTATTTTATTCTTTTGTTGTTTTTTTTTTTCTCTAGTTTAAGTCCAATGTATATAGCTTGTAAGTTTCTTATGTCATGGGAAGTATCATGTATTTTTGTTTTATTTTGTATCATTCATTATAATTACTGTATATATATCTTTATGTAGGGGTACAAAGTTTACGAGGAATGTCGTAAACTGGCAGGGGGGAGTTAATGTCTGGTGTAAGACAATATCTCTGTTAATACCTAAAGCTCCAGTGTAAACAAACCAAAGTGTATATAAAGAGAATTACTAAGAGGAATAAATCAGTTATATAGTAAGCGTTATTACGTGTTGTTCTTGTTACCTTTTTCCTTTTTTTTTTTAGTTTCTAAACCGGCCGTACGTAACTTATATATATATATATATATATATATATATATATATATATATATATATATATATATATATATTATCTATAGTAAAAAAGCGAATTATTATGTCATATCCAGTTAAAGCAACACCTTTGAAAAAAGGTGATAGAATCCTGCATCCCAGCCTGGAACAGGAAACCTCCAACTGATTCAAAGTCATATATACAATACTATTCTATATATTAGAGTTCTATAATATTAATAGTTCTATAGTTCTATAATAGTTCCGTATTTTTTCTTAATCTTCAGGTCTCATTCTCCATGAACTTAAATAGCTTTTGAAGAGCGAAATAGCATCTGTTACTGGCGGCTACTCTTACTTTAATTTCTTCTTGATCATCATTATTTCCTGTGACAAATAACTTCTCTGCTGTCTTAGAAGTGTGCCTTTCCAACTGGATTGTATCTTCTCTTATCTCTGACAGATTTTAGAAGTCTTCTTTCAGTCAACACACGCAGATTTGTATTTGTAGGGAATACAAATACATTATCTAAAGTACAAATACAGATATAACAGTATTAAAAGGGAAGAATCCTTAGGCTGATTTACATCCTTGTATTTTGGTGGAACCACTGATAAATTTTGAACTTCACTCTCTAGCAAGAATTGATGGGTAACGTGTTGTGTAACACACACTCCCACCTTTGCCAGAGTACACTGGGATGTTAAACTAAACCAACAACACCCTCGCATATGATTTATTCTCATAACGCCTTTGAACTTGACACCTTTTCCATTGTCGTTTCGTTTATATCCATATGTGCCCTACAATTTACAAATACTTCATAGGGTGTAATTTTTTTTTTTACTCGAATTGAGTTGACGATAAACAGTTACAACATTGTTTTTAATTTTCTTAAAAATTCATAGTAATAATAATAATGTTGTGACATCATATATATACAGGGTGAGTATCTCTTAGTGTAAAAAAAAAAAAAAAAAATGGGTGAAACTAGATTAAAAAAATATGTAGCAAAATGCCGCAGACCTCACTTTTCTGTAATATATCCATTTTGTTTAAATATTTTTCAAATTTTGACCACATTTTCAGATTTAGAATTAAATTTTCTTTAATAGCTGAGGACTTGTAAGCTTGAATTTTACAAACTTGGTATCTAAAGAACAGCTTGATTTTCACCTTATTAGGGGAAGTCACAATGTCTTATATTACTTCAACGCTCACCGTTTTTTGAAAAAACTATCCACAAAACGTCAAATCTCACAATTTTTGAGGTGAATTTTATGGACAGATGAGTCTGTTTTTACAGGGAAAGGAATTTCTACCGTTGCATGAGGAGTATCGTTAGTTTATTCATCTTTGTATAGCTGTCGAATAGTGTTAAAAATCATAGTTTGCCCTACATACTGAATGATGAGATTACTAAGATTTGTTACAAAATATCCAACTACAACTTCATCACGATATTCCACATGAAGTTCGGCAAAATATTATTTTCCAGCACCGTGGTGCTCTTTCGCATGATTTGAAAGCAATACAAATATAAACCAGCTATATACATGGATAGCTAGAAATGCCTTCCCCTGTAAAATCCGACTCATCTGTCCATAAAATGCACCTCAAAAATGGTATTCTTCAACATCATCTGCATTTAGAGGCTAACAGCAAAATTTAGGTCTATGTTCATTATCATTCGATGGTGTCGCTTTATTGACAGTTTTCCTTTATATTCTATTAAACAATAATTTTTTTCTTTGCTTTTTATACCAATGAAGAGTTTATTCTATTTAAAATGCACATTTCCAATAAGGGATTACCATAATGTTTTATTTACACAAGTAACTGATTTGTATGCCAAATGAGAACACCATGTTTTTTCGGGTTCAAAAGTGAATTTCTCCATGAAATTGAAACAAAATCATTACGTTTAACATATCATTCGAAATCTGATTAATGTTTCAAGTTTTTGAGAGATTTGACGTTTTGTGGATAGTTTTTTTAAAAAACGGAGAGCGTTGAAGTAATATAATACATTGTGACTTCCCCAAATAAGGTGAAAATCAAGCTGCTCTTTAGATACCAATTTTGTGAAATTCAAGGTTACAAGTACTCAGCTATTATAGAAAATTTTATGCTAAATCTGAAAATGAGGTCAAAATTTGAAAAATATTTAAACGAAATGGATATATTACAGCTTTCATGAAAAAAAAAGAAAGTGGTTTCCTCAAAGAAGTCTTTGATTTATCCTAAATCTTCAACGGATTGGAATACAATGTAAATCAAACATTATGACAATCCCTTAATGGAAATGTGCATTTTAAATATAATAAACTCTTCATTGGAATAAAAAGCAAAGAAAAAAATTATTGTTTAATAGAATATAAAGGAAAACTGTCAATAAAGCGACACCATCGATTGATAATGAACATAGACCTAAATTTTGCTGTTAGCCTCTGAATGCAGATGATGTTGACGAATACCATTTTTGAGGTGCATTTTATGGACAGATGAGTCGGATTTTACAGAGGAAGGCATTTCTACCAATCCATGTATATAGCTGGTTTATATTTGTATTGCTTTCAAATCATGCGAAGGAGCACCATGGTGCTGGAAAATAATATTTTGCCGAACTTCATGTGGAATACCGTGATGAAGTTGTGGTTGGATATTTTGTAACAAATCTTAGTAATCTCATCATTCAGTATGTAGGGCAAACTATGATTTTTTAACACTATTCGACAGCTATATAAAGATGAATAAACTAACGATACTCTTCATGCAACGGTAGAAATGCCTTTCCCTGTAAAAACAGACTCATCTGTCCATAAAATTTACCTAAACATTTGTGAGATTTGACGTTTTGTGGATAGTTTTTTTCAAAAAACGGTGAGCGTTGAAGTAATATAAGACATTTTGACTTCCCCTAATAAGGTGATAATCAAGCTGTTCTTTAGATACCAAGTTTGTAAAATTCAAGATTACAAGTACTCAGCTATTGGAATGGATATATTACAGCTTTTATGGAAAAAAAAAGAAAGTGGTTTCCTCAAAGAAGTCTTTGATTTATCCTATATCTGCAACGGATTGGAATAGAAAAGTGAGGTCTGCGGCATTTTGCTACATTTTTTTTTATCTAGTTTCACCCATTTTTTTTTTTTTTTTTTTTTACACTAAGAGATACTCACCCTATATATTCTATTTATAATGTTCTAAATTTAATAGTTGCAGATACCAGAAGTCTGGAACTACCTCTTAGAATGCTCTAGTAACTGCCCCTGGTCACTCTAAGAGTAATCAAAGTTTTTGAATTCGTTAAGAATGAACATCTAAAGTTGGTTGGACTTCTCCTTCTCTTCAGTTCTGAATTGTTTCACTTCTGGCAAGCGTTGAATTAGTGCTGTACACTTACTTAACATTTACTGTGGTATTTTTTTCCTTAAAATCAACAACATTCCTCTACATTCTTAAATAATGATTGTCATTATCTTCTTTGTCGATTGCCTCACCTTTGCCTTTAGTGGAGGTGCTTTTCTATATTTTACGAGGCTACATGAGGGTGAGGACTGCCCAAACACACCATCCAAGCGTTATTTGATTTGGAAGTTGTAATAGGAAGTTTTCTTTAAGGTATAAAGGTAAAGATAAACAGATCTGAGGAATTGCAGGCAAGGTGAAGAAATTAAAGTCAATTCTTAGAAGTTAACCCTTAGGGCACAGTTTACTTACAGCACTCCATTTGATAGATAGATTTTTTGGGGGGCTCCATCATTCAAAAAAATTAAATGAGGTTAAAAACCAAATACATTGTAATAAATGAAAGTAAATTATTTGTTTTCACAGATTTATTCAATATTAGACCAATAAAAAAAAGAGGAAAAAACAGTGAGTTTAAATGTTTTTAAATATGTATGCTTGACCTTAAAATAAAGAATGTTAATATTTATATCCATTACTTAATTAAAAATTATTAAACTCCCCGTCAAAAGTATCGCAACACTTTAAAATAATTTAATTTTATAAAAACGTATTTTTTTTCATAATATAGAAAGGTTCTGAAGTCTATAATAAACATTCCTAAACTAGGCAAAAACAATTTTTATTACAATAAATTACAATATTTCTTTCAATAAAACTTACTTTTTAAAATTTTCATTTTTTACAATTTTAAATTATACATTTTTAATTTACATTTGAGGCGTAGAGATGTAATCGGGGGTAGATCCACTTTTTCATCACTTTTAATTTTTTTAGTTAGCGTCCTCAATGAGGTGGTAAATCGTCCACCCTTAAAAGTTTGAACCCATGATGACTTCGAAGCACACATAAACATACACATACACTCAACCCAAACTTTGATGGGTGGACGATTTACCACCTTATTGAGGACGCTAACTAAAAAAAATTAAAAGTGATAAAAAGTGGATTTACCCCCTTTTGCATCTCCACCCCTCATTTAATAAGACATATTGCCCCCTCTGGCTTGAATGACTGCTTCCACTTGTCTTGGCATACTTGTAAATAACGAAACGAATGATAAACATGCACTGAAGGAAATTTAAAAAAAATAATCTAAAACTCCATCGTTTGTAATTAACAGGGAAGAACATTAATGCGTCTAATCATTAATGCCTCACGTTCAATAAATAATATTAATATGAAAATAAACCAAGTATGGATTAAGGTAAAAACCAGGAAAATCTCGAGAATTATGGGTGTTGCAATACTTCAGACGGGAAGTTAATATAAGTTAATACTTTAACTATTTCTAAGATTGCTTGTGCTTGTATTGTTTTTTTATCCACTGAATTCTCTTCCCCAATGTAAAGATATCAGCTGAGATAGAATTATCAATCAATGTTACACTTCAGGTTCTAACAACAACGAGTATATCGATTCTAGTATACAAAGGCAAAAACCTGTTACTAAGACAAACTCTTCCTCAACCAAGTTCCTAACATTCCTATTCGTTTCGAATCAGCTTTTCGTCCAACTATAGAAGAACTCTTCATCGTATTTATAACTGCGTGAAATGAAGACATAGGAATCCACACTCATCTCCGGGTTAAGAGAGCCACTTGTGAGGTAATTGCGAGGGCAGGCGTAAAGACGTTTAATCGCTAACCACTACATCCTGCTTGCTTACAAAATGATGAATATAAAAGGGTTTGCCACAAGGACATTCCGTCGGTCCGCGACTGTCAGCGTTATCTTGGCAGGACTGAAACTACGAGGGATCACTAGTCAATTAACAACTAGCAATTGATAATTTTATTGCAATAACTTTAGATGAATATCACTGTTTTATTGTTTCAACATTACACCCAGAGCCACTAAGATATTCCTCTACAAATCTGCCCAATCTAATAAAATATGCTTGACGGCCTAATATTTTAACCTCTCTCCTCCTTCCCAACAAACTAATTGTTGTTTATTTAAAAAAAAATTATATTGGTTACTATGAACACCATATTGGTTGCTCAATACTCACTTCCAGTATACTATTTTGGATCCGTTGGTACCATTACTGAGTTCCACGTGGCTATAATAGAAGCGATCTGCAGCACTTTGATTAGCACTACGAATGTTCTTCAGAATATACAAGTGGCGTCTTAACACAAAACAGATTCTATTGCCAGTTTAGGTCCCAATATAAACCTAAAACTTAAGCCGCACAGTGGAATGAAATGTCCAATTTTTTTATCCAGTTTATATTAAGTGAGTACAAAAATTTTGGATGTGGTCTTATTCTTTTCTATTTTTTTTTTTTTTTTTTTTTTTTTTTTTTTTTTTTTTTTTTTTGTTTATAATGGATTGGTATAGTTTGTATGGAGAGTTCTGAGGAAGAAGTTTAGAGTCCTAAAATACCATCTTTGAACGATTTATTGTTGCAATATGAAATAATACTTTTTTAGGTACAAATAAGTATATTTAAAAATTATTATTATTATTATTATTATTTAATTTAAATTTATATAAAAGGTAAACACTAACAAACCTAATACAAATAATTAGCAACAATGATTAGGTAAACACTAACAAACCTAATACAAATAATTAGCAACAATGAATACAAAATATAACTCCTTTCAGGCAGCATCCATCATATGAATATTATTCGCATCTTCTAGGAATTCATAATTTTCAAAACAGTCCATCATTGGATGTTGTTCTTTCACTTTTTCAAATAATGTTTTAATTGTAATAATTAAAAATTTTAGTTGGTACTCAGTGTTGCCACTGGTACTCGTGACAATGTTAAAGCAACAAAACTGATCCCTGACGTTCGAAACCATTTGTTCAAGCATGAAGAACGGCCGAAATGGGACTAAGTGGGCTCTGATTCTTACGTATTTCTCACAATAGATAACTATGGTAAGACCTTTGTATTCCGTTTTGTGGAGGACTCTGGAGCTTTTATTTTATGAAATTATTTTTGGAATATAAGAGTGTACCGGCTACAAAGTGTTCCATTAATTTTTCGAAAAAAAAAGCTGTACATTTTGTACCAACATAATACTCAATTTTGACGTTGTTTTGGCTACCGATTTTTTTTAATGCCAGAACATTTTACATTTGAACATTAAACACTTAAACATTTGACATTTGATACTTAAACATTACTTCTCTAGTCATCTGCAACAAAGTGTCATCTACATTACAAAACCACAAGGAATACTTCAAAGTTTGAGCCATGGCGTGGATTTTACGTTATTCGTACCACTATGCACCGTAGTATTATCCTTTTCCCGTCAATCCCAAAGGAAAAATATTTATCCTATCATGGTTAATAATATCAAAACTCCTATTGCGTCATTTATTAACTACCTTAGTATTCGACTTGATCGACACCTTACCTTTTCTAGTCATTTTCGCCATCTTCTAAACTTCACACTTCAAACATTTACTTCACTATCACATCTCTTCCGCTCTCCAGCATTATCTATTCGACAAAATTTCGTCTCTTTTAAATTTTTCCCTCGTTCTAGACTTCTTCATGCAGCTCCTCTCTTTCAACATAACATTATATATCATAGTACAGTACATTAAAGGCCATTCCACTCAGATTACCACTAGTTTGTCTTAATTAATTGAAAAACTATTTGTATAGTATTATTTGTAAATACTGTTTGAAAAATAAGTGGTAGAATTTAGAAAAGTTAAAAAAAAATATCTTTGCACAAAAGCTAAACCGTATCTAGGCAACTAATATAAGTAACTTTTTCAAAAATAAACTCTAATGAATATGTACGTAATATTATTATGTATTATTATAACTTTTTTAATTCTATCGCAGTAAACTACCAATTTTAACCTTAACCTTTTTCAAAAAAGAACTGATTGCGAACAACTAAAGGCTGAGTTGGATTACAACAATGTGTACGTAAGGCCTAAGATAGAAGCTCCTTGAAATTAAAATAAACTTTATTCTGAAATTATAATGAATAAGATCAACTTAATTCCGTAAAATAAACTTTAAAAGTAATTATAATGTACGATATAATGGTGTTGTCGTGCTTATAATTAAAATAGATTATTATAATCTAAATGTGATGGTATAAATTCAAATTTATCACAGATTATATAAAAGGAGACTGAAATAAAATCTCTAATTATAAAATTAAACAGGAGACAAATAAAATGTACAAACAAATAATGAAGTAAAAAAAGGCAGAAATAAAAATCAACAATTATTATATGGACAATTCGGCACAGAAACAATAATCACATAAAAATTGGATATAGAGCATTTATATTAATGTTAAAAAAAAAAAAAAAAAAAAATCACATGAATCAGCCAGCAAAGACCACCTGAATATCAATTATTTTCCATCCTCTTTAGTCCAGTCAATAATTGTTGAAATAAGTGGTGTAGAGTTTGCATGAAATATGCAAAAATTTTGACTTCACAGCTTTGTTAGTAGTAAGGAGGTAAACATACTAAACGACCCCGCATCTGGGAAGTGAGCTTGCGGTGGAGGGAGGGGAGAAAGTCCCATTTTTGAGTTTTTCGATGTATATCGAAAACGGTGGACTCTAGGAAAATATGCTACAAATCAAAATTAAAGCTAATTAAATTTTCTGAAAAATTGTCTACCAACATATTTGTCGAACATTCAATGATTTTCGAGATATAAGTTAAAAAAAAAATAATGTTTACCTCAACTTCTGCCAAACATTTACTTCGAGTGCCAGAAACGTATATATGAAATTAAAGAGAATTTAATGCTCTACAACTTTTATTCTGATTTTTTTTTTTCTTTGGTAGTAACTAGAAGCAAATGTTTGATAAAAAGTGAGGTAAAAATAATTTTTTTGAGAAAAGTATCGATTTTAATAACGCGTCTCGAAAACCGCTGGAGGTTGACAAATATGTATATTTTATGCACTCTACACCCCTTATTTCAGCACTTATTTACTGGACGAAAGATGATGAAAGAGTACTGGAGTAGAAGGAAGAAGGAAAGTGTGATGTGATGATTGTTTCTGTGCTGAATTGTTCATATAAAGAATGTTAATTTTCATTTCTGCCTTTTTTTTAATTCATTATTTGTTGATACAGTAGAACCTCGATTATCTGAACTAATTGGTGTCTGGGGTGGTTCGGATAAGCGAAAAGTTCGGACAATCGAGGTTGAAAATTATACATAAAGCAGAAACAAAAAAACATCGGTCTGTTAAATGAAATCCGGAAAAGTAGGAAAAATTCAATAAATACGTGTAAATTCTTCATCATTTATTAATATGTACATTCAAACTAAATATGTGCATAATATGTTTTATCTACCTACATTCATACAAAAAGCCTCATTTTTTTATATCGGTTGGTTTGAAAAAATGAGCGTCTGCTATAACATTTTCATTTTTTTTTTTCAGAGCTGTCCTTTACTTTTTTGAGTTGAAGCAGTTGAACTACCTTCCTCTTGCCTTCCAAGCCATTGAAATGTTACATCAATGGCTTTTATTACATCATCGTGGGTACCTCTGTGAGTTCGGATAATAGAGGGTTCGGATGATAGAGTTCGGATAATCGAGGTTCTACTGTATATTTTATTTGTCTACTATTTAATTTTATATTTAGAGATTTTATTTCAGTCTCCTTTTAAATAATCTGTGATTAATTTGAATTTATACCATCACATTTCGATTATAATAATCTGTTTTTTAACATCTTAAAAGGATGACGCTAAACCTTAAGTTTTACAAATAATAACTATTAAGTGTTTTTTAGTTTTTTGGATATAAACAGAAAGTATTACAATTCATTCAAGGAAATGTAGCTTATGCTTAATACTCATTGTTACCACCATGATGAAGCAAGAATTCGAATTCCGCACGCAGGTATTACTCTCGGTAGAAGCCAGTGAGGCGGGAGTTGCCTAGCGGAAGGGACCTCATTAATCACAAAGATTTAACAAATCTGTGTGCTCTCGCAATATTTGGTCCCAGTCTACGGATCACCTCTTCCAATATTTGGTTGGTCAGGCCATAATGTGGAGTTTGTGATGTGAATGCAATCAAATATCTCGAAGAAATGATCTTCAATTATTAAAGCTGATATTCTCCAACCAAAGGACCTGATTTTGATCCAAATTTTTTTGATGATTCCATATCGAAAAAAAAACAAAAACTGTACGTATTTTTCTCTTTCCGTCCAAAAGGCACTCGGAGCTGAAGAAAAATACTAAAACGTATTGAAATTCATATTGCATTACTTATTTTAAATCCCGAGTTCGAAGTATATCTATCGCATGGTCATGAGGCTGGTTTGCTGGACGATTTAAAATGTTTTGACCAAAAAATAATAATTTGTTTTTAATATTTACATTTTTTCACTTGACCTATTCTGAAATAAAATTTTTTTGAGTTTAATTATGACTTACCTACGGACTTGTACTTCGAAGAACAGCAAAATATTCGAACGCCAAACGTATCCAATACGTTCCAACATCCAAACAAAACCTTAATGAACCTTTTCCCCAATAATACCCATAATATTTTTTAAATTTCATCAAAATCTTCTAGCGTAATCACTATCCAGCTCTAATCACCCCTGTAATCCGCCACGCATTACAAACGCCAAATTTGGTTTTTATAAAGTTATTTGAAAATGGTAGGTTTTTCAAACTGACGTGGAACAGACCGCAAATTCTCATTCCACTTTAAACTCGGAACGGCCCTTCACTAGAATGTAGTCGGTTAGTCAAACTGACGTGGAACGAAAAGTGGAACGGAACTGAAACTGGAACTGGTTGCAATAGTGAAACGAACGTAAAGTCACATTTCAAGTCGGAACGGCCCTTCACTAGCCCCAACTGTTTTTTTTTATAAATATACCAGTGAAGCAGCTGAGAGAGAAGTGCTGGGACCTCTTAGGACCAGGCTTGTCGGTAAGTGGAGCGACAAATCTGGTTGGGGGATCCCTAGGATGTCACTATATTGTTAATAAAGTATGGTTGCTTTTATAACATTTAATTTAATTATATTTTGGTTTTTACTATTATTATTGTTTTTTACTATTATTATTGTTTTTTATATTTATATTTGTATTTTTGTATGTAATTTATTTAAATGATTTTTTTTTTTTCACTTAATATACTGCTCACAAATTGAAATGGACCATTCATCAAAAGTTAGGTAACACTCTTTTTTTATTTTTTGTTTATTTGTGTGTATAATACCTTTCTTACGCGTTGGTAATGGTATTTGTTTTACAAAAATAAAATTCACCAAACAAAATTTTGTAAAAACTTTTACAATACATGCATTTATATTTTTATAAATTTTAATAGATATTGTGGTTTTTCACTTCTTCGGTAGGATGTTGGTCCCTCTCTACTTTGAATTAATGCTTCACATCGGTACTAATATACTCCTTATTAAGCTTATGAAGGTTATTCCTCAAATAGAGCTTCACATCGTTATCTGGACTAGGCGAACGCAAGTATAACTCCTTGGAGTTTGTCCCAAACAAGGTCAAGGATTCATATTATCAATAAACAAAATGTAAATTGTTGAGGTTTAAAGATATATTATGCATATTCCTCAAATAGAGCGTCAGCAAGTTCATCCAAGTTATCTGGACTAGGCGAACGCAAGTATAACTAGCGTTGGAGTTTGTCCCAAACAAGGTCAACTGGATTCATATTATCAATCAAGTAAACAAAATTACAAAACATCTCAAATTGCTTTAGTGGTCGGTCCACTTCGAATTTTAAGCAGTTTAAATCATATATTATGAGGTATTTTATTTATTTGTTTTTTCTCTTCTTTTCATTAATTTCTTGTTGAAAATATTGTGTGAATGGATCAATATTTATTATTGCCCTCTTTGAGGCAGACAGTTATAATTTCTCAATAAAAAATAAAAACAAACACTTATTTATTTTTACTTCTCACATTTATTTTTAGATCATTGTGTTTCATTGAATTAATAATACAATCTGTCTCACTTTATCATATGTATATAAAGGCTGGAAGGCTGGATACTGAGAAATGTTATTACATATTACTATTAGTATTATTTTTATTAAAGGAATCATAGCAAAATCACCAATGGCAACATAGTAGTAATTTATTTGCTCTATCGCAACTGATTAAGTAAGAAATGTTGTATAAAATGTTAAAAATAAAAATTATGGAATAATCTTTGGAAGCATTTGATTTCCTGAGAAATGATTTTTACTTAAATACATGTATATGAGTACAAAAACATAACATGATGTGAGATGTTGTTGCCTCTTATTTGTAATATTTTTACTCAGCACGATATATATTGTTAAGGATTTGAAAATAGAAAACTACTGATAAAGAGCATATCATATACAGTTAGTAAAAAAAGTCTGATTACACCTAAAACTGAAATACTAATTAATGTTTTGTTTTGTTTTTTAGTATGTGGCTTTATTCGGAAAATTTGTTATGGATGTAATTCAAATAAATGTGTAATTTCAGAGTTTTTTTTTTTTTTTTTAATCTTTTATTAATTGAAATTTACACCTGTATTAGAAAATACATCCAGTAAATATGCTGTATACAATGCAATATAACATGATTAAGACTTGTAAAGCAACTACCCATTGGTAGTACTCTAATGTATTTCAGAGTTATAGTAGTTTGATAAGAAAATGTGTGCCAAAAAAGTCATAAAGCCTTAAAAATTTATTTATTGATAATTGAAGGGCTTGATAGAAGAAGGGGCTATGTAAAAAAACACTATTTTGAGTAATTTATGGGTTTTTTTTTTTTTTTTTTTTTTAACATTTTCCTTTAGCAGATAAATGTTTCATAGCCCCTTAATCTTTTTCAAATGCTCTTTTCTTGTTGTTTTGAAATATTCAGATTTGGCTGTATAACACTTCTGTACATAAATTTTTCATCCAAAGAACTAGATTGTATTTAAAAAAAAAATACTAGGCTTATTTGCCCTGTTTCAGATATACGTACATTATATGCTCTTTATCAGTAGGTTTCTATTTTCAAATACTTTAATATTTCTTTTAAAAATCTTAACAATAGATCATGATTTCTATCAATACATCTATGATTTCTTTAATATCAATAATAATATTAATTATAACATTTCTCAGTATCCATCCTGCTGGCCTTAATACATATGATTCAAATTCAAAAGAAAAATAACATTGATTGAAAAATAAAGTAATAAATAGCCAATTCCAATCCACTTAGAACTAAAAAAATTTCATAGATTTTAAAATCTGTTTCGCACATTTTCAAGAAAAACCCAAGGAAGTAAAACTCTCCACCCCCATCAAACAGATGATCCTGTTGCAATATCAGAGCATCCTTCCATTTACAATATTTATTGTAATGTTTTAGTAACATTTGCGATTTCTTAAGTAATAAATCAATCACGAATCATATTTTTGGTACCAGAACCGGTATTGAGAATACATATATATGTATGTGTATATATTTAATTCCTTGAATGAACAATATAAAAAAAAAGTGTGATTCATAAATAAGTATTAAAGTAAACCTAGAACATAGATATAGAACAGATTTTTCAACTTGAGAACTCAGTTTAGGAGTGGCAATCGACAGAGAATAATTAATGTCCAGCCATATTAGCTGTAGATTCCTAGGTAGCAAAACTCTACTGGGGCATACCAGCTTCTATAAAATTAGTGTTGGGGAAGACCATGGGACTGAGGAAAAAAAAAAAATATTGAGCTCTGATGCTTTAATATTTTCTTGATTGATAACTTGGTCAATACTCCATTAACACTTTCAACGCGAATGACAGCCTGGGGCAGTCATGGGGTTTTCCCCTCGCACGCGGATGACTGCCTCGGGCTGTCATGCCCCTGTTTCTTTCCCTTGCCCAGCGTGTGACGGTTTTCCCAAATATTTGGGTCGCGTTGAAAGTGTTAATCACTTGACCAAAGAACCTTTTTTCAAAGCATTGGTACGAATCTGTTTCTGTTTTCTGAAATATGAATAAGTACATAATCCCTAACTGTCTGAAGAGCACTTCACATAAAGTATGAACTTTAATTTATAAATGATGAGCAAAAGTTATTCATAAGATTTCGGGACATGCAGTCAAATATAACAATATAAAAACAATCAATTTATCATTTCAAAGTTTCGGCTTAGATGGCAACCCTTCATCAGGGTAAGAAGGCTTAGACTTTCCATATTCTTCCTAATATGATCATGGTTAACAAAATTCATTGTCAGCTAAATTTAATTTTTTTTTTTTTTTTAAGTCTGAAACAGTTGAAACCATAATATCCATATATATAATGTTATTTACATAAATAAATGTTACTAACGATTTCCAATAGCTTAGTCATAGAAGATATTTTCAAAAAAATCTTATAATTCTTAGTGTTTTTAAATTGACCATAATCAAGTTTAATCAAAATAAGTTCAGTAATTGAGGATGTTAAGAAATTTAATTATAGGATAACACCAATAAAAGATTTTTAAAAGTTTAATCTGAAGTAATAGTGTAAAATTTTTCTGGCATCGATATAAGGATAAACATGGCTTCATAATTAAAATATATCAATGATTGTATCTGTCAACAGTGAGTTAAGTCGAATTTTGACCAAAAGGGGTTAAGTGACTGAAAATAAATGTGGAGGTGTTTTCTTCATGGTGATTAAGTATTTAATTGAAATGTTCCTTTTAAAATTATTATTATTTAAAATGAACATTTTGCAAAAAAATTATTCTCCTTAGAGAAAATACCATGTTTCTTTTAGTCACTTAACCCATTTTGATCAAAATTCGACTTGACCAATTAATCACTGGAATGACTGATTTTTAATAATAATTGATTGAGAATATTAAATAACATATATTTAATCATAATTATTTAGAAGGATCACAACAACAAAATCATAGGATTAAAAAAAAAGGTTTAGAAAAAAAAATATTCTGGCACAAATAAATATTTTATAGCTCATGAATTTAAATTAAATATTTATAAAAAAAAAAAAAAAAAAAAAAAAGTTAATATAACTTAATTTCTAAGCAACAACAAATATAATTAACAAACAAATCATTATTGCTATAATACAATCATTAAGACAATCAAATGTTTTTTGGACATTTGTCTAAATATTAATATGGCAAAACTAAAAAAAAATAAATAAATAACTTACTCTTCAACTAATTGGTTTTCACTCAATAAAAAAAAGAATTATTGCTATACAAATATAATTCATTATTTCATATAATTAACAGAAAAAAAAATTTAAACAAACTTTCGTAATTTCTTAAAATTTAAGTGGTAGAAATTAAAACAAATTTCAACAAAGAAAATACATTAGATTAAAATAGTTCATTCCAAAAATTCATTATATACATTAAACTAGCGTTGAATATGGTTGTATCACAGAATAGAAATTTTAAAATAAAAAAAAAAATATATTGGTAACAAATTTTAATCCATTACAAGTATTTTTACATTCTTACATCAGAAATATGCATAATTAATACTGAAGGACTCAATTGTATAAATGTTACATATTTACAAATAACAGTTCCTTTAAACAGGAAGCAATTGACATCAGCTAAAAGCCTAACAACGCAAGTTAATAGTGACAAATGATACTTTTAGAATCAAACCAAGGAAGATAAATATTACAAGAAAAAAATCTAGATAGGATGTGGAGTCAGTCTTTCGTAATGACCAGCACTAGAAACTAAAACTACATGACAAGTAATTTACAACTTAATAGTACAATACCTTAATTGAATCAATGTTAATGATGAGAACACTTTAGTTTAAATCAGTCGTTGGATCTGAACACATAAAAGGTATTAATAAAAATAAATAAACTAATGAGAAAATCTAAAAAAAATTTTTTATAAGTATAAGTCTAATAAATAGGGTTAACAATAATACAGACATATTTTTTACTAGTAAAAAAAGGAACTAGAACTAGTCACTACCTAATTTCATCTGAAAATTTAATAAATACTAGAATCGATGATTTCAAACAAGGCGAAAACTCAGTTCATTATTTGTTTTAAAAATTCTTACCGGAGATGAATTAAATTTCTAATCAATGGTAGTGAAAAATCATATGTATACATACTCAAATATGAAAGAGATTATTAGAAATAGAAGAAAAATTAAATTAAAAAAATTCATGGCAAGCAGAACCTTGTTCTGTCATTTACTTACACCATAAATAACAATAAAGAGAAATTAGGAATAATTCATTGTACTACAGTCGTTAGGTCCAATATTTAAAACTCCACACAACGAAATAAAGTTTAAAAAATAAATAAATAAATAAAGGAAAAGGAATCAAATATGGTAATACACATTTCTCAAATTACAGTATCACTTGAAATGATAATTTGAAAAAAAAATTCATTAGATTTGTATACTAGTCATAATATGCTAAAAGTTTTATGAAACATTTTTGTTTAAAGTAGCTTAATTATAACTAATCATAACATAGTTATTATTTTTACGAATCACAGAAAGTTGCTACTTTATTTAATCTACATTAACCAAATATAGATCTTATAGTTCAAAATAGAAACAAAATATAAATATACTTCTTCCTATATCTCTAAACAGATGGTTTAAAACACTTGGAGAGTTTCACATTCCAAAAAATAATACGATCAAAAATTGATATATCTAGTTTTCCTCATCATAAGTAAAAATTTATGAGCACTTTAATGTTTCACTTATGTAGGATTGATTTTAATATTTTCCAAACTCATAATGATTCTTCTATCCTAACTTTTTCTTTGTACTTTTCCAGAGTTTCATGGATAGTTGTCGATGAATAACGGCAGTTCTCTTCCTCACAAGCGCATGTGAATTTCTTACATTTAATTATCCAAAATTTCTCGCCATAGTCAAAACTGAAAAAAAATAAAAAATGTATACACTTTAAAGTCAATTAATTTTATTGTTTAGAATATAATACTATTACTTTTGAGGATATTGAATAAAAGATAACACTTACACATCCCTCTGATCATAAATACTACACATCTCAAACCAAGCGATTTCCCAATAAAAAGAAATACTTCAAAATAAAAAAAATCTTCAGCTTTTGACAAAAAATTATTTCTAATTATTAACATGGATATATCTATTGCTTGGGGGTCTAAAGGTTTTTTTATCACATTCAGAAAAGTAACATTTTTACACACTCAAGCTCTGTTGATGTTGCTCAGATCGAAAGTTTAATGGCAGTTCCCATATCAGAAATTTGATAGAGAATAATTTTTGTAAGTTAAAATTTGTTGCTAGGACTTACCATTTAGGAGCTATATTGGTTCCTAATTTTGTTGAAAAAAGTCAAGTTTAAAACCTGTATTTTCTATCAACCTTGTTTATTTCGAATAATCATTAATTGTTAATTTAATTTAATTATTAATTTAACTAATTTGAACCTTTTAATCCTAAAATGTAAATTGGGAAAAGGAGTAGATTATAGATTGACAGATCCATGATATATTGTTTTTCCCAGTTAGGAAGAAATGGAGTTTTTTGCAGCTATTAATCAACAATGAAATCAGGAGACTCTCCTTGGATACACCCAGCCATGTATTGATAAAATACTAGATTCTCATAGGACAAAGGAAATATCTGATGACTGAGTTTTAGCTAGCATCAGCGCTTAGTATAACCACTGATCATTAAACAATACTTCCTTCCTCACCTCAAATTGAAATCAAGACACCTTCAGGTTAGGGCCCCTGTTCACTGGAATCTTTAATCACCAGCAACTAAACAGTTTACTCAACCTTGAGCGGTATCCTCCCCTCCCCCGCACTGGCAATTAAACAGTTATCTTTCAGCTCAGTCAAATGAATTTCGTAGAAACTACGTATATTTTTGCCTTCATACAACCAATTATTAGTTCAAAACTTTTTAATGGACAATTTTAAAAGCTGTTTGACAAATTAAAAGAACAATCAATAAGTTCTTAAATTATTTTAGAATGAATATTGGCACGTGTATTATATAAAACAATAAAAAAAACTGGCCACTTCTCAAAAGCCAGAATAAACTTTTTTATGTCTATTGATATAGCTTCAAAAAAAAAAAAAAAAAAAAAAAAAAAAAAAAAAAAATATATATATATATTGCGTATCTATTGGTGATCGCTTTTTTGGGTTGCGTTGAAACCCATGTGATCTATTACCACCAGCAATTGTTAACTTGCCCTTCCAATAGGTCTACATACAATTGTTTGTTAGTGGCAAATAAAAAGTCGCCCATGCGCGGCATTCAATAACATGTGTTTCATTCAAAATTCTTCAAACCAACTAAATGCTAGCTTAGAACAAGTTGAAGTGTGTAGGGGCCTTTATAGTGGAACTATTTTTTAATTCTTAAAAGCTTCATACAGAGGCACAATTTTTTTTTAATGTTAAAAGCTTCAGTAGACCTGCAAATTTTATAATTGCACATGATATTCCTCAATTTCATGAACTTCTTAAAACCTGCTGTTAATAGGATTTTATTAATGCCATTCATATTGCTTCTATTAAAGAATGTTAAATCCCTATAATGATAAAATTTTAGATTGGTCCGTTTTGATTCCAATACCTAAAAAATCTACCATAAAAGGGTATCCCCAGTTTGAGTGATATTAATTTTTTTTTTTTGAAACTTTAACAATATTGTCTCAGTGAGATTTATAGTTAAAAGGGTTACTGTAAATACAAGAAAAGTTAAGAGGTTATCAATGAGGAAGGATTTCTACTTAATTGACACGGCATTGGCTACTGAGGCATATTTCAAAAATACCCATTATGAGGCAATTGCATATGATGGACTTATGACAAAACAAACAAACCCAAGTAAAATGTAATTACTAAAATCAATAAGTTATTAAAAAAGGATTTGTTATATTCTGTTATTCACTTACCCAAGTTCTTCATTTGAGGCTATATCCCTGGCAGCAAAAAATGCTATCCTTGGAAAATGTAAGTCATGGTGGCCGATAAAAACTCTCACCGGAACGAGGTTAGGCTTACAGCTGTGGTTAACAAATCGTGTAACATTACCGTACTTACATGCATCAATGCAATACGACTCTCCATCCTGTAAGTTTAAATATAACTATTATTACACTAATAAAGAATTAGTACAGAGAAAAATCATATTAGGAAATAGGTTCTTAAATGAATAGTTAAAAATAAATAAAAAAAATGTGTTAAATTTTGCCCACATGTAGTCAGTTATAGCATAAATAACATTAATTTTTTTTCAAAAACATCGAAGGGTACGTATTTTGGGATTACGAAAACCATTTTTGGATATTCAAAAAGAAACTCAAAATGAACAGAAAATATATCAAGTGATAAATCAAATTAAAGGACATTTCAAATGGAAAAGAATGCCACAAATTCGAGCTCGCTAGGAGCAATAGTTTTTTAATGGCAAAATTTTTAATATACTGAGTCAGAAAAGAAAATAGCAGTTTTTTGATTTTTTAAAAGCTTATAAAAAAAACCAAAAGTTAGAAAAATGTAATATTTTACATTTTTACAAGTCTTGGTAAGTACAACTTCTATACCAAAAATCATAGAAATCAGAGAGGTCAAGGTCCAAAACCACTGGTTGATTTGACATGGAATGACTCTACCCAACGTTCAATATAATGCACACTAAACAAAAGAAACATGTGCAAAATGTTCTTTTATGTTGAAGAAAATAAGGAAGAAACCTAAGAATAGGGATAGGATTAGGATTAGGTCAGCTGATGAAGGAAGAACAAATAGTTTTCGGGTTCATATTGATTGCTAAGAGAAGAGTTTGGTGATCAAATAAAGTCTATGTTAAATAGAGGTAGAAAATGATGGGATGATCATTTGTGTATATTATACACTGTATAAGATGAAAATGAAATGAAACAAAAATAAACTTAATTCTAGGACCATGGTCCCTAAAGATTAATTACAATGAACAATAATGGGGTTCATTATTATAAGTAAATAAAACTGATAATATTGCAAAACAATTATTTAAAAGATATTAAAATATTCAAATTTTAATTTGAAATAAAAATAAAAAAGTGCAATAGTGAAAAGAAAAATAAATGATCTACAGAATAGAATAAATAAATAAATAAAACAAGCATAAGATGAAAAATAAATAACAGCATTAATTTTTCACTCCAAAACACTTATGTATTTCATATATTCTCTTTTTCTATGAGTCTATTAGAATGGGTATTATATAGATAATGGAAGAAGAGGGGGTTGCAGAATATGGATGCTCTAGCATAAACGAACATTTAAAAGAAGGGAGTTGGGTAGAGATCAGGAGATGATATGGTTTTAAGGGAACTGACAGATAATTTAGTTAAGGATTTAGGTGACTATGCGGATGAAAATTTTTAATAAAAAGCACATAGGAAGTGGGATAATTATTTAAACTTAGTGAAGTGATGAGAGACATTGTTGTGATGGGATCCAAGAACCAATCTCAAACAGCAGATCATGACTTTCAGAATTGCACCATCTAATTCTGAGAGAGCCCCATATGCCAAAGAAGCTTAGTCAAAATAGGTGAATATACTAATAAAATAAGTAAATATGAGGGAAAATACTAACAGTTGATAAGTTGATTGAGGTATATATGGAGTTTGATATATGAGTCCAAAGAAGAAAATGGTAGTAATAAAGAACAATGATTTATATAAGAGAGGTTTCGTCTGGGATAATGCCAAGGTTTATAATAAAACAGCAGAAGTTTAATGGATAAGAATCCATGGAGAAATTAGGAATTCTGTTTAGGGAGCTAAGAACATTACAGTCCAAGACAATTAATTGTATTTGATTCTTCAGAATTTAATTTCAGTTTGTTTACAGCGGCCCCCAAGATAATATTATTACATCAAGTTCAGCTTTAATTTTTAAGTTGGTCAATGATTCAAAATAGGAAAGTTAACATTGGTTTTGAGGAATCCGAAACCAAATACAATGGCATGAGATTCTTTAATGTGCACTCAAGTCTGCCTAAACACTAAATCTTTGCCAACTCTTCAAATAACTTTCTTTTAATTCGGCCATAGATTGACTTGAGATTGGAAGACCCTCCTGGGCACACCCAGCGTCTATAAAGTGGATACTCTTAATTGGGGAAAAAACCTGGTGTGAGCATGATTTAGGCCAAATCTCCTTCTTTCATAACCGTTGGCCCAGAAACAGTTCATCCTCACCTTAGTACTGAACCCAAAACCCTTCATAGGCTGTAACTGAACAAGATTTTTTTTTCTTTCCTGTTCCTGTGGATAGGGTCTCAAAATAACATAATATTTCTAGATATAGAGAATTTAATAGATTCATGGAACATAAAATAAACAAAAAGAATGAAATCTACGATCTGTTCTGCTTTCATGTAACTAGCCTAACACTGATTTTAAGGGCTTATTTTTATAAATGGTTGTTTTAAGCCACTTGTCATACAATGTATTAATTCGAGTAATGTCCCTTAAAAAGTTACTGCTAATGATATAATGTTAGAAGAAAATAATCAGAAAGATACCAATGCACACATTAGAAAAATGGTAAATATTTTAATTACTCCAGAAACTTACTATCATTAAAAAAAGAGCTCAGAATATAAAATAATTCAATGGAAGATACAGGCAAAATTATCATTGATAAATCTGCCATAAAAAATAAAATCACAAATACAAGTGAAAAATATTATAAATACCCTATTGTCTAAATCAAAGAGGTAAGAATCATCTTCACGGGTGTCCGCTTCACAGTCTGATATAATTTCACCGATGTACCTTAAAAAAAAAATAAAAAAATAAAAAAATAAATTAAATAGACTATACTGATAAAAATACTAAATAATAAAGACACTACATTTTCATAAAATATAGATAATATGGTTTGGCTCAAACATTGGCAAATAAAATAAAAAATTTCTAGGTTTAGTTAATCTTGATTAATCAACTCATTATATTGCAAGTATGAATATATTTCTTGTTTGAAAAAATTAAATAAATATTTATAATAATAAAATTACTTACTCACAAACATAAGTACCCTTTGGTATTTCTTTTAAAGTTATTACACCCCACTCTTTATTTTGAGTCCTACAAACTTGAAGTTTAGCTTTTAAACCTCTCTGGACAACACGATTTTTACAAGTGATTGCATTACATTCACATGTCTGATTGCACTCAAATATCATCGGTGGATCTAAAAAATAAAACAATTTATTGATAATTGATTGACATAATGAAATATAGCTAATCAGTAGGGCTGTAAAATATAAGAAAAAAAAAACGCTGAAAAATAAGCACATATATATTCAAATATATTTGGTAAAATATGTATCTATGTTAATAAAACTATACCAAAACAAACACAACATAAAACATCTTCATCACCCTTAAAAGTCTCAATTGAGAAATCACATACATACTTTCTAACAAAATCTTTTGTCTTAGCAAGAGTGGTTTCCAGCATTTTAAGAGTACACAGAAATATTTTACGAATAATTTATCTAGGTGGACACTGCATGAAAGACTGGGTAATGAAATGGGAAAAGGGATGGTATGGAAAAGGGAAATAAGAAAAGTGAAGTAATATTCCAATTATTCGAGGATAGGGAGAATGAGAAATTAATCCAATTAAACAATTTTAAGAGAAGTAAATGTCATTGAAAGTTCAAGTTAAGATCGCAAAAAGCAAAGAATCAGTCCCTGGAAAAAACATTAATTCATTAGGTGGTAAAAAGAATAAGAATATTTCCCATAGCTATTTTTCAGTTTTTATGTATATTTTATTTTTTTGTCTGCTCAAAAAAATCAAAGATTTCAAATGACAAATGCTGATATGCCGGATATGTATATAAATATGCAGCTACAATTAAATTATGAAAAAATATTCATTTATGCCATAATATGCAAAATAAAAATAACTCAAATTGATTCAAAATATGCCTCAAAACATACACATTTTGATGATATTAGATGTTTTAGTCGGCTAGGAGAAAAATGCAAATGCATATATTTCACATTGCCCATAACTCATTAAATCGCACTTCAAATTATTACATAAATAACACATAATAACAGTAATATAGAGATCAAGATACCTTTAAAATTGAAATCAGGTAACAGTTTTCCTCTGTTGTCATACCAACAACGGAGGCTGATTCTAGAACACATGCAACTTGCTGTTGTACACATATCTTCACAGCGGCAGCCCTGCAACAATGATATTATGTTAAAGAGTTCACTTATAAAATAAGTCAACAAAATAAAATTTGCATAAGTCTGGTACCCAATTGTACAAATCAGGATGAGTGCAACTTTCAGAACTCTTATCATTTTGAAAAAACACTCAGAGGTTTCTAGAATAGAACCAGTAACTCCAAGGTTCAATCTGAAAAGTTGGTGATGGTAAACTGCATTTAACCAACACCAGGGTGAGGGCTATTTTAAAATATAAATTTAAAAATATTGGTATTTGATAAGTTAAACAAAATATCAATGTTCTTTGATAATGTGAATATGTTGATGACACGAGCTGGAATAAATTAAAATATAATATCTCTGAAAAACATTTAACATCTTTGATTTAAAATTCTAATTTGAAAAGATTTAAAATACCAGGATTCATTTGTACACCATTTGAAGCCTTAATTAGAGCAATTTCAGAGAATTATAGCAGTACAATAACCAAACTTATACAAAGTAAAAATTATCAGGTATAAAATAAACCTGAAATAAACATTAAGTTTTCTGCACTTAATTTTAAAAAAAATCAAATTAAACTCACACTCATGGTAGTAATCCTCCTGTCGATAGACAAATTCGATGTTATACAATTTTCAGTTATATATGTAAAACCCCTTGGCTGGGGCTCATCATCAATATCGTTAATACATTGGATCGGATTCACTTCATTACCTTTACTGATGTCACTAAAAATCATCATAATTATCATTTAATAAAAAGAAAGACATATTTTTAAATAAATTTCATTGGAAATGTTGACACTAGAAAATCAAGACTAAAATATTTTGGCTATACATTTTTTTCCTTATTTGAACTATACGCATCACACATTATATGGTTCAAAATATACATACTTCGAGAGTATACGTGGATTCTGAATGGTTCCTTTGACTAAGCTAGCGATTTTCATGTTGAGTTTAATCGCTGTTTTACAATAAGATGTCTCGACCAGAATACAATCCCTAGCCAACTGTCCTGCTTTGTTCACAATGTCAGTTCGAGCACCCCGTGCCAACAACAACATGACGCAATTATCAGCAGCTTGACGAGCAGCAATGTGCCTAGAATTTAAACAGAATATTATAATATTTCATGCAATATTCATTTTATTTATCTATTTATTCAACTTCTTGGCACGTTAATACCATGAAATATAATTATATATAAAATACAAATGTAATATAAATATCGTCTGCTTAGAGGCAAAAGTCATTAAGTAACAAAATCAGTTTTTTTCCGTTTCAATATTCAAACAGGAATATGCTCATTAAAAAATTTTCAGATAGTTACTATTGTGAATTTTTTCATTCTCTAATGTGCATATATAGCAGTTATATTCACATTAGTGTGTAAGTGCACGGTGACTTTTATACTTATGGGAAATGATATATATCAATGCACAATGACTTTTTGTCGAATATGGAAAAAATTGCACTTTTTACCTCCAAACAGACAATATCATGACATAATAAAAAAAAAATATTACGTTATTTTTAATATTTCTTTTTTCACCTTCAAATGATCCCTAAAATTCTTAAAATCATACTAGACAATTTCAAACAAGCAATTATTCATTTAATTCTTAAAATTCATTTATTTAATTCTTACAGAATTACAGAACACTAAGTCACATTTCCGTAACTTTACAGGAGAGCAGTTTAAATAAAAAAAGATTTCATTTCCTGCACTGTTCATTATACTTATGTGTACGAAATATATCTTGACTTTCCCATCCAGGCTAAAATAGGTTGGTAACCTGTCCTTCATGTTCTAATAGGAGTGCATAAGGACGCTATGTCCTCCCACCAAAAAAAAACAAAAAAACATTTTTATGTAACTTACATTATAATTAATTTGTCTAGGACTTAGGACCTCGGTATAAAGGGAAAAAGTGTGAACAAGAATACGTAATAATATATTTAAAATAAACGTAGGACATAGTGTTCTGTACCTCCGTGGTACAGCTTTATTTATTGTTAATTATTATTTTATTTATTTCATAGATATGTTGATTCTTGATTCCACTGATTATTAAGAAAAAAATCAGTATCGAGAATCGATGATCAAAAGTTGATTCCTACGAACTGATTGATTTTACTGAGATTGTCGATAGTTTTGTGAAATTTAATCGCGTAAAATGTTTAATTCATTATTAAACATCGTTTCTCCATAATGAAAAAAAAAAAAAAAAGAAGATATTTGTAGTTACTGCAAACAATTATTCATGTACTGCTTGGAAAAAAACTTTTCATAATGGCTTTCAAGCCCTACAACACTATTATAACAATATCCAGTGAAATATCAGAGCAGTGGTTAGTGAAAGGTTTAAATTAAAGTAACATTTGATAATAATAAACGAAGCCAAGATCATTTGAAATATTTATGTTCTTAAATAAAAATTGATAGAATGAATTCTTCTTTTGTATATTGTCTCAACTGCAATTGAATTATATGTTATATGTTGTAGATAATAAATGTTTTTTTGCCATAGATTAATTTATTTCTTAAATAATCATTTAGTTAAGAAATGATTAATCAATTTATTTAATCGTCCAATTAGCCATAGCAGCATAAAGTGACGTTAAACGAAATAAATAAAATTTATTTAATGAATTATCTCTTTTAATTCGTCTATGAGTTTTATTTATTTAATTATTTCTTGATTAATTTTTTTTTTCCTTTAATAGATTTGCTTTCTTTTTTTAACTCTCGTATGGATATTTCTTGGTAATAGTATTTTATTTTTAACCTGAGGTACCAATATTAAGAATTGAGAATCTTTTTTTTAGTAGCTGTATCGAGAATCAAAACATTTTGGTAACAACACAACACTGATTCATTTACTTCATTTTATTTCAATTAATTATTTATTTAGTTCTTGATAACTATTTATTTCAGGCTCAGTAAATAATTAAGATTACAATACTTTCTAGATCCCTAGGTAAATAAAAATTCAATTAAAAAAATACATAAATAATAATAAACAAAAATCTAGAAACAACATTAGACGTATTTCTTAAATTTCTCAGAAAAATACTTTAACCGTCTAAAAAGTCAAGAGATTCTTTAAAATATAGTACATTGAAAAAAAAAAAATACTTTTTCACCAAAAAACACTTTTATTCTTGTTCTCTTCAAGGAGGAGGATGTGGGCAGAGAAATAACTACTCGGAATTGATTCCACCCTATGCCAGTCGAATTCAAATGAAGTTGCTACTGTGAAACACTCTTTTTTTTTGGTAAATGCCTATACCAATTCCACTTTGGGTGGAACTCACTCCAAACACTTTTGAAATAGTGGGTTTCATGTATAACTTAACATGTTGAGTGCGAGCGCTATTATCGAACACCTATCCCAGTGAGGGATATTGTTTTTTAATATATCAACTTCATTCACCTCCATTAACCATGAAAAATATTAGCTGAATTTTGAAGTACAAAAAACTTGTTTCAATTTAAAAGGCACATGGGGTTGTCCGTCACAGTGATTACTCCGGCATGTGGAAGGCTATTGAATGGACAACCCGTAAGCGCCCTCCGCAATGTTAATAAAATAATCATTATTTATCTTAGGAAGTTTAAGTAAAAAATAATACTTACAATGGAGTGTCCCCATGGGCATTGCACACATTGACAGCAGACCCGTAATTGATTAGATCTTCTGTAATCTCCATACTGCCCGAAAAAGCAGACCAATGTAAAGCAATATTCATTTCCGAGTCTCTTAACTGAGGATCGGCTTTCTTCTCAAGCAAATACCTGAAATCGTAACAAATATTAAAAACAAAAATAAAATAAGATCTGTTGCTTAACTTAAAATATGAAACCTATTAGGCCTAACTAGTCATTTTAGTTACCTATACCTCACTGCTAATTTTTTTATTCAAGTACCACCTTTTAGAGTTGAAAAAAGTTGAGTAGATCCAGTTCCACAACTAACATTTTCTGAAAGAAAAAAAAAAAAAAAAAAAAAAAAAAAAAAAATCCCTAGGCGTACTATTAATTAAATCTATCTTAGGTATAGATCAGACAATAATAATATTTACTTATATTTTTTAACTGCATTGTTTCAATAAAATCAGAAAAAATGATATCCTGATTACTATAAGATGAAGAGATGTAGCAACTAAACCATAGATAGGGTTAACCAAGTACTAATAGCTTGACATATTTTAAAAAACCTTTGGAACTAGAAACAATAGCAAAAAAATTGCTTCTTAACCAATAAAATTTAAACGAAACGATATGGTCAGAATTACAAACAATTAACAGGTAACTTTTAACCCAATGAAGGGACAGATTCCCCATTTACCGAGGTTAAGTGAGCCCAACTAAAACCTCAGTCGACCCATGGTTGATAAGTCTTCGGGATTTTGAATCCTATGCTTCAATTAATAGACCACCCTCTTTCTCTCCCTCCCCCACCAATCCAAATATTGTTTTAAAAAAAAAACGTGAAAATACTTTAAACATTTAAATTTATTAATCATTTAAAGAATTTAAAAATGTCCTCATACTGTTATCCAAATATTTTCTCATGTAAAAGAAAAATAAACAACAGCATTAAAAAAATAATATAAACCAAATATTTTTTAAAAATCCTTTTAGAAAATTAATATAATTTATTCAAAATCAAGATAAAGCATAAATATAATGATTAAATTATTTCATTATATGCATCTAAAGACATTCTTCATTTTTAATAAAAATGAGATTATAGTTCTATAAGCTAAAGGGTTTAGGAGGCAAGTTGTTTTTTTGTTTTGTTTTTTCATTCAATTTTAAGTTCAACCACACACAAAAAAGAATCAAGTGTATTTTCAATGCCAACAATTTTCACAAATAATCAAACTGGAAACAATACATACTGAAACTGGCCCTTATGTTAAATCAAATAATGAAACATTTTTCTTCAGAAAAATATTAATAGAACAAAAAATTATCATTGCCTTAAAACCATTTTAACATAAACAAAGATATATTTAATTAAACAATATCTACCTGACAACATTAGCATGCTTATTCTCAGCCGCCCAAACAAGAGGAGTCCAAAGACCATCATCAACACAGTCCACAAACGCTAATGGAGTATTAGCAGCTGAAAGAAGATAGTGGCAAGCTTCAAGATTACCAATTTTTGCTGCTAGGTGCAGTGCAGTCATGCCATCACTGCCCTGTGAAACAATTTTTAAAAATTACTCATTGATTTAAAAAAAAAATTAATCAATTAAAAAAACAAATATTTATGACATAAAAAAAAATAGTCACAATGGTTCATTGTTTGAAACAATAACCCACTACACTACACTACACTACACTATAAGGAGAGTAATAAAATAAAATCTGATGATTATAAAAAAAAACTACTAATCCTAATATAAAAAAAACTACTAAAAATGTATTTCCAAATAGGTCTAATTCTTCTTCTTTTAGGTCAACAGGCACATATAGCAGCCCCTGGCTTTTTCAACTTCTGCCTTCCATTTACCTCTATTCATCACATACAACCCATTCATATTCATCTGCCAGATGTCTTGGAGTACACTGTCTCTCCTTGGGTTCCTCCTACTTCTCTTTCCACCTGGTGTGCCTTCATAGATTTTCCTTGGCATCCTACTGTCCTCTATTCTTGTTAGGTGACCAAACCATTTTAATCTCAGGATTTCGATGCTGGCCAAGATATTAAGGTCTTTGTATTTGTTGTACAGGTCCTTATTTTTCCTTTTCTGCCATATTCCATGTTGGTGTACAGATACTAGAATATTACTTAAGTATTCTCCTCTCAAACCGGTCCAGTAGATCACCTATCTGTTTGTTCATGGTCCAGGTTTCGCTGGCATAGGTTACCACAGGTTTAATCAGTGTTTTATACATCCTGTACTTTGTGGTATTACTGGTCAGCCTACTCCTCAGAATCTTAGACATGCTGAAATATGCTATATTCTCCATCACAATCCTTTTCTTTACTTCTTCCTCCTCATCCTGTTGATCATTTATTGTGAATCCAAGATACTGGAAGCTGTTCATCACTTTGAGTGGGGTCACCTGTGGTGTAGTGGTTAGCATAGCAACCTACTAAACCTAAGATTGCGGGTTCGCAGCCCGGCAGGTGACCTTAGGATTTTTTAAAGGGAGTAAAAAATCCTTAGCTATGCCGTCCTTCAGAAGGGACGTAAAATGGGGGTCCCGAGCCTGTGGGATGTCAGGTACTCGTTAAAGATCCCTATCCTAATTATACCTGGATAGGCAAAATTTAGGACTCCCACCGTAGCATCGTCCGATTAGCCATAGCAGCATAAAGTGATGTTAAACGAAATAAATAAATAAACCACTTTGAGTCAGTGGTTTCCTATTATGTAGTATTTTTGGGGGTGGGCTTGTGTTTCTTTTTTCTGAGGACCATTATCTTGGTCTTCGTATAATTTATTTCTAACCCTATTCGACTTCCTTCTCAAGCTTTTCGACAGCTTCTTTTATTGATCTCAGTGATCTTCCCAAAATAGCCACATCATCCATAGGTCTAATTACTGTCATGTAAATGAGTCTTTAGTCACTTATTCAAAGCTTTGAAAGTTTTTCTAGTAAATGTTGAAGAAGTCAAAAATGACACACAGTTCCAATCGTTTTAGTTTTGTATTTGGATTCAAAGTAAGACGTTTTCCAGATGGAATCTTAGGTAGTGAATCTGTTAAACCAGGATTAACGGAATATCATAATATCATGGAATACCATCTGCTGACCGACCATGAACTGACAGAGGAGACACAATATGCAGACTGAAGACCCATACTCTATATTGATAAGTACCCAAAAATGGTAAATTGTGTGCTGGCCTTATAGCATAGTATTTGTAAAATCATTCCATAGTTTCATATATCTACATTTATAACCTTAAATAAAGTAAGTTTAATAATAATCATAATTATTTTATTTCCTAAATGCCACGAAGTAATACTGAAGTGGTTAGAGATGTAGATTGTTGGGGTAGGCAGTCTTAGATACATCAAAATAATATTTTAATTTATAATGCCGACGTTTCGACTTGCATTACAAGTCTTCATCAGGGGTATGGTAATCAAACTGCAACAACTCCAGTTTGTTTACCAAACTCTCTAAACCCCTGATGAAGGCTTGCAATGCAAGTCGAAACGTTGGCATTATAAATTAAAATATTATTTTGATTTGCTGTGTATCTATGATTGCCTACCCCAACAATCTACATCTCTAAATACTTCACAGTCAACTAATACCTTAAGAACAATATTGAAGTGTATTACATGTGTTTAATTAGAATCCAATAAAGGTAATTAATTGATGGGGTTATGACATCCTCTATTTAATATTTAATATTAATAAGGTATTTTAATATTTTGGCAACACAGCAAGACATATTATAAACCAAAATTAAGAAATAAGAATAAAAACCCACCAGAGCTCCCATCCTCATACCGTCCTATTTCCCTTTTGCCAATCATGGGCAAAATCCTTGAAAAACTAATTTTAAAACGCATGTATCCCATCCTAGATTCCCATCATGTAATCCCAGATCACCAGTTTGGATTCCGAACATCACACTCCACCATTCAGCAATGCCATCGTATGGTGGACGTTGTCTCCTCCGCATTGGAGCGTGGAATGTACTGCACAGGAGCCTTTCTCGATGTGGAACAAGCCTTTGACCGAGTCTGGCACCCAGGACTGCTTTACAAACTCCGCAAATTCCTTCCTTCAACATACTTCCTAATTATCCGTTCCTATCTGAGTGATAGAACTTTCAAAGTAAACCATAAAAAGTCCTATTCTCCCGTCTTTACCCAATCTGCCGGCGTTCCTCAAGGTAGTATCCTAGGCCCCATCCTCTACACGGTGTATACAGCTGACATTCCAACTCATCCTACCACTGTCCTCACCACTTACGCTGATGACACATGTGTGTTATCAGTAAACAATGATCCCTTCATTGCCTCCTAAACACTCCAATCCCATATCCTAACCCTTCAAGAATGGTGTCAAAAATGGAGAATCAAAATAAATCCCGAAAAATCTCACCAAATAACCTTTACCCTTTGTCGTAAGCCCACGACTTCCTGTCCTACAGTATCCTTTAATGATATTCCACTAATCCCTGTTGAACAGATCCGCTACCTTGGACTCCACTCGGACAAACTTCTTACTTGGAATCCACATACAAGACTAAAAAGACAAGAAACTGCCCGTCGTTACAGATTACTTCAACATTTATTAGACAAACGTTCAAAGCTCCCAATTAATTACAAAAGACTAATATACATGACTGTGATTAGACCTATCTGGACTTACGGAGTTGAGCTTTGGGGCTCCACTAAACCATCCAATTCATCTTGTATCCAATCCTTACAATCCAAAATCCTTCGTAAAATCCTCAATGCTCCTTACTTTGTCACCAATAAACTTATCCATAAAGACCTTAATGTTCCATATGTTGCTGATTTAGCCCACACCAGATACCTATCCTTTCACAGTAAGCTCCATAATCACTCAAATCCGTTAGTTTCTCAACTTGCTTCCCACTCCATTCCTGATAATCCTCCGAGGCGTCTGAAAAGAAGATGGCCCAGAGACCTTCTAGTTTAGAATTTTTATTAAAGTGCTACTGATGGGTAGTACTTTTCATGTTTTGTCACGTTATTCTTATAGTTAACAGCACATTTACTTGATGTATATATCTTGTACAGTTGTAAATTTCAATAAATTGTTATTAAAAAAAAAAAAAATAAAATAAAAACAAAGCAAATGATATAAATTGAAGTACTCACTTTGAAAGCAACATCTGCTCCGGCTTTAACCAAGTATTTAACAACGTTATTATGGCCATTTAATGCTGCAAGCATCAATGGAGTATATTGAGATTTGTCTAAGCTCTCTAATGCAGAACCAGCCTGTACCAAAATGTGAACTACAGATAGATGACCATTCCCAGCAGCAGCGTGAAGAGCCAATAAAGAAGAGGTATCCTTAATTGAAAAGTTTGTGCTACCTGCAAAAGATAATGAGTAAATAACAGAGGATAAACAATAATAAAAAAAACAAAAAAAAAATACACGCACAATGCAGCTCTTAAATATAACTTACTTAACATAGAGAGTAATTTCTCAGCATCACCATTTTTACAAGCTTGATAAAATGCTCTTTGTGAATATCTGAAATATAAAAAAATATATATAAGTTGAAATAAATCAAAAGGCATAATGTAATAAGTCTCAAATTAACAATGATAATAAGTTTGTGAATATAAAAAAAATCATTAAACTCTTGGTTATATTATTACCAAACATTGTGCAATATCAGTACCAAAGCTTTTAAAATCATTGAACAAATTTTCATAATTAATAAGAATGTCTAACAACAATCCATGCTAATAATCAAACTAAAAATACTATAATATACAAAATTAGCTGTGGTGTTAAAAATAAATAATTTATATTCAATATAATAAAACTTTTGAAAAAAATTATAATAAAGAAATTCAAACCATATATCCTATAGCCAGCAATAATGGATACAGAAAAATCATGATCGACATTTTAAAAAAACAAAACCATAAAAAACTATAATATAACCTTAACAACCCAATTAGAAGACAAGCAACCTTGAAAGAATACATTTTTATTCTAAATTACGGCCCAATATCCACCAAAGTCGGAAAATAATTAAGAGAATTAGGTTTAAATAAGGCATTTAAAATAGATAAACAAATGTCATCTTATTTTTCTTCACCTAAAGAAAACATAGTAACCGTTCAAAAAATCTATGTACACAGGGTGAGTACCTCATAGTGTAAAAAAAAAAATTGGGTGAAACTAGATCAAAAATGTAGAAAAATGTCGCACACCTCACCTTTCTATTCCAATCGATTGCAGATATACGATAAATCTAAGACTTTTTTTTATGAAACCGTTTTTTATCATAAAAGCTGTAATATCTCTATTTTGTTTAAATATTTTTCAAACTTTGACCACATTTTCAGATTAAGCATTAAATTTTCTACAAGAGCAGAGTACATGTAACCTTGAATTTTACAAACTTGTGACCTAAAGGACAGCTTGATCTTCACCTTATTTAGGGAAATTACAAAGTCTTATAGTACTTCAACGCTCACCGTTTTTCAAAAAAACTATTCACAAAACTGCAAATCTCACAAAAACCTTGCAAACTTAATTAGCTTTCGAATGATAGGTTAAACTTAATGATTCTGTTTCGATTTCATGGAGAAATTTACTTTTAAAACCGAAAAAACATGGTGTTCTCATTTGGCATACGAATCAGTTACTTGTGTAAATAAAACATTATGACTATCCCTCAATAGAAATGTGCATTTTAAACATAGTTAACTCTTCATTGGAATAAAAAGCAAAAAAAAAATTATTGTTTAATAGAAAATAAATGAAAACTGTCAATAAACCAACACCAGATGAGATGATCTTATGCCATTACATTTATTTATTTTTTATTATTATTTAGGATTTATTTTATTAGATTTTCAATATACGATGAAAATATATGATGATGAACATATACCTCAATTTTGCCGTTAGCTTCTGAATGCAGATTGTGTTGAAGAATACCACTTTTTGAGGTGAATTTTATGGATAAATAAGTCTTTTTTTTTATAGGGGAAGGTATTTCTAAAAAACTGAACTAGGAAAAATTGGACGACCAGTAAATCAAAGATTAAAAGAACTCCAACTTCACTATCCATTTGAATGAAAATAACCATAAATTCAACAAATATTTGGGAATGAAACTAGAATTCAATTTATCACATAGAAAATAGACTAAATATTTATGAATCATCACAAATAATAAAATCGTTCAAAACCAACCCAGATTTTTAATTAAATGACCAGATAACTATTTCCAATAGGAATGGAAAAAACCAACCTGTCATAGGGAAAACCAATAAGTTTTAACCCACCTATCTGCATACTGGCCCTTTTGCCTATTCAAATTCAGTCTGTCTAGGTCTTGATATCTTTCAGAATTTCATTTTGCCTCCATAGGTGAGTACCAGCATGTTTGATTTCTTGTCTTACATTTTAAAAAGTTTAATGTATATAATCTACGTAATAAATTGCTGATATTTAGAAATTTTTGTATGTTTTTAGAACTGATAGCGAATGTTAAACAATCAGAAATAGTTTTCAAATAAAAAGAACTCCAATAAAAGTGGTAAATATAATTCATTAATCCCAACTGTGTTGATCCTTTTACACTATTAGGCGTACCTCAAATTAAATTTTTTAATGCAGAAAATGAATGATATATTTCAGTTTTCAAAATTTGTCCTAGTTTACTCACAATAAAATTAATCCACAGAAGACATGATTTCAATTTATAAAGAATCAATAATTAAAAATTTATGTCCTGTAAATATTATAAACTCCCCATCAAATGTATTGCAACACTCATAATTCTCGAGATTTTCCTGGTTTTTACCTTAATCCATACTTGGTTTATATTCATTCTAATATTATTTATTAAACGTGAGACATTGAGGATTAGTGTTTTTCCCTCTTAATAAACGATGGAATTTTAGATTATTTTTTTCAAATTTCCTGCAGTCTAAGTTTATCATTTGTTTCGTTATTTACAAGTATGCCAAGACTAGTGGAAGCAGTCATTCAAGCTAGAGCAGGCAATATGTCTTATAAAATATAAATTAAGAAGTTAAAAGTTAAAACTGTAAAAAATAAAAAATTTTAAAAAGTAAATTTTTTTTAACTTTTTTGATTATTGGAAGAAATATTGTAATTTATTTTAATAAAAATTGTTTATGACTAGTTTAAGAATGTTTATTATAGACTTAACCCTCTAGTGCATAGTGTAGCATATCTGCAACATTATATTTATACTTGTGGCAGCAAACTCTCTTTGCGTTTGCTGGAACTAAATCTTGTTATAGATATGCTACATCATCCCTCTAGACATGAGAGGACTTCGCATGCCCTAAACTGGACCAGGCATGTCTCTAATTGTCACTTACACCTGCAAGACCTCAGTTGTGGAAACTCCTCCTTCCTTCCAGTAATGTGCTTTTATTTCTTTTTATAACATCCATTAAATAAAATTTCTGTGGTTTTTCCCAAGATATGTAGCTTGTAAAATATCAATGAGGATAAAATCACGTTTTAGTTATGTGCAGCATAATGTATATTATTAATTAAATGGTTTGTAGGTGAAAAATATTTTTTCATTATTTTTCTGTTAATAACCTGACCAAAACATATTCCAAAAAATTTATTAGAATTAAAAATTTTCTTTTTAAAAAAAAAAATCATGCACTAAAGGGGTAAGAATCTTTCCTTTTTATGAAAAAAAATATGTTTTTATAAAAATAAAATATTTTAAAGTGTTGCGATACTTTTGACGGGGAGTTTACATCAATTGAAACATGTCCAGTTATAAAGAATTAATTTAATAATTTATGTCCAGTAAATATTGCACATCAATTAAAACGGGTAATAGGGAATATGAAAAGTATTCAAAAATAAAATAAAGAATAAACTAAAAGAAATTATAAAAAACAAAACAACATGCAAATAATAACAGTACAGACACAAAAACAACTAAAAAAAATACACATGCAAAAAGTAACAAGTGGTTAAATTTTTAACACAATAAAAAAAATTATTAAAACAAACGAATATCTTCAAAATTGCTAAATTAGTTACATGGACAGATAAAGGTTATGTGTATTCATAAAATAATTATATTTTTATTTTTTAATAATGAAATTTATAATTATTTCTGAATACCACTTGTTCACTCTGTTTGCTGGACACTGAATTTTTAGAACCTATTAACATATTTATCAGTCAAAATAAACAAATATTTCATAATCTAAAAGTGAAGAATATAAAATCAAACTTTATTTTTATTTTTTAAAAGTAAGTTCTTGATTGTTGAAACTTTTTTTCCAAAGATCTATACTTTCACGTACTTTTTAGAAACCACACATTTCATTAAAGTGTTAAAAAAAATAAATCAATAATTTTTCTTTACCTATACTAAACATACATACTTTTCATAGATTTAATAAATAATTAATTATGTTTCAAACAATTACTTTTATTTTTTTATTTTTTTTTTTAGTAATCACAGCATTTTGAAGAATAAGTTTATACACAACTATTTGAGTAGTTTAATGTATTTAATAATATTTTAATTTATTAATATTTTATTTCTTCATTTTTGATGTATTTATAATTAATTAATTTATATTTAATTTATTAATTTTTCAATTTATTTATATTTTGTTTATTTATGCCACATCTTTAATTTATTTATTTAATTATTTAATCATATAATTTATTTATTTTTAACATTGAAATATTTTAAATATGCACCATAAAAACTGGAGAAATCACAAAAATGTGAAAAACACACACAAATGCTTTCTAAAACAAAACTGATCTGAATTTTACCCAGCATACTTATTTTGAATTAGATGCAACAAACATAAAATTAAAGAAAAATTATATAGACATATTGTAACAAAATTTAACAATTACCCAGTCGTCACCCAAACTTAATTCACAGGAGGCAGTAAAATGATGAATTCCGAAATAAAGGAATTACATGATACAAGCTACATTTAACAATACAAAACAAACCAAACAAACCTCTGAGCAACATCATTTCTAGAAGATAAAGCATGCATTAAGTTTTCTAACTTTTCTTTTTCAACTGAAGGTATTCCATCAGTAGATATTTTCTTTTTATTGAAGGTGAGATCTTTAGCAGGCACTAGTTCTTTCACTTCTTCTTCATCCTTTTCATCTAAGTCTCGAAAAGATGTGTGGTTCAGAGTAATTCGAGCAAGAGGACTGAAATAAAAAAAAAAAAAAAAAAAATACAGATTTTAATAGATAAAAATCAAAAGAGAATTATGTTCAAAAGATTTATTAGACAAAATTATGCCATTAACTCTTATATTAATATTACTATAAAAGATAACTGTTAAATGATTAAGGACAGTCATTAAAGTAATATTTTATTTATTATTATTTTTTTTTTTTTATTGGTTTGATAATATATTAATTTATAGGATTGATGATTTAATTGATTCTGTTGGAATTATTTTATTTGAAAACTAGTTTCAAATATTAAGCATTCTTCATCAGCTCTAAAAAACCCCCACAGGACAAAACCCAATAAATACATTTTGATAACAAATTATAGCCCAATATCTCCCAAAATCAGAAAATAATTAGTTTTTAATCCTGCATTTAAAATAGATAGTATAAGAGCATACAATAATAAGACCTAGAATTTGGAATTCGCTATCCGTTTAAATGAAAATAACCATAAATTCAACTAGGACTTGGGAGTGAAACTAATACATCGAGTAGAACATAGGCAAAAATAAAATATTTATTAATCATTAAAAACAACAAAATCGTTCAAAATCAATCCAGATTTTTGTTTAAATAACCATATAAATATTTCCAATAGTCCCATTTTAAAATTGTTTCCAATAGGAATGGAAAAAAACCGATCAGTCATAGGGAAAACTGAAAGAACCCACTCTATCTGATCGTTTACTCGTTTACGTATATTTAAATCAACTATAGATCCTGATATCTTTCAGAAGTCCGTTTGCTTCCTTAGGTGGGTATATTTGTTTTTTTTTTCCTAGATTAATAACAAAGTAAAATTTATAATCAATGAAACAAAGTGCTGATGTTTTGAAAATTTACGTATGTTATTAAACTGATGAATGTTTAACATTCAAAACTAGTTTTCAAATAAAATAATTTCAACAGAAATGGCGATTGATTGGTCAAGTAATATTAATTTTTTAAAAATTGAATTGAGGCATTATATGTCTGATTCCTAACATAATTGAATTCTTAACCCTTAACTGGCGTTGCCAAAAACGTTAACACTCTGTATGTCGCGGAGTCCCTGGGACTCCAAAGTTAAAGTAGGTGTTTTTTAAAAAGTTTTCCTGAAAAATAATGTTTTTTCGATATTAATATAATCAAAAGCATTTATAGGCACCAAATACTTTATTTGTAACCAACTGAATAACAAAGTAAAGCAATCAAAATATAAAACTCAAAATAATATTTTTTCTGACGAAAATAAACATTGTTACACTTACAAGGGGAGGAAGGACACACTCAGTCTCTCACGGATCTTGTTGGCAATTTTTTTGGAGGTTCCTGGTCAAAAAATATTAGACACGTATTTTGCCGTTCCGACCAATGGGCCCTAGAAGCCGAGAAAAAAAAATAAAATAGCATTAAACTAATTTATTTTTTATCTCGAGTTTAAAAAATGATATCGACATGATTCTTGCACCAAGATTTTCAGTTTTGATTGCGAATTAAAGGAAAAATACAGTCGCTCCATAGATTTTGGTTTAGGTTAATTAAATTCTAAAAAAATGATTAGTTTTTCAAGCAAACTACCTCTATAGATTTTTTCACACAAAAATTGAGGTCAGATTCTAATTCAGCACCCTCAAAAACATTAAAAAACGGTTATTCAACAAAATCAAAAAATATCATTTTTTTCACCCTCTTCCAGGAAAATGAAATTTTAAAACCGATTATTGGTTACATACCTTTAAATCGTCATTACTTTGTCATGCAATTCACTGGTTGGTATCAAACTTTGGCAAACAGGCAAACTTTGAAGCTTACAAACTTTTATTTTTCTATTTGGATGAAATTTCGTATTTAAGGGTTCTCTTGAATGCTGAATTCGAATCCGACATCGGTTCTTGTAAAAAGATTATATTGAATATACTTCACTTGAAAAATTTTAGCTTTTACACTGTAAAATGTGATAGAAAATTCTTTTAGCCCTAGAATTCCATCTCAGCACCCTCAAAACTCAGGAAACGTATGTATATATATAGATATCAATAAAAAAAAAAATAAAAAAAAAATATATATATATATATATATATATATATATATATATATATATATATACTAATTGGGAGAAATAATTTGTTACTTCAATTATTATTAATATAATTATAATTATTAATTATTTATTGTAATGATAACTTATTACAAATTAATATTTACATTATATACAGACAGAACCACATATTAGATTTAATTGTTAAGTATTTACAATTTTTATTTTATTTTGCAGTTGAACATGTTAAAATATGATTGTGATAGTTGACATAAAAACATTATAGCAATAACTGCCTCACTTCCGTTGCTGACAGGATTTTGTTGAATATAATGAAAATGAAATTGTAATGTAATAAGCTTCAGTTATTAGAACCCAGTAAACAAAGATTACAAAACGGGTTAGAGATGTGTTCTGGGTTTGAAGAATAAAATAAAAATTGTAAATACTTAACAATCAAATCTAATATGTGGTTCTGTCTGTATATAATGTAAATATTAATTTGTAATAATTATGATTACAATAATAATTAATATTATAATTATTTAATAATAATAAAAAAAACAAAAAAATTTCTCCCAATTAATATATATATATAAAATAATAAATTATATATAATATATATTATATATATATATATTTTTTATATTTTTTTTATTGATATCTATATATATATATATATTTATATATATATATATATGAGTTTCCAATGATTTTTTTTCACAGGGATATCGGATTCGAATTCAGCATTCAGAGAACCCTTAAATACGAAATTTCATCCAAATAGAAAAATAAAAGTTTGTAAGCTTCAAAGTTTGCCTGACCAAATGGTAGGCAACTTTTGTTTAAATTGATAAAAACATGAATTACGCTTAGATTTTAACGTATCAACTTTATTTTTTTACACAAAATATAGGGTGGTAATACGCTTGAAATGTATTTGGTTTCATCATCCTATCTGGTTTCAAACTCAAGTTAAAAATCAAAATGTTTTTTCGGATTTTCTAATTATTTTAATAGGTTTTTGTTCATCGAATTTTACATTTATATACATCAAAAGAAAGCTGAGACCCTCCTCTTTCCAGCGATACCTACCAGTGAATTGCATGACAAAGTAATGACGATTTAAAGGTATGTAACCAATAATCGGTTTTAAAATTTCATTTTCCTGGAAGAGGGTGAAAAAAATGATATTTTTTGATTTTGTTGAATAACCGTTTTTTAATGTTTTTGAGGGTGCTGAATTAGAATCTGACCTCAATTTTTGTGTGAAAAAATCTATAGAGGTAGTTTGCTTGAAAAACTAATCATTTTTTTAGAATTTAATTAACCTAAACCAAAATCTATGGAGCGACTGTATTTTTCCTTTAATTCGCAATCAAAACTGAAAATCTTGGAGCAAGAATCATGTCGATATCATTTTTTAAACTCGAGATAAAAAATAAATTAGTTTAATGCTATTTTATTTTTTTTCTCGGCTTCTAGGACCCATTGGTCGGAACGGCAAAATACGTGTCTAATATTTTTTGACCAGGAACCTCCAAAAAAATTGCCAACAAGATCCGTGAGAGACTGAGTGTGTCCTCCCCTTGTTAGATTATTTTTTTAAAACAAACCAAAAATATAAAAACTTTTAGTGAAAAACATATTGCCTAAGGTCTGAACTATAATAAATTAGCATATGTTAACTTATAAACTTCATATGGAAAAAATTGACATAAGGTAGAAATGTCCTTAAAAAACATTATTTTCGAATTGATATAGATTTTCAATGCATTGAACATTCAGTTAATTAGAACATTGCAAGCATATTGGTTTTTTGGATCTCAAATAAAACAATACTTTCTATGATTTCTAGGTAAAACTTCTCGAGTAACAGAGAACGTCATGATCACTTGTGACAGCATTCTCGGCGGGAACTTTGCTTTCAGGATCACCCTATTGATCTGAAAACTCTGTGTCAGATTCCTTAAGCCATTTAAGTAGGGTCTCCTCATAGTTAGCTTCTGTAATTCTAATGTATTATGGATCCCTGGACTTAGTTGCGAAATTGAAAATATAGCACAAACTGCGTCGCGGAGTCCCTCGGAATCTGAAGAAATTGTAACGCCGACTTGAATTCGCACAAAACTATAACAAACAAATGGAGCGTCCCCTCACCCTAATAAGGTACCGGGAAACACATCCTCATTGAATGAAAATTACATTAGTTATGAAACTGTTTATATCTGCAAGAGTCCCAGGGACTCCACAACGCCAGTTAAGGGTTCAGAACTTGTATGATCAATATTGAGCTCCAACCACATGAATTGTCCCCTAAACAGTTAAGAAGATAAAGCATGGCAGCAGAGAAGAGCCAGACTTACCTTCTTTAAAGGAAAAGATTGGAAAAGGGATACTTCAACTAATATGCTTTGACTGATTTCAACACACTACTTTAAATACAGAGAAGCTTTATAATTTTCATAACTACTTTGTTGGTCAGCTAATATTTAAATAAATTCTCATTAATGGTTAAAATTCTCATGAAATAAATTACTGATTTATGGTATACACAGTGTTTTATATTACTTTCAATTATGGCGATAAAAAGTTTATTGATTTTTTAACTACTACTTCCCTACTGGAACATTCAAATACTGATTTTTTTTTAATATGATATTATATTAATTGTGTATAATTGTAGATAAGATATAATGTAACTATGTAGTGTGACTGTAAGGACTTGTATGTAGGAAACTATAAGGACAAAGTAAATAATAAGTCCTTTAATGAAGTTGATATCTCCTGGCCTTGAAAATTGACTTTAAATTAATAATGAGGAGCAAGCTGATGTTGGAAGTCAGAACCCTATTCTCTAAAAGAGATTTACACCAACAAATAAGAACAACCTATACCACTAGGACATTGTGGAATTATTCGCAATCCACAGCTCCTCGAAGGAGAGGAAGCTGTTCCAAGAAGACCATTAGGCTAAGGAGGCACAACAGTTACCCTAGAGACTAGATAAAAGACGAAGGGAAACAAGAAAGAACTAAAGATAAATAAACAGTCCACTTATCTAAATAGGATACTGAAATAATTAAGGGGGCCTAGAAAACCTATGCCAATCCAATTTTCTGGCCATGGAAAAATAAATAAATTTTTAAAAAGACTAAAGCGACAAGAAACTGCTCGTCGTTACAGACTACTTCAACATTTACTAACAATCAAAGCTCCCAATTCATTACATAAGACTTATTTACTGTGATTAGACCTATTTGGATGAACAGAATTGAGTTTTGGGGCTCTACTAAACTATCCAATACATCTCGTATCCAATCCTTACAATCCAAAATCCTTCAAAAAATCCTAAATGCCCATTACTTTGCCACCAAGGAACTTATCCATATGTTGCTGAGTTAGCCCAAACCAGATACCTATCCTTTCATAGTAAGTTCCATAACCACTCAAATGCATTAGTTTCTCAGCTTGCTTCCCACTCCATTCCTGATAATCCTCCGAAGCGTCAGGTGATGAGTAGTTCTTTTCAAGTTTTGACATGTTATTGTAATCATTATCAGCTCATTTACTTGATGTATATATTTATAGTAGTAAATTTCAATAATTTTTTTTATAAAAACAAAAAAAAAAAAATTGTTATGGGGAAAGTAACTATACTAAGCAAGAATTAGAACTGGGTTCAACCAGCATAATGACTACCATTTTAGCATTAACAAAAAGGAATAAGGATTCTGACTGTTTGATGGTCATATAAGAAATTAAGCTTCATCATCAAAAACTCATGAAAGTGGTGTCAATGGTTCTAGATCTAAAAAGTTTCATATTGATCAACCATCAGATTTATGATGATAATTCTATAGTTGACTCTAGGATGTAATGTAAGTGAAGAAATGGTGAGGGGTGCAGTCGAGTAAATATTTACTTGACCACCCCTGACCATTTTTTCACTTACAAACCATCAGATTTACTCTATTAAGAACAAGAACAGCCATCTCAACATTAAACAAATAATAAAAAGAAATACTATTAGAAAAAAATTAATTACAATTTGTTTGGTGGTTTCTGCATTGGCAAGAAGACTGGATACTGATGAGACCCAAGGGTTAATTTAACTTCAATAAATTCTTCTGTAGCACAGTGAGGGCATAGAAAGCTGTCTTCCCTTTTCAAATCACAATCTTTATGAAAAAAGTGATAATTTTTACATTGGTAAAAATTGCCCTGTAAATATTTAGAAAAAATACATCCCATGAGAGAGATATAATAAATTTTAAAAAAATATGATAGGTAAAAGTGTGATATATTAATTTTTTTTTTTTAAATTATAAAAATAAATAAATAAATAAATTAATGAAAATAACATTTATCTAATGGGCAAATATTCAAAATTATTAAAAAGAGGTGAAGAAATCATAGTATGAATATTTTTATGGTGTTTTGATAAACAGGTACAAAGCCATTCTTTTTAACAAATAAAGGATCTACACTAGAACAATTTTAAAAATGTGAGAATCGTAGGCATTAACTTATAACTTCAACACATGATTTGTGATAAGCAGCCTAACTTTTCAAATCAAGTTTTTGAAATCTTGAAAAATTGACTTGTACCCCTTCACCTAAATACTAAAGAAATTATAACACTCTTTTGATTCATTGATATATAAAAATAATTATAAATAAGTACATATAATAAATTTAGAGCTAACACTGCAATGTCTATAAATGCCTAGATTTTATGGCCAAAAAACTAAGCCAAAAAAAGTATTTTTTGAAATAATTGTACTTATTTTACATGACAAGTATGAAATAATTATTCATTCTAATATTTTAACTATTGAAGGAGATAAATCCAAAATACCTGAGTGCAGAAGAGTCCACAAGTAGGACAACAATTATGCCTTTTCAACCGTTCAATATGAACTTCACACATAAGTAACATGGGTATGGTCTTACTAGGGCGCAGAAGAGGAGTATTCTCGTCAATTTGATTACAACAACCTATTATTCGAGTCTCAAAAGTATCAAGAGCACGGCAGTACCTAGATGTTGAAATACTTCCTTTACTAGGATACAGGCCTCCATCTGTCAAACATTCACATTCACCATTAACCCAAGCCTGAAACAAAGACAATTATAAAGCATTACTATTTTTAATAAGTGACAATTATTCATAAATAAATCTTAATCATCAATAGAAAATTAGAATCTGGATTACTACTAGAATAAATAAAACAAATAATCAAAATCATCAAAAAATATTCAATAAATTTTATGTAACAACAATTTCTTGTTTCAAAAACTATTCCAAACCTTGACCTATTTAATCACTTCAATTACCATATTCAGCATTGTTGGGAAATAAATACCCAAGTCATTATTTTAGTGTAAAATATGTTTTTTTTTCAAGGTGTGAAAAACAATTAAAAAAATTCAGAAACTGAAAATCAATAGCTGTAGTATCATTGAATGAGTAATCGTAACTAGCAGTATATAGAAAGTTCAAAATTTTCTTATGGATGAAAAACATACACGTGAGCAATAATTAATTAACATTTAAATTTAGAAATTACAAAGAGATAGAGAAAAACTTACTAAACAAACTTATTTAATAAAGTATATTTAAAATAACACATATTACCATTACTGGTATTGCACTTTCATATTGAGGAGCCTCAGATGCTTCAGATGGAACTGGGGGACTATTAGGTCTTGATCTTTTGGCTAAAAAAATAAAATAAAATATCAGCTTAAACAATTTAACATAATAAATCAGAATATATCATTTTTAACAATTAATACAAACCTGGTGGTTGAACCTGATCATTAGAAAATGGAAACTTATTTTTCTTTGATTGAAAACTATTACTACTGACATTTGATGAACTATCAGTACCTAATAAAAGTAAAAATGTATTTTAAAATATATAAAAGATGATTAATAAGTCAAAATAACAAGTTTCATACCTCTTTCCCATTCATTTTCTGGTGGAAAATTATTATACTGATCATCTTCTGAAACATGTTCAGAATCTGGTAGAGAGCTGGTTTTTGTGGGTGGTTCAAATTTAGTAACCTTCTTTAATTCATTTTCAGTATCCAATTCAGGTTGACTCACTTTAGATGCCTTTCCATTTAATACTTTTACATTTTCATTATTCATTTTTGAGGAAGATTCAGTTTCTGCAGTTGATTTTGAATTATTTTTCAATGATGATCGTGTTTTTGCAGTACTTTTCTCATCTGATAGTCTTGAAGAACGTCTATGTTTCTCTTCAGTTGGATTGAGAGAGTTAAAAGACTTTTCTTTTCTTGCAATGGCATTCTGTAAAACTGATTCACGAGAATATTCTTTTGACATTCGCCGAGATGAACGTTTTAAGCCCATTTCTGGGTCTGATTTCTCAATATTTCTTAGTGATCTCCTACCTTTCTTTTCAGGAACTTCTTCATTAGTTTGAATTTCAGAGGTTTTATCTAATTTCTTTTGACTTTCTTTGTTAACTCGTTTTTTTTTTGGTATTTCTGATTCCTCTTTCTCAGTAACAACATTCAACTTGGGATTAGGTTTAGGATCAGTAATCTCGCAATCCTTTTCATCAACTGCTAAATTAATACTGCCAGAAGATTGATTAATATCTTCAGTATCTGTTGGCCTGCTTGCCATGATATTGTCATTACTTTCAATATCTTGGTTTAAGGGTATTTTTACAGGAGTAAAACCATTTTCTATAGAATCTTTAGTATCTACATTTGAGCTCGGCATTGGGTCATCAATTTCATCTCTGAATATTCTACTGTAGGGCATACTAGAAATCCCTCTATTAAATTCACTTTTCATTTCACAAAGAATTATTTTAATTAAAGAGCTATCAACTTTATCATTATCACTATTAGTTGATGCTCCTGCATCAAAATCTCCCACATCATCATCAAGTTCATTTGCCAACAAGAAATCTGCCATTTTCAGTGATCAATCAAACCAAGGGAATATCATTCAGGAACTAAAACAAAAGTAGAACGGATCAGTGTCTAAAAGAAATGGAGTCCTCCATGACTGATGAAAGATGGTCAAAAGGTATCAATCATGGAAAAAACTATACTACAACTAACTTTTAGATGAGTATTCTTTACTATTATAATCTAAATTATAACCAGAAAAAAAAATAATCTTGATCATTTATACTTGAGTGTTTTCGTCAAGGGTTAAAAGAACCTAACCTTGAAGCCCAACTGAAGTCAATACGGCACATTTAAATATTAAGCTGTTGCAGGAAGAATAAATTCTTAACAGGCTTGAATAATAAAAATAGCTTACCTTTAGCGTCGCGTAGGCAGCACATTCATTCTTTAAACACTATAAATTCGAACCCATCTCAGGAGCCTAAAAGACTGAAGACCTCCGCAGGGAATGGTCATGGCGGATCACTACAAGTGTGCCGTAAATAATTTCGTCCTTGCTTGTTATTGAAGAGTTCTACTGTAGATCTTTTGAATTCTTGCGAATTCTGATAATGACATCTTTTGAAATTATATTTATATAATTCTAAAAAAAACACATTGGAACGGAAAGGCACGCGGCTACATCCTTTATTAAAATTTATATTCTTCAGACTATTTCCTGAGTCAGAATAAACTAATTAACAAGTAGTAAACTATTGATAGAAAAGGTGGTTATTTCAACAAAGATTAGAACATTTGATTGTAAGTTTTATAATTGAAATATTGCAGATATAATCACTCGATAACTAAATTTTAGCGAGTTGATTCATAAAATATATAAAATGTTCTCATTAACTTCGAAAGTACTGGAAGTTAGTTTCTTCCAGATAATATGTTACTCTTTTCAAAACAAAAGCAGAAATTTAAGATAAGCCTAAAATATATTAAGACGCTTGTACCGCTATGTAGAAATGCGTTATTTTATGGACCTAACATAAAAAAATATTATTATGTCCTAAAAGTAATTTTAATGATTGTTTATTTACTAGCATAAATTATTTTATATATAGAATCCTGTTTCTATTTATTCAGATTAGAATGACTGGAATACAGACACGTTCTCGCCACTTTGTATTATATTGTATAAAAAGTTATGTCTCTTGTAGTATTATTTGTCATACTGCTTACATTATGTCTTCCTTTTAAAAATATTCCTATATAGGAGTATATAGAATTTTTCAATATACTTATCAAATCAATTGGTAATTTCAGTAATGTCAATTATGAGCAACATTGTTATAAACATTTCTGTTCAAACCAGACAATTATCCATATAATTTTTATACTGCACTATAAAACAAAAGTTTAACAGTTTAGTTAGATATTTTTAGGACAAAAAATAATCTCTAAACTAAGAAATCAGTTGAATCTAGCTAAGAGTTTGAAAATTTCTTATAAATTAATAACATTAGTATCTACAATTACAAGTCAATACTGAAGGAAAATTAATATTACCTTATTAAACAACGTAACTTATTAACTTAAAGAAAATTATATTCATTCAGATCATCTTCAATCATAAGAATTCCTACTTTCTAGTTTTATAATAATATTCCCATTTTTTTTTTTTTTTTTTCAAGTTCTCCTTAAATTAAATTATTTAATAAAACGAATTAAATAGTAATGAATTTCAATAATAGGAATAACATAGTTTCGCAGGATTTAACATATATAGAAAAAAAAATTCCATTAATCTTTGTGTTACTAATTAATTTAATTAACATAATTTAACTTAAAGTTTAACTTTTTTAGGAAAGAAGACTTTTAACAGATTTATAATTTACTAAATTAAATATTGTCACTAAACCATTAAAGAATTTTAAAATCACAGGAACATAAATAATAAATTATAAATTTATATTAGGCACTATATTTCATTAAGGCCTACTTCAAAATAGCCTAAATGTGATTTAATATAAAAAAAAAAATATTAACCAATACTCTATATGTAATATTCTACGTAAATTATTGTGTTCAACAGTAAATAAGAAAGTATTTCATATAGGAATAAAATGTGATATTAACTTTTTAGAGTTAATCAATGAATTATCGAATTTCTCTGCTATAAAAACTCTAAACAGGAAATTGCTTAAAAAGCAATGTTTCACCTATTGAACTAACCCATATCTTAATCAAAATTATAATGTTGACATTTTTAAACCATTATATAAAAATAGAAAGAAGTAGGAAATCACACCCTTCAGGTAATTAAATTAAATTCATTAAAGTTATATAATGAAGGAAAGGAAAATATTACAAATAAACAAAATATTGCTGCAATGAAAACTGAATGTTGACTATCACAGATAAATTTACTGCTAAAGATTATTTTTAAACAAGCTCTTATAACTATTGCTAACATATAGGCTACTGTAAAGTTGAATATATATCAATCAATCAAATCGGCGCAACTCCTAGTGAGTTGAGGTCTCCTGTAGCTTCAACTGTGTCATCTTGGTGTGTAGCTGTTGCTCTACAGTTCCTCTCTCCCAAGATGGAAAATACTTCCTCCACCACTCCATCTTAGTATTGGTCTGCCGAATCTTCTCTTGGCATGTATCTCTTCCTTTATAAAAGTTTTTTAGGAACCTCATCTGGATTCATCCTTGCTACATGCCACCTTCCTTATCTAAATATATCTTACAATATTTGCATTTTGATATTATTATGCGAGCTCTGAATTGGTTCTCAGTTTTTAAGTCTTTTCTCTGAAAACCAGTCCAAAATTTCATCAAAGGATCTATCTCTCAAACCTTAGGAGTAAGGTTTCTTGCAATTTAGAAATTGTCCAGCATTCACCGGTATAGTTGATAAAAGGTCTAATTAAGGTTTAATAAAGCTGAACTTAGCTGTTACGTGACAGGTTTCTACTTTTGAAGCCCCAAACAATACTTATTAGAAGTTATTAAATTTCTATTTCTTGCAGCACGTTGTTGTCGTAGTTCACCTAGTTCCTAAATAAATGAATTCTGTAGCTTGTTCAAATGTGAAGTCTCCGACTTTTATCAGAGAGCGAGCTATCATATATTTCATTTTTGCCTCAATCACCTTCAGACCAACTAAAGGTTACCAGCTATAGATAGATAACTTTTTTAACACATCCTTCCCGAGTTGCCTACCCCCTGGAAACGCCTCCCACAGATGCTAGGCATCTTCCAACTATTTCCAGACTGTCTGTGTAACCAAGTATTTGTACTGATTATATTCATATAACTAAACTATACTAAAACTGTTTTAATGGTAAAATTTAAATCAGGCTTGAAGTGTAACTAAAGATTAACAACTATAGATATGAAGCTTAACCCATCCTTCCTGCTCTGGTTGTAATATATAAAAAAGTTAAAACCCTAAAACCAAACATTCCCATAACCTTAACACTTTCGGTATTGAAGGGCCTCAGGTGTGGACAGCAGGTTTTTCCCCCGTACTGAAGGGCCTCAGGTGAGGACAGCTCCATTTGCCTTTCCCATTAGCTTAGATAATTCAGTACCTGGTAGGGATTCGCTGTTTTGACTCGAGGCAGTCACTAAATCTATCAGCACTCTTTTCACTTTAAAACCCTGAAGACCGTTTTTAAATTGGACAATTTCAAGAAACACTGTGTATCTATTTCCAATGACTTCAACTTTCCAAATTGTTTTAAATGTAATTTTAATTTATTATCAAGCGATATTATAGTTTAAATATTTTCTAACATAAATAGTTTCTATAATATAACTATTTTCTAATATAAATACATGAAGCTAACAGCATAGGCAAATGGAGTCACTCTGACGTGAGGCACTTCAGCACTGAAAGTGTCAATGCCTGATTGAATATTAATACTAAATAGACATACTTGAGGTTAAAAAATGTTTAGTAATTCCAAGTAGCTAAGGCACAATATAAATGAAGATAACATTCTGGCCCTCTAGCTTCCTAGTTTTGCTGGTCGATAGTTAATATATTCTTAAAAAGTAATATACTTAGTTTCACATATAAACAGGATATTGCCTTAGTAGAAATTTCAAATGGTACTTGATAAATGAAATAATGGTTTTCATGAAAATTTTAAATTTTGATAAATTTCTTATCAATTTCAACAAAATATTACATATATAACAAGAACTAATTTATCATTTACTCATTATTTTTAAGATCATTAATACAGCCTTTTTGAAAGGCATTTGGATCTGTTAACAAAGTTTTATATATATCAAAATAATAAAACAATTAGCCAAAATAAATAAATAATACATAATCCATATGAAGTAATCATAATACTAATAATGCAATCATTAGGATCTAATAATGTAAAGGACAAGAGGGCTTAATAAACATTTTAAAAAAATACAAAGAAAATTATTTATTTTGAATTAATTATTTTTTCCCACTACAAATAATTAAATAACAACAAAGAAATGATTGTACATTAAAATAAAGTGGGTGAACCAATATATTCATTGTTTATTCTAATGCAATGATGGAAAACATTAATTCAATATCTCCTAGGTAACATCTGTTGGGAAATTACATTTTGAGTATCTTTACTTCTTCTTTGGCTTCAACGATAAGTATAAAATTAATAAACCAACAGCAGCATAAGTAGCTTTAGCCACCTAAGGAAAATAACAAAACAGAATCAGCATGGTTAGTAATAAGTACACATAAAAATAAACAATTAAATTTTTAATAATACTTGACCATGGTTTTCTAAATCCAGCTTTCTTGTAGTAAAATCAGTTAAAGTTAAAGACAAAAATCATAAAAATGGTGAAATTTTTTATTGAAGAAGAATAGTGCAGTTAAATTATCTTAGGATTTGATGAATAAATTGCAATTTTTAATGGTATCAAAGATAAAGGAACATATAGTGGCATACAATAAACTGAGTCATGTAGAAAATAGTTCTAAATTAAATATTTATGAATAACCAAAAATAATAAAATTGTTAAGGACCAATCCAATTTCATTTGTTTTGAATTGCTAGATAAATATTTTTGAAAGACCCATTTTTAATTAGTATCCAGTAGGAACGGTATAGTCAACCAGTCATAAGGAAAAGTTTAAGGGTTGTCTATTTACTTAATAATTTAGCTAAGCCCCACTTTCTTTCCATCACTCTTTCAGCCATTAGCTCAAAGAAGCATTTCCGGTTCACTACCTTGGTTGAGATCAACATGCTTGGAATTTTTGTATCTTTTTAGAAATAATAATGAATATTTAATACTCCAAATTAGCCTTCGAATGAATAAAATGGAAATAGAAGTGGTAAATAATTCATCAATTCCTTACTATACTGATCCTCCTAAATCATTTGATACATTATCTGACTAGAATCAAATAAAAATCATATTGGTTAATTTTAGCAACTGCTAAGTAGGCATAAAATAGAGAGAAACACTATTAGAATAAAGAGTAATCTAAGAGACAGTTATTTTATGTTCAACATAAAGAATGGAAACCTATTTATCAATTTTTAAAAAAAAGTTCCAACAGAAACAGTAGTTTTCAACATTATGATTAAAAAATATCTATGCACAAGCTAAGAATAATGAAGCAATACCATAAAAAACTAATCCCGAACATATATTCCTGCAAATAACAGGTTATTTAGAAATAAATATAGAATAAAAAAGTATAGCTGATTTTATAATCTTAGTTTATTAATCATATTTTTAGGTTTTCAAACTGTTACATTTTGCCTAAACCTTTCTATACTTTATAAAATGGATAAAAGATAAAATTTAAAAATAAATAAAGGAAACTTAAAATATATAATGTTTTTTATAGCTTAAATTGTAATAATGGTTTGAACAAATAACAATGTATTAATGGGCACAGTAGTTTATGAATTACCAGAATATAAAATGCAATAAATAAAAATAATTTATAGTTATTCTTAAAAATGGAGAAACTGATAGGTAAGTTATTGGTATTTAAGTACAATGAAACAAAAATAACCAGGGGTAGAAAGTATGATTAATAACAAGGTTCAAATTAGAACCTTAAGTAACTCCTAGAACATTTAAATAAGATAAAAAAAAAAATTAAAATATAATGAAACCAATTAATTAGCCACTATTAATCCATGAGTAGAGAGATATATAAGTCAAAAAAGGTTAATAAAATTAATAAATAACTTATGGAAGTTAAGGCAGTTAAATAAATATATGAATAATTACATTCGCCCTTCCAGTCATAGTGGTGGAGTTGAAGTATTTGGAAAGTCCTTTGAGCTGAGAATTATCTACAGAATGATCAGCCGCCATTATCTGTAATTATATTTATAATAAAAAATTATTAAATCCAAAATACTGTTCAAAAATTAATAAAATCCATCAATCTTTCTTACTCTAGCTTGAAAGTAGGTTCTTGATTCGTAAAATAACCTTCTCAGAAAATAACTAAGCCATTATGATATTATGTCAATCAACTATTTGAAGATGGAGCAGTGTATTCCGAAACATGTCGAGGAAAGTTGAAGATTAAATAGGAGTTATGCCTTTAAAAGAAATAAAGATATTATGCCTAAAATCATAGTTACTCAAAGAAATAAAAGAAATAGCTTACATTTATATTTCATATTTTTCAAATTCTTATTTACGGTTTATACCATAGTTATAATGTGTTTAAAAAGTTGAAAATTTAGCTATCAAATTACCTTCAGCTTTATTCCTTTCAAACTTCAATGTAAAACAGAATTACTTCCTGCTAGGATTAAACTATATCAAGTTCTAGCAATTCAACAATAAAATACAAAGAATTATAAGCTACGGCTACTATTATAGGCTCACGTGCTTCATTTCCCACAAAAATTGCGCTGGAAAAGAAGCTGTACTTATGGAACTCATTGAATAGAATGCAGCCAGACAGACGAGCGTCTTTTCCAGCTAGTAGGGAAAGGGGAGAGGCGCATTTTCAAGGTCTCCCGCCGCTGCACAGTAGGACGAATGACCAATCTGGGAGGAAAAATGTCTCAATCAATTTAACAGACCTGTCAACCAGATTTGCATAACAATAGAGTTTAAATAAAGTAATATTAAACCACTCAAGTCTCACCCATAAGGAAAATACTATACAGTCCCCATTATCCTTGGTTCCTTTTTTTTTTTTTTTTTTTTTTTTTTTTTTTTTTTTTTTTTTTTTTTTTTTTTTTTTTTTTTTTTTTTTTTTTTTTTTTTTTTTTTTTTTTTTTTTTTTTTTTTTAGGGTTTAATTTTTCACTACTTATTTTATATGCATCATATTAATTTAATAAAAATAATGAGTTAGATTGTTTCTAACGATTACACAATGGGTAATTATTTATAGTTATTATTATATAGTAATTATTTTTACTTAGCTTAAAAAAGTAATGAATGAGAAAACATGTCAAGCCGGTATCGTATAAATGAGATGTTTCCGGTGTACTACTCCAATTCATATTATGAAACGATACTGTTTTCAAATCTTTTTGTGATACTTTTACTGACCTGATTGCCTACTAAACAAAACTATTTACTCAGTTATACTTTAGTCTCCATTTAAATAGGAACTATCGAAATGTCACAAAAAAAGTAATAAAATAAAAAATAAAGAAATAAGCAAATATAAAATCTTTTCACGCTTGAACACCTAACTCCCTTAAATGGACCCAGAGACCTGATTTACATAAGCAATAGAGTTAAAATAAGGTGAAGTAAAAGCGCATAAGTAACAACATTATAGAATATAATATATTAGGCGAAACTTGAAACAAAATAACTGTTTTTTGTAAACCTTAAATCTGAAAACATTTGACATTGCAGTTGACATATTCGTGCAACATTCACTATCACTCCATGTTGTCATCATGTGAAGAGTCTACATCTTCCCCAGAGGAATCATCGGTGGATAAGGTGCAAGAATAATTACTATCTGGACTTTTAAATAGGTGTACTGCAATAATTCCTGTAATAGGTAATGTTTTCTTGGTTTTTACTATAAACTAAAGATGAAGAAATATCAACAAGATTATACAGAATGCTCAATTGAAAGAATCAATAATTTTAAATAAATGTGACCTGTCGAGTTAGATACTACATACACCCTTGTTTTTAGTTATTAATCTCAGAGCTAAAACCAAAACAACCGCTAATACTGCTTTATAAACATTTTTCGTTTCCACCTAATACAACAGTTTCATTGATTTCGATTACACTTTTTTCCTCCTTAGTAAAGAACCAACTAAAATTACAGATTTTTTATCTAAATTAAAATTTAATACATACAGTAAAAACATGCATACATACATTAATTATTATGTATTTTTGTGTATTGTAACTTAGTAAATGTATGTAAAACGATTTCTTCTTATAAAAGTGATTTTCTCAATCTCCTTGATGATCGGAGTCGATAAAATGTAGTATGACTTTCCGGGGTTTTCCAGCCTCTTATTATTTCGTAACTACCAATTTTAAATATCTCCTTAGTGCAGCTGAAGATGTTGAAATAATATCCTCTGTGTTGTGAGTGTTTCTATATATCATACTTAATTTTTTTTCTTTGTGGATAGTATTTAAAGTTAAACAGTTTAACGATCAAGCAATTTGAGTTAAACTTTCTCCATGGACCAAATTGTTTTTTTTATCCCAAACGTTGTAATATGTTGTTAATAAAAGTTTAAAGAAAGGAAAGAAAAAGTCTTTGGAAGAATACGGGAAAAAGCTGGAAAACAACCTCACAGAAAACCAGAAGCTTTTCTACTGAAGCCTCAGAAGCATGAGGAAACAAAAAGAGCCAGTGCTGAAGCACATCAAAGATAAAGAGGGAGTCATCCTGAGTAGGCCGGAGAACATTATGGATATATTGGCAGAATATTACAAAGAACTGCTGCCATATAAAGGGCAGGAATTGGAGGCAAACCAACAGGCTAGAAGCACAGATGACATCTGGGAAGAGGACGACTACATTGATGAAGAGGAAGTAGCTGAAGCTGTAAGCTCACTAAAGCTGGGTAAAGCGGCTGGCATTGATGGCATCTCACCAGACATATTGAAATATATAGGTATGAAGGGACATGAAATGATCCAACACCTCCTCAATGGGGCTTGGAAATAGAAAGTTATCCCAAAGGATTGGGAAGTATCAACCATCATTCCAATTTTTAAAAAGGGGGACAATCGTGAATGCCAGAATCATCAAGGCATATCCCTACTCAGTATTCCCTACAAAGTATATTCTAAGGTACTTCAAAAACGATTACAGACTCTTGTTGAACAAAAGCTGCGGGAAGAACAATATGAATTCCGGCCTAATAGAAGCACACAGGGCCTGATATTCACCATGAGACAAATATCTGAGAAGGTTATAGAAAAGAACAAACAGGTATTTGTTAGCTTCGTGGACCTAAACAAAGCATTCGACAGGGTACAGAAAGGAGACATCTCAAGAGCTCTAAGCCTGTATGAAATGCAAAGGAATATTGTCAGGATGTGCAACCACACTTCGGGATAATGTACGACAGGTCAGGGGATCAAACAGGGGTGCAGCCTAAGCCCTCTCTTGTTGATCATAGTGTTGGACTCTGCACTAAAGCTAGCAAAAAATAGTATGAGGCCATATCATCTTGGATATAGGAATCTTCAGAGTGTCCAGTATACGGTACTAGCGTTTGCCGGCGATATGGTTGTACTGGGAAATAACAGCCGTAATTTGCAGATTATCCTAAGGATCCTCCAAGCTGAACTGGAGATAATAAATATGGAAATAAATATTTCCAAAACAAAATTTATGAAGATCGGGAGAAGAAGAGACCTTGGGGACCGAATCGTTAGGCTGGCAGGTAACCGTCTGGAGCAGGTGACGGATTTTAAATACCTGGGAGCCCATCTCAACGAGTATGGAATGGCAGATGGGGACATTAAGGAAATAATAAATACAGCTGGAAGATGCTTTGAGTCCCTCAAGACAGGCTTCCTAGACAAGGAAGAAGTCTCCAAAGCAACTAAGAAAGTAGTCTTCAAGAATACTTTCCTCCCTATTCTAACTTATGCAAGCGAGTCTTGGACCCTCACTTCCAAACACAAAAGCCAAATCCAAGCCATGGAAATGCGCTATTTAAGAAAAATAGAGGGGAAAACAAGAAGAGATCGTATGAGGAACACTACAAAAAGAACAAACTTAGACCTGAGGCCAGCAAAAGAAATTATACAAGAAAACCAACTCAGATGGTTTGAGCACGTCTCGCGAATAGCTGAAGGAAAAATTGCCAGAGTTAAGAGGTCAGAGTAGAGGGAAGACGACCACAAGGAAGAACTGGGTGGAAGCAATCAAAGAGGCCTTTAACAGAAGAGTAATGGGCTGGAGGAGGAGAAGGCAGCTGGTGCAAGACAGGGCTTCTTGAGTCAGGCTCTATAAGAAGAAACCTCACACCACTCAGTGGTAAAAGAGAGTCGGATTAAGTAAGTAAAAAAGGTTTCAAGCATTTCATTAAGTTTTAAAAATAATTTTTTTAAAAACGGAGCCATTGTACAAAGGGACTGTACAGTTTTTATTAACCTACTTCACCATTTAAGAAAGAAAGTAATAACTCTTGAAAGGTTTTATTAAACACAATTTCACATACACTAAAACTAAATAGGGAAAGGGCCGGCAAGCCAGCCACGAGCCCCTGCGCGCGCCCAGAATACCTTTTATCATTATTTACTACATTCACCCCCACTCTAGTAAGTAATGTGATCATTCAAATAAGAGGGTGGCCGATGGGTCCTTTGACTCCGGCGGAGAGTCGTAGATTGCTGGGTAGGTGATCTCGCTGGAGAACTTGAAACTGGCAGATCAACGGCTGGAGGAGGGGTACCTTGATTGGAAGGATTTAGTTCCAAGTCCTGAGCAGGAGGTACAGAGTCTGGAGTCGGTTGTTCTGAGTCCTGAGGAAGAGGATGTCTGTCAAATTCACCACCCAGAAGATACCTATTCCTCGAATTTGAAGGAAGTGGTCCCTTGAAATCTACATTTAAGCGTTCGAAGGGCTGGGTGGCCTTGATTAGTTGGCGTTCGTGTCTGAAGAAGCGCTGCTTCACATCTGAGCAGATTCTACATGATGAAATAACCTTCCAAATTTCTTCTATGGAGTAAGCCAGGTTTTAACTTCTCACCCAGTGGCAAAAGCGAGTCTCTCCGGGGTGACACAGCGTCTCATGTAGTTCTGTGAGTTTCCTCAATTATACATCTAGTATAGCCATTGTTGCAAAACAGGTATCAGAAAAAGCATCGGCGACCTTGTTCAGCTTTCCAGGCCTGTAGACAATATCATAGGTGAAGCAGAATGGTTCCAGTCTCCACCTTTGGATCTTTTCATTCTTGACCTTGCTTTGAACATAAAAGAGATAGAACTCTGGTCCATTATCAGTCTGAAGCGACGGCCCTGAAGGTAATGCCTCAACTTTTTTACGGCTTCAATAATAGCTGTGAGCTGCTTTTTTCACAGCAGAATGGCTTTCCTCCGAAGGCGAGAGTGTTCTGGAGAAAAAGGGGACAGGGCGGCCGTTCTGAGATAAGGTTGCACAGCGAGTGCGTGGTGCGATTGCGGATACTGTTGCGTTTTCTATGTCCATCTTTATTGATTCGAAGAGTTTGACATTAGATCTGAGTGGAAATTTTGGATCCTTAAAGACTTGAATTATATCAGAGAACTTGGGGATAAAATTTGAGTAGTGCGAGGACATCCCTAAGGACGAACGAAGGGAAGGCAAGTCCTTCGAGATCGCTAGTTCTCGCAGAGGTCTAAGACGCTCAGGATCCGGGCGCAAAGTTCCTTTCCCAATAACATATCCAAGATAATCGATTTGACGAATGGAAAACGATGATTTTTCTTCATTAATTGTTAAATTGTATTTCCTTGTTGCTAGCTTGAATTTCTCTAAATTGATGTTGTGTTATTCCTGAGTCTTTTCACACACCGTTACGTCATCAAGATAAGCGAAAGTCACCTGCAACTTTCAATATCGATAATCTTCTTTATCTGGCGTTGGAAAGCAGCTACACCATTAGTGACACCAAACGGGATTCGATTCAATTGATAAAACCGACCAGAGGCTTCAAACGCGGTGTAAGGGCGATCCTCATCTCTAATTGGTATTTGATGCACTTCGGAGATCAATTGTGCTAAATACTGTTTATTTAGAGGCTTTGTTCACTAAGCCATCAATAAGGGGGAGAAGGAAGGCGTCAAGTTCGGTGAAAAGATTTATTAAGTTTGTGAGTAATCGATACACATACGCCTTTTATGGTTTTCACAGGAAACAACCAAAACCTGGGTTCATCATGGCGAATAACTTTCCTCAATGATGCCCTTCCTGAGTAGTTTCTGAACCTCAAAATCTCGCCGATAAGTGCTTAATCAGCAGCCGGTGTCTGTTCGCTTCTTCCGCATCTGTTGAGGGTAAGAAATTTTGAAAGGTCCGATACCTGTGGTTCCATTCTTTGCTGGCCGATGAACATTCGGGATCGATATCTAATCTGTCAGGGCGGAGTAAACGATCTATCAGAATGATTTATAATTTTGTTTAATAAATTGAGAAAGAAAGTAATACCTCTTGAAAGAGGTATTACTTAAAGAGGTGTGATTTTATTAAACACAATTTCACATACACAAAAACTTAATATCATGACTTGTTAACAACTAATAACAGTCACCATGAACTGAGGAGGTTATACAAAACATATGAGACAAAGAAATACAAATGTAATATCATTATTTACTACACCATTACTAGTTAGTTCTTCTAACCATTGCTAGTTAGTTCGTGTATATAATTATATTCTAATTATCATTGAAAATTTAAACAAAAAAGAGACTCATTGTTCCAAAAAAAAAAAAAAAAAAATGTTTTTTAGACGCTGTATAAAACGACTGCTAATTGTTGTTTATATTCAGCAACAATGTGTTTTTACCCTTAACAGGTAAAAAGGTTAATCAATATTTTTTTTTTATTTTTTAGTAAGTCCTATTCTTATTTTTTCGTATCATGATGTTATACAAGTTGGATCCGTTCAACAGTTTAGCAATGTTGTTGGCAACTGACACATAAAGACTAATTTAGGTGAATAATTCATGATTTGCAGAAATACAAAATTTATTGATACATTTATTAATAAAAACAAAATTTGCTAACGCAGGCAAATCTAATTTGTATTCACATGTGAAAAGTAAAGAGGGTAAATTGAAAGCTTATGACTGGTAGGCTGTCTGTCATGGTAGTGACGTATAATTGTAACATAACATCAACAGGTAGTGATGTATTTTCATTTTTGTTTTGAAGCAGCTATAAGATGAACGTTGAGCAAAAGTTGCAACCTCATAGCGCAGGCGTACTAGTTATAATAGTCATAGCAGCGTTAGGCATAATGGAATTGATCCTGCTTCGGAACAGAAATTATTTCGCGTCGTTATGCCAGTGGTGTTTCCTCTAGTTCCTTGTGGAGGGATGCTGTTCAGTGGGCACTCTGAAATGTCGTCAAAATTGTAGCCATCTCTTTGTCTTACAAAATTTCAGAGTGTACAAGCAGCCTGAAAGACTACGTTGATCTTATTCAAACTAATATCAATCGGACGATGAAAAATTCGACATTTGTTGGCTAATATTCCAAATGCACATTAAACGTAACGTGGGGCTCTTGATATAGTCCAGCCAACAAAGGAAATTTTGAGGAATTAACTCACGTAGCAGCCAATTTTGGCACAGTTGTAGGGGAAGGTGTCCATAACAACATACTAAAAGTACTGGGGAGTGGGAGTGGAGCTAAAGGTGGGGGGAGGCGCTCTAAAGGTCGTTTTTTTTCAGGTTTCGTTAATAACTCGAAGTCTATTGCCTCTAGCGAAAATGTGTTTATGTACTAAATTGATTGACTGTGAGAATGTGGTCTTTTTTTCATCTGAAAGCTGGTTAAATTAACTGTCAGAGTCTATATATGAAATTTAGATCAAGTCCCGTGAAACATCCATGCCAGCACTCTGAGAACCCAGTACTATTATGAAATCCTTATTTTTTCGGCACGTTTCGCGTTATAACTCCATAAATATTTTTCCGATCTTGATTTTTTTTTTTTTTCATCTCAAAACTGGTTAAATGTACTATCAGATCCCATATATTAAATTTCGTGTAATACCCTTGCCAGCACGCTACAAACTGCTAACGTTTATAAAATCCATGTTTTTTTTGTCACATTTTCTCTATAACTCCTAAACAATGTGTCCGATCCTAAATTTATTTTTTCCATCTCAAAGCTACTTAAATTATCCATCAGGTCCTGTATATGAAATTGTGATTAAATTCCATATAATATCCACACTTACACGCTAAATTTTATGTTTTGGAAAAATATGATAGTTCTGATATGTTCAGTGGGCTGGCGTGGGTATTTCACGGAATTTAATAAAAAATTGATATAAAGGACCATAAAGAAAATTTAAACAGCTTTATGATTTAAAAACAAATGATGTATCGAACAAATTATTTTCGAGTCATAACGAAAAATGTGCTAAAACAAATTTCACAACAGTACGCGGAATTTAGTTTGGTGGAAGGGATAATTCACGGAATTTAATTAAAATTTAATATATAGGATCTGATAGGACATTTAACCAGCTTTGAGATGGAAAAAAGAAAATTGGGATCAGACAAATAGTTTCCGAGTTATAGCAAAAAGAGTACCGACAAATGTTTTTTCTCGGATAAGTGCGACATTGCCAATTTTTCGTCCTTCACAATTCTAAAAATATTGATCGGACCAAAAAAATTAATAGAACGAAATTTATTGAAAATTTCCTTAGCTTTAATAATGTATATAAAACAAAATGTGCTGAAAGTAACGGTTCCCGAGTTATTTTACCTAACTTCAAAAAAACATAAAAGTTTCCAAACTTTCCCCCCTCCCTTGCCCTAACCGGATGCTAGTTTGAGGAAATCATTTTACCACATTTTGAGCTAAGGTTGGTGAACAATTTCCAGTAGTCAGATCTTTTTATTTTTGGTTTGATTTCCAGGTTCGAATGCTAATCACCCTTAATTATAATAAAGGTGTTATCTTTAACAATAAATATTTTATTTTTAGCAATAACCATTTGATTAATTATAACTATTAATTAACTATTCATTTGTAACAATAAGCATTTCAATTTTTACAATAAACATATCATTTTTAACAATAAAACTTTTTTTTTGTAATTTTCCTTTCCCCTACTATATCTCCTAAAGCAATGATCCCAGCAAGAAAAAAAAAATGCATGGAATCTTTTTTGTAAAGAATTTTATGTTAGTCATTTTAGTACATAAACACATTTTCGCTAGAGGCAATAGTCTTCGATTTATTAACGAAAACCTGAACAAAACGACCTTTAGAGCGATCCCCTCCCTTAGCTCCACCCCCACCCACCAGTATTTTTAGTATGTTCTTAAGCACACCTTACTCTACAACTGTGCCAAAATTGGCTTCTACATGAATTATGTCCACTATTTGGCCTTTTTTGTCTTCGTTGCCTGAACTAATTACCTATTGTTGAAAATTCTTTTTATATAAGTCAAATTTTTTGAAGGAAACGGCCTCAGTAAATTGTCGCTTATGGCAAAAGTCTTATCTGCCACAAACACGTATGGCAGTAATAAGCCAGAATGATATTTAAGGTTTTTCCATAAATCATGTTTCCTTATTTAGTAGATTTAAGAATAATGGAGTCTCCTTCATGGCCATACGCACCAACATCTATATATCTAACATAGTACGTCGACTATAGCCATTAATACGACCGAAAAGTACTTTTTGTAATTGAAGTATTCGCTTCCTAAACCCCATGGATTAATGATTCTGATGTGCTTTCCATCAATGAGGAAAACTAGTCTTTCTCTCAAATTGGGTGCTATTCAACCACTCTTCTGTGGTTGGAGGCTTTATATATTCTTCTTTTATCGTCTCCCGTATTGCCAAGCATGTTTCTTCAATTAGGTCCTATATCGTCGAACGTCGAAGAAAAAATTCGAAAAGTAGGAAACGGATTTAATTTTCAGTCCCAAGATACCTGTAACAAAATTATTTAATTTTAGGTTATGTACTCATCCGTGGACATAAACAACATAATTCTATATTAGGGCTGTTACATTTTTTGGGAAAAGAAGTACAAAAAAAGATGGAAAAGCATGAAGGACAGCTATTTCTGAAATTTGAGAACCTAAGATGGTCACAGTGGAGATCTTGCTAAAGTGAAGAAACCATACGTTTATTATAAAGATGTCCTTTCTCCAATCGGTCTTCCACGAAAGAGTGTAAGTAAATATTATGTTGAGGAATTTTAGGAGAGGCTTTGATGTGCTAATTTTTTTTACTAATTATAGTATTTACAGTTCGACCCAAAGTAGCTTTGGTATATAAATTTATATATTAGTTCCATTTATTTATTTTTATTTTTTCAGAACCTTTGGAAATATGAACGCCATGGGGCAGCAGCATGATGAGGGTAGTACGGCACCAGTTGTCGAAACTCCAAGCGAAGAACTTGCCACTGTTTCAGTTTACACTGGAGAATCTCGCCCCCCTCATAAACGGAAGAAGTTAACAGATCCTTTTGAAATAGAATTAGTAAATATCCTAAAGACCTCTTTGCTGAAAGCACCAAAAGATCCAGATGAAATGTTTCTTCTATCAACTCTTCCGTTTATTAAGAAAATTGGCCCTGCTAAGAAACTAGACTTCCAAATAAAATATATGGAGCTTCTTAAATCATTCGCGTTCCCTTCAAATGATACCCCCATTGAAATATTTAATAATATCTAAATATTAAAATATGTAGATACAAATATTGTCTTGATTAAAGTGAGGTTGTTCAACTTTTTATTATTATTATTTTGTTATTTTTGTAGATTTAGTATGAGTTCTAATTACCATTAATTCATGTCAGCCTTCGTCTTTTATTCCAGACAATCACAAAAAAAAATTCTGAATGCCAACTCTGTTGTCTTGCTTAAGCAGTTTACTTCTGTATTTGTTAGAGGGGAATAAGTTAATAGCATTTACAATTACAATAAATTTAATAAAAAAACACATATTTCTTTAACAAGAGATCGTTTATGGTTTAAAATATAATGATATAATGATATAATGATTACATTCAACTTTTCATTTTTGGGTGATCTATTTGTTTGTTGGGACTTAACGTTATTACAAACTCAATCTAGGACTAGAAAGACGTGGTATCCAGCCAGGTTACCAACCTATTGCAGCCAGAGTAGGAAGTTCATTCAAGGTTCACTCCGTAGGTCTTCTACAAAATAAATTTTAACCGCCCCAATGAAATTCGATCCCACGACCTTCTGTCGTTCAGGCGCGCTGAGAAACTCGCCCATTGCAGTCAGCTATCCAAGTCCCATCCGGGTGTCTTGCGTAATAGTGTCCCATCGATTTAATGAATTGATTTCATTTTCTAGCTATTTTTATTTGATCTTAATCGATGTTTATATTATGTGCATTTACTTACCAAATTATATATATAAACAACTTTAGCAAATATGTTGACTTTTATTTGATATGTATAAAATATATCACATTTTTGTTAATTCTATAGCAACTTTCTGGATAAAAAATAATTAAGGTGAAAATATCAATGTTTTGTAATATTTTTCTGACTTATTATTTTAACAATATAAAACTGATATTACTTGAATCAAAAACCTAATTGTCAAACCTTTATTTTCAAGAATGCTTGCAAGAAATGGATTAAAATAAATGGATTAATTATTCAGAAAATATAGTGGCTCACAGTTTTATTGTTACACTAGAATATTAGATAAAGTTAGTTAGATAGTTAATAATTATATAGCATTGGAAACTTCCATATGGTAACAAATATGTCAGACTAGTATATTCTTTAGGGATGATATAAAATTAATTTCAAATAACCTCCTGCCTATTTAATTTACAGGTCATATAACCCTTGAACCTCTAAATTTAAAATATGTTTTTAAGAAATTATCTTTTGTAACTAAAGTTTCCCAGATTCAGATGCCTATCACACACCACCGCAGACTGTGGTGCGGAGAGAAACCCTGGATCGGGAGGACCCAAGTATCAAAAGAGTTCGAAGATTATTACGAGTATTACAATTTTTCAATTTTTTTTTCATATAAATAAATTGGATAGATAAATAACGGCAGGTAATGGTAGTTAATTTTCGTATATAAAAAAAAACCTGAATAAACTAGAGCCCAGGATATTTTGTACGGGGGGGGGGGGCAGCTGAAAATAGTGAAGCGACTGCCCTGATTGTATTACTTAGGGCTCTAAACAACGACAAAGCTTCCAAAATCTTAATTTGTGACAGTATTTTAATCGAGCTTTAGTTTCATTTGAAGTTGGAAATGGCTTAAACTTTAGTGAAGGTCGTGGGTTCGAATCCCTCTTGGGCAGGTTTGAATTTATTCAGTGGCTGATGAATCTTACTCATCAGCCACTGAATAAATTCAAACCTGCCCAAGAGGGATTCGAACCCACGACCTTCACTAAAGTTTAAGCCATTTCCAACTTCAAATGAAACTAAAGCTCGATTAAAATACTGTCACAAATTAAGATTTTGGAAGCTTTGTCGTTGTTTAGAGTCCTAAGTAATACAATCAGGGCAGTCGCTTCACTATTTTCAGCTGCCTCCCCCCGTACAAAATATCCTGGGCTCTAGTTTATTCAGGATTTTTTTTTATATACGAAAATTAACTACCATTACCTGCCGTTATTTATCTAATTCCAAGCCCAATGTTAATAGCAAATTCATGCTGAAACCTATTTTCTCTAATAGCTCTGGGATTTTCAAGAGCCCATACATGATAATTCCTTTGGTTAACAATTCTTCCTCTTGTAAAGGTAGCTTCATCGGTCCACATAATTTTTAATGGAAATAAATTATCATCGCAAATTTTGTCAAGAAACCAGTTACTAAAATTGAATCTCTTGTCATAATCTTGAGGTAATAAATTCTGAACTTTTTGAAGATGGTATGATAAATTCAGTATTGTAAATTGGTATAATAAATTCTGAACTTTTTGAAGATGGTATGGGTAGCGATTATCACCTTTCAAAGTTCGCCATATTGCTTGCCGCGATATTGCTAATGTAGCAGATGCTCTTCGGATGCTAGTCTCAGGATTGTTATCAAAGTGGCGTTGGACACACTTTTTTCTCCGATAATCTGCTCTTATTGCTGCCTAGAATTGGACGCCTTCATTACGTATTAAAAATGACCCAGTCTCTCGTAGTCTATAAAAGTTAACGAAAAGACTCGTCGATTAGGCACTCTTCTATTTGGAAATCGGCGCGCATATTCCCGCACCGCTTCTAAAGCATTACCGTTACAGAAACCATACACAAAAATCATATCAGCGTATTCAACATTAGAATATGTGTGCGGCATTGTGGCTGATGCTATTCACACAAAAATATCTGAGTAACTGACTGAAGACTGATTTTGGAATTATAATCCTAGAAGGATGCCAAAATGTAAACAAATAAAAGAATGTATAGGATAACATTCAGTGTTTAAATATGTCACTGCCTAGCCTGATGAACTTTGAAAGGTGATAATCGCTACCTGTAACATTTGCGATTTTCTCTAAAACTAAGTAAAAACGAGCAAATCTCTAAAGGACTTTTTGTCTTAGTTTTTCGGTCCCCTATAAGTTCCTGAGGTTTTGCCATTTAAATTCAGGACACCCTGTAGAGCATTCTCCAGCTCGGTCGTTTATTAGCTGTTTTCCGCAGTTCCATTCAAGTCCTCTTTTTCCGAAGTCCTTTTTAACTTCGTCCTCCCATTTAGTTCTATGACAGCCTCTTCCTCGGTTTCCTTCTACTTTTGCCTTATAGACTTCATTGGCAACTCTCTTCTGATCCATTCGTAGGAGGTGTCCAAGCAATCTCAACCGGTTTTCCTCTACTAATTCGTTGGCAGGTTTAACGCTGAGATTTGATATGATGGTGGTGTTATGATAGATAGATAGATATAAAATTCTTTATTAATAATAATATTTACAGAATTTTATGTTATTTTCAAAAGTGTTCAAAGTAATATTACTGACATAGCTACGGCTATCTGTCAGGAGCGCTTTTAATGTAATAATGAATTTATATACATTATTGTTTATTTATTTTTTAAATATGTAAATATTTATTGATTTATTAACTAATCTATTCACAAACAATACAATCCAAAAAATACAATACAATCTAATTACCCATTATATAATCAATTATGTCTTATACAACAATATCATAATTATCACATATCCTATAACAGTATCTCAATTATAGCTCAAATAATATATATCCACCCATTATTATACTATTCAATAATATCTAATTATTATCATTTTTATTTATGACATATATTATCAATCAATAACATCCAAAGAATTATCAGGTTATTAATAATTAAAATTTTTAATAAGAAAGGAACGGTAGATATAGGCTTCTTTCAAGTAACTCACTAGAGCTGCCCAGTCTTCACCATTTAGGTATTTGACCATATCAATTTCACTCATAGTAACTACACCAAAATATTTTTTCCTCATTCCCTCCAAGACTTTACAACGTCCTAAATAATGGAATATATCTTCATTTTCTCCAATATTACACATAGAACAAATGTAATTCTGTCCCTGAATGAATGAAGTTGAGAAGTTCGCCTCTAATTTTAATTATGACGGTGGTGTTATGTATCCGATCTCTTCTTGTTTTCCCCTCTATCTTTCGGATAAATCTCATTTCAGTCGCTTGAATTCTGGATTGATGCTTTTTTGTTATCGTCCATGATTCCGAAGAGTACGTTAGAATAGAGAGAAATGTAGATCTGAATACAGCCACTTCTGTTTTCCTTTCCACCTCTTGCCAATTAATGAAGCCTCTCTTAACCGCTTCAAACATCCTGCTTGCTGCTGTGATTCATTCATTAACCTCTGAGTCAATGTAACCGTTTTCATTGAGGTGTGCACCCAAGTATTTGAGTATTATAGTAGTATAGGGTATTATCCTCAACCATTTTATTCACAAAATACTGGTAGTTAAATGAAGATCAAATTTTTTTTTGGCTAATTACAGTTAATAAAATTTTAATTAAAAACATTAATGAATTATCAGCACGATCATAAATAATTGGCAACCTATTATTTAAGATGTTAGATGTTTTATAACAGCATACATATTTTTTATTTGACTTACGACTAGCTAAAATAATATGATTGCTTATGTATAGATTTCATATTTGAGTGTATTTTAATGATTATGAAAATTAATAATAATAAAATAAAAATGAATGTAAGAGTGTCTAATACAATGAAGACCGGCTGAAATTTTAACAGAAAATACTCGTACGAGAGTGGAAGGAAAAATGCTGGTTTACGTAAACGAGTATCTGGTAACAGGTAGAGATGACAAGTAAGAAATACTAGTCTAGGGAGGTACGAAGTACGAAGGTAACAGGTATGAATGTTGTTACTAGTACTGAAGTGTGTAAGCAAGTATCTCGTCCCTGTTACTTCTGAATATCAGTAATAGGGACACCGTTCAGTCAGCCCATACCTGTTACAAAATAACTGGTCTAGTATTCCTACTGTGGCTGGAATAGGTTGGCAACCTTCAGAATGTAGCCATAATTGGAGTAAATACGGGTGTTAAACCCTCCAAAAAAAAACAAAAAAACTTTAGTGTTTTTTTTTAATGGTCAGTTTTGTTGAAATTGGAATCTCTTTTGTTTTGTAATTTTACGTTCTTATTTACTCCAACAAGTTTAGGAAGGACCAACTTGTTCTTTAAAAATAAAATTAGTCCAACGGATCCTTCCATTCTCTTCGAACTACTTATTGGTGAACGAGCGTTCTACAAGAATTAGCATTTAAAATCGGTTATTTCCATCCCGGTTTTCACATAACGTTAGCATTTATCTGAAGGTGAAATCAAACTTAAATTGCTTTTTCAGTATTTTACTTGATTTTTACCAACCATTGTTTTACATCATTCAAAAAGATAATGCTTTAAATAATAATAGGTTATGATAGATCATTTAAATAAACCTATTTTTAATCCGAAATGTTTTAAACCATAATTTTTCCTTTCTAAATTGAAGGGTTTTTCGAAGTTGGAGCAATTATGTTTAGACCCAAAGCATCAGAAGTATTGACAGCGTATTTGAAACAAACAAAAGAACCTCCCTGGACATCATATTTTGTTAAATACTCTAGTGTTGTTAATGACCAATTTGGTAAATCACATTTTAATTGGAAAGTTGGTTCTAGTAATTATCATATTTTGAGGACTGGGTGTTTCCCATACATGAAATATCATTGCACTAAAAGACCTGAAGCAGATCTTAGCTTGGATGATGCTCTATTTGGAGCAATTAAGTTAATTAATCTTGGTAATAAAATTACTACTATAAATTCCTAATAACAGCATCAGGTATTCATTTATTTGCTTTTTCAGGGATCCCAACTTTCATGTATGGCATAGCTGCTACCATGTTAATTACTCATAAAGAAGCTGTTCACTTCCCAGAAGGTGTAGTTTATATTTATTTTCTTTTGAAGGAACACACTGGTGCTCAGTATTAATTCTGTTTCAAGTTTTGTTATGAACATTGAAGGTTTAATTACTTTGTGAAACAGTGCATTGATGCCACTTCAATCAGTAACACTTTTTCAAATGAATTTTTTATAACTGAATTGATTTAAATGTATTGCTCTCTGCTGAATTAAATTAAATGTATTGCCATGAACATATAAGATGGATGTGTACTTTTGTCAAAATTCAACTAAGTTTTTTCATATTGTAGAATAGAATAGCGTTGGTTCCTTATTTTATGGTAATTTATATGTACTTATTACAGAAACAACCTATATATCTAAAATTATATGTAGGTATATATATATATATATAAAAGTTATTCCTTCGTTTTGGAGTAAAAAATCTTTGAATGTCCTCATTTGTAATTCTTTGAATAAATTAAAAATTATCTCCCAACATTTTCCCTTATCATATTGAACATAATAAGGATTTTATCTTTGGGGATTACTGTGTTATTTAATTTCATTATATTAAAGATATTAAAAAGGTTTTCTAAAATTATCATGTTTTTAGGAAAGAGAATTTTACATTTACTGAACTTGCGGACCTTCTATCAATTTATGTAGGTATGAATTTTGTGTAAATCCAGAGTTAATTCAAATTTAGTGATTATTTGCTCTGAAATCATCAGTTTAAATAATATTTTCATTTTTGTACCAATAAGAAAAGTTTAATTTCTAGGAACCAGTCTGTAATTTTTTTTTTTTTTTTTTTTAAAACAAGGGAATTTATTCTTATTAGTTCCATAAACATTTTTATGTCCTATAAGATAATTTTGAACACATAAAATATGAAGGAAAAGAATTAAAATATTGTTTATTTTTTTGATGTTCTTAGAATTACAGATTTACAAAACTCTAATTTAACATTATTAAACTACTTAGGAAAGTTCTATTCCATTATAATTTTAGCGCTTGTTTTAAAACATTTTATACTAAGATAAAATAATTTTGGATTTGTCAGATTTAGGTTTACAAGCTATGCATATTACTTATCCATGTCTATCGTTTGATAGTTTTAGATTCATCGATTGTCTTTTTTTAAAGATTCTTGTGATTTGCCAAATTCAGTGTCCTGTTGATTGCTGATGACTATCTTACTAGATCATGGTCTATGATCTCAATATGATCAACTACTTTTTTTTCAATTCAGAATCTGCCTTGATCTATATCTATTGGTATTTGTTTTGTTTTTTTAATATTACAAAAATTTCAGCTAGAGAGTTCCAGTAAGTTTAGCTAAACAATAAATTTTTTGTTTGTAGGTATTTCATGTTGTTTGAACAACTTCTTCATTGCTTGTACCTGACTTATTTGATTCAATCTTGTCAAGTGGTTGTTTTTGGAATTTGTGTATACTGGCTCTTTTTATAAGTATGTAGATTTTTTTTTCTCCTAACTCTGTTTTTAGAGCAAGAATGTTCCCTCGAAACGTTAGTAATTTTTTTAAGTTAATACATTAAAAATCATCCTGTTGTTACAATATAAAAATATTTTCACTTTCAAATTTTCCATCGTTAATGGATAAGATAACTTTAGCTATTCAAATATCACTTTCAGCAGGTAGACAATCACTGGTTTGGGTGAACATGCATTTTCTGTAAAATATTTAGCCAGATTGTGAAATAAAAATATTTAGTCCAGTTTGGTCATGTATATTTTCCCCATTGAAGTATTAAGAATTTACTATAATTATGGCTTTTGAATATCTAATTTACTTCTATTTAAAGAAAATAGTAATCATTATTTATTTCTGAACACTTTGTTTATTTTTTCTTTTGTTTTCTTTGTATATAATTTGTATACATTTATAATTTATTCTATTTTTTATTTTTTTAATATGAATGATAATTCAATAATTTTCTGTATTATCATTTGTTGACTTTTTATTATACTACTAATTAAATTTCGAGTGCATTTATGACTTTTGATTGTAACAATTAATATTCTTATTGGTTGTTACTCTTATTATTCATATATGTTATTATTATCATTTATTACTTATTCAGTTATACTTTTCAAATAATTACATTCTACCCACTTAAATAGTACCATAAGTGTTAATAATAAGTCATCGTAATCTATCGAGTTGAAAGACATGAGATATGATATAAAATGAATTCTTGCATAAAGAGGTTAATGTGAGAAAATAGTATAGTTTGATGACTGTGGCTCTTTTCTACCCCTTCATACTCTTCAAGACTCTCTATTCTGTATAATTGTCACTCCAGTATTAATTAAAATTGAAGAGATGGATTTGTTCCCTCTGGATTCATGTTTTATTAACCTATGAGAGATCTGTCACAAGAAAAAATAAGGAATGTTAAAATTAACAGATAATTATTTTATTATGGCTTATTTATTTATCACACCTTATTTATAATGATTCATTTATAATTATCATTTTATAAGTATAAAATTAGCATATTAATTATAGCATTTCTTATTTACTCTTTTGGTCGATCCTTCAGAGAGTATTAGTACAATATGTAGTGATTTTGGAAATGGTTATTAAAGAGATACTGAATATAACTTAAGTGACTTGTGAGAATAACTTGGAGATGAATATACTGTGTTATCTGGTATGGATAAAATTTGTAGAATGAACAAAACAGAAATGAAATGTGTTTTTTTTTTTTTTTTTTTGGAGTGGATAACAGATTTTTTTTGTATGATGGATTTTGGTTTCAGAATTAATATAAAAATTAACCTAAAGCTATTCACCTTTATCGAAATCGAGACTAATACTCAACATAAACTAAAATTGTTCATTATTAATATTTCCATATTAAATTAATTATTTAATGTCTTTTATAGTCAAGATTTTGTGGCTAAGGCAATGAAAAAGAAAAAAAAGTATTTATTTCATTTAATTTTCTATAAAATATACATATTTCACATTAGCAAAGACTTTCACATTTAGAAATTTTTCAATTTTGATTTAAACCATTTATTCTATTAAAGAAATAAACCTCCTTTAACGAAGAAAAGTATCCTGTGAGTGGTAAATCATTTGATGGGTGTTAGGCTATTTTATATTTGGAAATGTCCAAAAAGAATAGAAACCGAGATTTTATCGCCATCCATTAGCTTGTCCGATATAATATTGTTCACATCCGTGCACAGTAGCAGAATTGCGCAAAATGTAATCATAGCTAAAAAATAATCAAAATTTAATCATTGCTATTTGACAACTGATTTCCTGGATTCAATCACCTAATTTAATAATGATTAATGCTTTCAGTCAAATAATCATTATTTTACTTTAAAAAATACTAAAAGATATAATAATTATTAAATTAGGTGATTGATTCCAGAAAATTAATTGAATGGCTCCGCCGAAAAACGATTTAAGCGACAAAATTTTTAAAGGGGCGTTCTTAAAGTTTTAAAAATGTATACTAGTACGTCTCAGTATAATATAGTACTCCATTATGTTATTATACGTGCAAATATAACAAATTAATATGTGAATATAAAATCTAACCTACAAAACTAATAAAAACTTTTGATTATGATTTTCTTTCACTGATTACTCAAAATTTTTTGTTTGTCGCTTAAAACGTTTTTCGGCGGATCCATTAAATTCTCAGATAGCTATGATTAAATTTTGATTATTTTTTAGCTATGATTAAATTTTACCCAACTCTGCACAGTGGGATGAATATACCAGATTGAATAGTGGTCAATCTTGGAGGGAAAAAGGTATAATCAAAACTAATGAAACCATTGTATTAGGCGTAAAGGCAAGATGTTTATAGAACATTATTAGAAGTTCTTTCAATTTTACCAGGCGGATTTCAATGTAAAAACAACGATGTAAAGTCATTTTCCAAATAATTATTTAACAATTTGACCCATTATATAATCTTTTTTAACATGCTGTAAACTAAGGTATTTTTTAAACTAAAAACATTTTACTAGAAAGTACCTCTGAAATTCATGGTAGAGGTTTCTCTTCAGAAAACGAAATTTCAGTTTCGCGAAGGGATTTATTTAGTATTTGGCAAAACTGTAAGGGCTTTGATTTAATATATATTACTATATTGGAAAGATTTGTATCTGAGGTTATTATTCCAACATCTTCACCGGCGTTGAAGGCATATTTAAAATTGGTATTGCGAAAATTAAAACGAAATGATAAGAGGCTGGAAAAACTCCAGAAAATCGAATAACATTTTATTGACTTCCGATCGTCTAGGTGATTGAGAAAAACTTTTACAAAAAGACCAAAAAAAACAAACCTTTTTTATACATTTATTTAGGTATCATATTCAAAAAACATAAGAATGCATGTTTTTACATATGTATTGAATTTTCATTGAGAGAAAAAATTAGTAATTTTAGTTTGTTTTTCACTAAGCATTTCTTTTCTAATATCAGTTTTCATTACCCGTAGCATGGTACTTCTTCATCGGCGTTCTTCTGTTTAAAACCTTTTCTAATTCTTTTAATATAGAGTTTTTAGTTGTTTTTTTTTACAACTGAGTAAATACTTTTGTTCAGTAGGCAAACATGCCAGTAGGAGTTTCATGAAAAGACTTCAAAACATTACCTTTCCATAATATAAATTGGATTAGTACATTGTTACCGGAAACATCTCATTCATACGATACCAGCCTTCCGTTAGTTTTTGAGAACTATTAATAATTAACTATTATGCAATCGTTAGAAACTGTCTTACGTATTATTATTAGCGATTTTTCCTTTAGTGGAAGGCAATAAGCAAGATGAATTAGTTTTTCTTCTTGTCCTTTTTATTGGCTCAGTATTCTGGCATTCATGTCGTGAATGCCTGCTTTCGTTCTTCTGACCAGTTGGCCGTTCATCTACCACCTGTCCCCTTTGTTCCTGAAGATGTTTCTGTCTGTGATGTCGGTTTCTTTTATGTTGGCATTTGTATTAAATAAATATTATGTATATAAAATAAGTGGTGAAAAATTAAAAAATACCTTACTGAAAAAAAAGGTCTAATCCATGTCTATTCTAGCGAGTCAGATTTTTTTCCTCCTTGATTATTCATTCGTCCCACTCTGCGTTAGTCTCATGGAGGCTAGATAGAGGATTACCACATATTTTGAAGTTTAAGAACCCGTTCCTAATCATAAAAAATATAGACTTTGTAATTTACATTTTCGATTTATTCCTTTTAGCGTAACACCCTTCCTTTATTAATTTCATATTAAATTGATCTTTCTATACTTTCATATATGCATTAACTTCTAGAATTTCAAATGTGTTTTATTGTTTAGTGTGGCTATAAAACTTAGTTAAATTTTAAATATGAATTTTGAATTTTGTATAAGAAATTGTGAATTTCACCGTTCTTTTGTGGATAATAAAAGTAGATAATGTATTTCACTTTTAATAATAGATTTATTAATATAAAAATATATAAACTAATAGCTTGTTATTTTGAAGCGGATATTGCTGTGGTTTAAAGACATTTGCAGTAATTTATAACTTATTTAGACCCTTACATATCCCAGTAAACTGCGTAATGCCTGCGCTCTACAGGCTGGAATTGTAACGTGCTCAGTTAATAAATATTACGTTATTTCGTATCACTTTTCCCGCCTTACGTTACCCCAAACAAGTTGTTGATAGTGTAACATAATAATTTGTTTTTGACTGATCGTCATAATTATCAATTATTGTTTAGATTTTCGAAAAATCCACTCTATAAGTCCAAGAGTCTGAGTTGTATTATGCCTCCTAAAGGTAAAAAAAAGGTAAGGAACTTAAACTTAAGAGAACATTTTTATCTCATCATTGTTATATATTCATTTAGTATGTACTGACTAGGTTGAAAAGGAAGATGTTGCTGATCATGAATTAAGTGAGAGTGGCAGTGATAGTGAGCCAGAAACAAAAAAAGCTAAACCCAAGGCAAAAACTAAGAAAAATGAAAGTGTCAAGAAAGAACGAGGAACCAAACGACCAAAAGAGGACAAAGAAGAGGGTCCTTCAAAAAAGGCTAAAGTTGAATTTACCAAACCAGATTTGAAAGATCTAAATTTTGATTGTGATAAATCGACCCCAAATGGAGAGAAATGGAATTTCAAAATTACTACCTGGAATGTTGCTGGATTACGTGCATGGATCAAGGTATATAATAGAGTACTGTTTTGTTTACTTTAAAGAGAATTCAATAATTACTGTATTTTTATTGCCAGTTAATTAATTTTTGATGTATTCATTTAATTTTCATCTTTTATTTTGATCTCTTAGTCCCTAATAATGATTTTTTTGTTATTCTTTTACTGCCTGTTCATTAATTCATTGAAAGTAATCTGTTTCTATCTTAAATTTTCTGATTTAAATTAGGAGGATATTTATTTATTGTTTGTTTGCAATGGTTTCTAGAAAGGAGGTTTGGATTACGTTAAAAAAGAGGATCCTGATATTCTTTGCTTACAAGAAACTAAATGCCGGGAAGATAAAGTTCCACCAGAAGCCAAACTACCAGGCTATCATGTTCATTGGGTTAATGGTAAGTTTTTTCATTTTATTGCTTATTCAGATTTTCTTAGGTAATTTTACTCTATCTAAACTTTATTTAATTTTTAGGTGTAAAAGATGGTTATGCTGGTGTTGCCTTGTATTCTAAAATTAAACCCATTAGTGTTGTAAAGGGTCTAAATAATAAAGAGCATGATACAGAAGGAAGGGTTATAACTGCTGAATATGAACAGTTTTATTTAGTAACTACCTGTTAGTTTTATTTTCTGATTCTTATTATTTTAATTTTTTCTTGATTTCAATTGTTGATTAATTGAGCATATATTTCCAGATGTTCCTAATGCTGGTCAAGGACTGAAAACATTACCTAAACGATTGAAATGGGATGAAGATTTTAGAAATTATTTAAAGGAATTAGATGCTAAGAAACCTGTCATTCTTTGTGGTGATTTGAATGTTGCTCATTCTGAAATCGATCTTGCGAATCCTAAAACAAACACGAAAAATGCGGGTTTTACCCCAGAGGAAAGAGAAGGCATGACTGAACTTCTAAAACAGGGTTTTGTTGATACATTTCGACATCTTTATCCTGATTTGACTGGAGCCTACACCTTTTGGGCCTATTTCAATAATGCCAGATCTAGGAACACTGGTTGGTGAGTATTCTTTTTGGTTCGTAACACTAATCTTAATTTTTAACATATTGACATAAATATTAAAGATAAATTTTAATACTACCAATAAATATGCTTCTGGTATGCCGTTTGTGGAAACTGGATTTTATTAAACATGGAATTGTGCTTTTTCTTATAATTTAATTTTTTTTCTATTTTTTCTGAAAAGCTGATTTGCTCCACTTTTCTATAATCTTCATTGTCTTGTTCCTACCACATTTTCTTTGGTTTATTGTTTATTTTTCTTATCCTCCAGGTTATCAGGTTATAGATTTAGGTGCGAGGGCTCAGTGGGCAAGGCTCTAATCTCCTCACTACGTGCCCAGATTCAAATCTAGCTGAGGCACATAGTTATTTATTCTATTATATCAGCCGAGGATATAACCTTCTTGAACCTCTTTTAAGGGTACCCTTAAATGGTTAAAAAACTTGGTGGTTAATTGAGATTCCGGTCAAATCATCTCTCTTCTCTACCATGGTTCTAGAAAGAGTACCTTCTTGCCTTTGCCTGAAAATATTAAACCCAAGACACTTAATGGGTTATCGTCTTACATTTTTTTTATTTTTTTTTTTTAGCCTAATTACCTGAGATTTGTGTTAATTGTGACCTAGACTTTTGTTTCTGTTTATATATGATACTCAGACATGAATATTGCTAAAACAGAAAATGTAATTCATCATTATTTTGAAATGACCATCCTGCATGTTGATTATATCTGTAATGAACCAATTTAATTATATACCTATGATGTTTGGGAAAACCAATATTATTTAATTAATATAACTGTTTTATTCACCTTATTAAGATGTTATTTTATTGAGATATGCATAGGGGAGGATATCTTACTTGACTAGCTCCTGTGATAATATGAACCACTGTTTCCTAACCGATTTCCCACCTATGATGTTCAGTTAAACCAATGTTATTTAATTATATGTTATTTAATTAATTGTTTTATTAACCTTATTTAGATGTTATTTTAATGAGTTATTTAAAGGGAAGGCTATCTTGTATAACTTCTGTGGTAATGTGAACCCCCTGTTTTCTTATCGATTTCCCACCTTTAATGGGCTAGATACAGAAATCTCAACCTCAATAATTCTGATTGGAAATTATCATTTGTTGTTATTGTATGATAGATAACTGGTCGGTTTATTCTATAATGAGATCTTCATTTATAGATTCTAGATAGGGTGAAAATGCAGTTTCTGGTTCTTTCTTCGGGTTCATTACTAAGCCAGTTCTTGTCATCCTTTTTTATTATGAATAATGTTGGAATCTATTTAAATAGGTTTATTATAATAATAATAATAATATTTAATACACTTTTATTAATTTAACTTGGATAGCTTGAATTTTAAGCATAGCTCTGAATTTCTTATTTTAAACTACACTCCTAGTTTGCTCATTCTTACTCTCAGTTTTTGACTTATGATATAATCTTATAAGGATAAATGCTGTAATAGTTTTTTTTTTTTTTTTTTAGGAGATTGGATTACTTCATTCTCTCTGAAAGATTTATGCCTCATTTGTGTGACAATGTAATAAGGAATCAAGTTCATGGCAGTGATCATTGTCCTGTAACACTTTTTATAAATGTTTGAATTGTAAATGTTAAAGATTTTTAAGAGTTATGACATTTCTCTGCTCTTCAATTAGTTACCTGTTTTTGTATGTACTTATTTTATGAATCTTTTTTACCTCAACATTAAAATTATATTGTTGTCTCTTTTGTTTTGTCTATTTATTTATTCGCATCAAGTGTAATCAGTTTTCTTCCAAGGCCCTAATTTTATATATATATATATATATATATATATATATATATATATATAAGTTAAGTTCCTTCAGACGAAAAACGTCCTCTACATGTCTTGTCTCGTCCTTGCTAAAAATCAGTAAGTCATCCATATACACTTGACATGTCCCTTCGTCCAGTCCTCGTAAAAATTCGTCCATGAGTCTCTGAAAAGTTATGGGTGCATTTTTCAAACCAAACGGCATCCTCATAAATTCGTAATGGCCCCTCTCGAAAGTAAACGCCGTCTTGTACTGATCTTTGGGGTGCATCCTTATTTGGTGGTACCCCGCCTTTAAATCCAGCGTGCTAAATACGGTTGATCCCCCTATTCTGTCCAGTATGTCCTCAAACCTTGGAATGGGATACTTTTCATCTACCGTATTTTCATTAAGTTTTCGAAAATCCACGACCACCCGATATTTCTCCACTCCTTCCTCACTTTTCTTTTTGACTGCCCACAACGGACTATTGTAAGGCGACGTACTGTTGACAATGATCCCCTGACTTTTCAGATTGTCGATTTCCTCCCGAATGTGCCGACGTAACGCCTGGGGGTATCTCCGTTCCTTCACGTAGGTAACGCGTTCCTGTTTTTTTTTAACGGGATTTCATGTACCGTTTCCCCAGTTGCACTCAACGCATCCCCTTCTTTGTAAAATACATCCGAAAATTCTCCCTTCAACGTTAGTCGCCAATCTACCTTCCGGGTTACGACTCCCACCATCGCCAGATCCGACTTCTTTACTCTGTCACACCCGATACTCCCTACCTCCCATCACGATCGACCATCTCTTTCCATTACTTTTTATTTCCGCCCCGATCTTTGTTAACAGGTCACACCCTATTATCCCACCGTATTCACGCGGCATGTTCTCCACTACGTGTACTCTTAAACGTTCTCTTCCAACCCCTCATCTTTCCAACGATATATCCGCTTCCCCCTCTACTCCACACGGACCGCTTAGAGTGACCAATTTACACCCACAAGTTTGTACTCGCGGTGCTCTCTCTCTCTTTACACCATGCTCTTATTGTTTCCCAACACATTATTGTGTTTGAACTGCCTGTATCTACCAGGCATCTCACCCCGCTCCCCACTCTTATTATGGGCAACCCACCACATCCACTCCCGACACTATTGATAACTATGTGGTCACCCCTCCCGTTGCACCCTCCTCATTCTTCATCCTGGTCCCTCCTCTCGATCACCGCTCGTCGCTCTCCGCTCCTCCGACCCTTCTTGCCTGTCACCAGTCGTCCATCTCCCAGTTCGCTTCCCTCTTCTTCTGTCTCGGACGTTTCGCACGCTCCTTCCGTCTCTGACAGGTGTCTGCTCCGCCTCCACACTCTTTAGGCGTTAACCTCCATCGGCTCGCCCTGGTTCCTCCTGCTCATATACGGGCACTGCCTGGCGATGTGCCCTTCCGTACCGCACTCAAAGCACCTAGTGCGTGGGCATTGTGCTACCAGATGCCCTACCTTTCCGCACCCGTGACACTTCCTTTCCTCTTTTTTTGTTCCAATTTCTCCTTTCGGGTCCCTGTCTTTTCTCTCTAGTCGCTAGCCGCTCTCGTCCTCTGAACTCCCTGTCTCGTCCTTTCCACGGGTCCTCCTGAGATTGCCTGTTCCTGTTGCCCTCCAGGCGACGATAGGTCACCCTACTCCATCCTCCTTCAGGTCTCTCTTCCTTCCTCACCTCTTCCTCCCTAGCGCTGGAGTCCACCATTTCCCTGGCGCAGTCGAGGAAGTTCTTGTCTCTGGGGAGTCCTTCTCTTTTGCCAGTCTCCTTCGCTAATTGGACCTTGAGGATCGTTGATAGGAACGCCATCCTCGCCTCCACTTCCGCCGCTTCCGTGGTTTCCCTCATCTTGTAAGTTATCCTGTTGAAGTGCCCCAACAATTTACCCGCGTACTGTCCAATTGACTGCTGCGGCCTCCTCATTTCTCTGAACATACGGAAGATATCCTCTTCCGGTGTCCATCGCCCACCTCCGAACGCCTTTTTAAGTCTGTCTTTGATTACTAGCAAGGGAGTGTCTTCATCCGCCTGGATCACATTCAGTGTGCTGCGTTTGACTCGACACACTAAGGCCGCTTTCAAAGCACACGCGTCCAGAGGATCCAACAGGTTTTCCGCTGCTTTTTGCCTCAATCCGAGCCATTACTCTATCACCCCCCCTTAAGGAAGTGATTTAATTCTCCTATTTCCCCGTCGTATTTTTCAATATCCGAGATTGCCTTCCTCAAATCCTGCGAAGTCGCCGTCTTGATTTTAAGCAATTCCAGAGCGTTCGCCTGTGCTGCCGCCATGTTAGCGTGAGCTGCTGCCAGCGTTTCTGGTGGTAGAGGTGCTAACTCAACTTCAGACTGAACTTCAAATGCAGGGGGTTTCAGAATATTATTAGCGGCCATTCACTATCTTCCGTAATTACCAATGAAAATGAAAGATACGAAAAAAGTTTTTAGCGGGATACAAAAAAAAATGCTTACCCAGAAATATTTTCCAACGATCCCGGGTTTCGGCACCAGTTAAGTTCCTTCAGACGAAAAACACAAAAAAAAGGAAAATAAGGAGCGAAATAATACTCACAAGTGCTGGGTAAAGACTGACTTTATTGCTGTTATAATCCTCTATATATACATTTATCAGTGTTTATATCCCTAAATTTGACTTAACTACTTTTATTAAAGAATATATCAAAAGTTTTCTTTCAATATTCACTCCTCTTTTGTTATTGTTTTTTTACTGAGAAATTATGGTAGAAATATGTACTTATGAAATATGGGTAGGCTTAGTTTTAAGATTCTATGTAGGGTAGCACTTAGGCAGGACTGACAGTGCAGCAGAATGACATTTTTTGCTGTCCTCTACTTCCTGCAAACTAGGCAGAGTTGACAGTAAAAAACATTTCATCTGCTTATTGAAAAAATGCGGCACCTCTGTCTTGAGGTTTCTTTGCCCTCAGAATGTTCTCTTAGTCTGTCGTTTGTATATTTTTTCCTATTTAATACGAATTCCTTTACAGCAGACAGCTCAACTCACTTTGACTCCTCTAGTTTGTAGCATGACTAAGAAAAAATTGACCTTTCTTTGTTTTTGAAATTTGAATTGTCCTCCCTTACTTGCAATATAGGTACTTCATTATCTATCTCATTGGCTTTATAACCCCTACTGGGCCTCCTCCATACTTTAGCATTCATTTGCTAACAATGGCAGTACGTAGGGAATTCTTTTAATTGTCTGCATTATTGGAAACTGGGAATAAAGACGATACTCTGAGTATGGAAAGCTGTGTTATCTCTGTGTTGCCGTTGAAATTACGAAGATTGTTCCACCAATTTAAAGCTCTATTAGGAATAACTGCAGATAACGTACGATGTTTTACTTCAGCGATATCTAAGTTAAGCCAACATGAAGCAAGTCTTGCTTTAAAAATATAACTTAAGGCCACATGCTTCGTGCCTAGGATACCTAGCTGATTTGGATGCAATATAGCTTCTACCTCTTTAATCATATAGCTCTATCCGACTACCTCCTATCCAGGGAGAGGCTCATTTCTTTCTTGGATAAAATATTTAAATTGCATGAGTGACATCAAGGAATTCTTTAGATGGCTTCTGACCGTAGCAATTAATGCCTTGCAATTAATGTTTTGATTGATGGTGTGACTGGTGATGCTAGGACAATGTTGGGTGCAAGGAATTGGATGACAGCAACACAGTATTGAGATAATTGATGGATTCCGGACGCCAAGACTCAACATCGAGTTTTATTGCCGACTGAATAGAATATTTTTATTAATCACAATCACGTAATTTTTTTTATTAACCTGTAAAACGATAATTTTTTCAAATTCATCCCCTTATATTAAAATTACAAGGTTCTTCTTTCAGGCTGACATTGCCCTCAGGGTTTTGTATGGACTTAATGACTTTAAAGATTCTTCTTAGCTCTGAGCACTTATTGTTTCCTTCCAAACACTTACAGAATACAAATTGAATCACTTTTTTTTATCAAGATTGTGGTTTATTACCATTTTACCATAATTCTTGCTCCATTTTCACGTATTATGTTAGTATGATGCATAACCACAGGATGTCTAAAAATTCTTTAGAATTAAGTTAATTTTTAGAGTTCTGATTTTCCATGGGTAAACTATCGGTAGATGTCTTTGTTGGTTAGGGGTTATGTTCTTAAAGATTTTGGTCGAGTCAAAAGTAAATTCCGTTTTTATCGGACGTATATTATGCTCTCATTGAATAAAAAAAATATATTGATTAGTTAAGTTTTCACCACTATTATCCATAACCTTCTCCCATATTCCTGGCAGTTTATCAATTCGTTCCTTGTAAAATGTGGTTGATTTGGACCGAAAGAGGTTTTCGACAGCCTACCACACTTTCTCTTTAGCATAAAGAGTTTTTATAAAGGTTTTTCGCTTCAAAAGGTTTTATAAGGAACATAAAAGGTGGTAGTTTGTCGGGGCAAGGTCCAGGGAGTAAAGTGGAAGTGGTAAAACTGACCTTCCAAGCTCAAGAATTTTTCCTTGTGTCATCCATGCTGTATGTGGTCGCGCATTGTCGTGTAAAATAATGGCGTTTTTGTTATTAACGAGTGTAGGACGCTTTTTCATGGAGTCTCTCTTGCAATCTGCAACCGCTGAACGTATCTATCCTCAGTAATCGTTAAATTTGACTTCAACAACTCAATTATGAATTATTAATACAACCAAACAAAGAATAAAATCTTTTTGCCATGGATGTTTGCTTTAGGATCTGTTTGGAGTGATTTTTGGATCTCCTTTTTTTGGACTATATTGTTATAGGTAACCCATTTTTCATCGCCTGTTACAATCCTGTTTAAAAAAGCCTCACTTTATACCCGTCAGAACAGACTTGTTGCGATTGACATGCGATCTTTTTTATTCCTTTCACTGAGATTGTGAGGTACCCATATTCCTAACCTTCCCATATTTCTCCAGGTGGTGGTTAACAGTTGATTGTGATGTATTCAAGCTATTTGCTATCCTCTTGTTATGCTCAACCTCTTGTTGATTGACGTGGATTTTGCTCAAATATTGCCATTGAAAGGTTGTTTAAGTCGGTAGGGCGTCCCGCCCTCGTTTCGTTTTTAAAAGTCGCATCTCCAGAACGGAATTTCATAAACCAATTTCTAACTACTTAGTCAGTTATTAGTCCTTCACCATATAAACTGCATATATTTTCAGCTATCGCCTTAGCACTACTGCTTTGTTAAAATTCCCTGACGAAAATGTACTTTTATACTCTCCATTTCAGAGGTTAAAAAAACAGTTTAACGTAACGTGTATAAAACGAAACTGTTGACAAGAGATTAACTGAAGCCTCGTTTATACAGTCAAAACAAAAACTTGTCACGGTAACTCATAGCGTGTAGATACGAACTGTAGATTCTACTTAGCTGCATCAGAAGTACTTATGGCACGATTTGATACATTTAAAATTTTGAATAATTAATAGGTATTTGATTTATATTCTCATACGTGTTTAGCTGTGTAATGTAATGTATCTTTAAGTTATGATTCTTCTAGTTTAACGGCCGTATCCAATATGAGCAGTTTTATTTATACGCTGGCTATATATTTAGCAATGTTTTAAGAGGAGAGGCATTAAGCTGGTTAGATAAGTGCAGAGAGGATGGTCAGGGACTTAAGGTTTAGTGTCTCATGGGTACTTCGCCCACCCTCCCTTCCTGGGCAAGTTGATGGCCTATTGCAGGAGAAGGATTACCGTTAAGTATATTGCACCACTTCGGCAGGCATTCACTTGTCCGATTTAAATTGCAGCTCTGTAACAGTCGACTGTAACTGCACTCTTCAGCGGCTGCATCCGTAATAAAATAACCTTTATCCGTCCAACCACCATCAATATTTTTGAGTCATGAAATGCGCTTCCTATGCGCGTTTCATCACTACAAAAGAAAAAAATATCAGAGTTGTGTGGATTAAAGCAGTTTTTATTATTATTATATTTTGTTTGTTTGGGGCTTAACGCCCTTATGTATTCCAACTAGGACTGGAAGGACGGGTTATTATTTAGGTTAACAACCTATCGTGGGGATGCCACGAAATAAATTTTAACTCGCCCTGGTAGCATTCGAACTCAAGTTTTTTTTTTTTTTTGCCATCGATAAATCATTTATCATCCATAATCAATTCTATTATTTTTTAAGATTTTCCACGCTGCAGTAGCTTTCCTTAACCCAGGTTTTTAGGCTCTTTAAGCTTTCCTTAACGCCTCTCTTAGGCCATGCCACAATATATTCTTTTATTTTCTTCTTTCATGTTTCCTTGGTTTACCTCGTTCCCGATTTCTGTTCTCTACCCATATTCTTCCCTGCTTAGGCTTCCATCGGACATTCTTCGTAAAAGTACGTACCGGCTTAGGTATTTTTTCTTGATCTGTTCCTTTTTTTCTTTTTTTTTTCCTACTTGTGATCCCGCTGCTCGGCGCTAACAGCTTGTTTCGGTGCCAAGGAACTTCTTCCGGAGATTGGAGGTCGTGGGGGGCACTTTAAGCAAAATTTTGACAAAAAGTGAGGTAAGAATGATTTTTTTTTTTTTTTTTCGAAAATCATGGATTTTGAATACCGTATATCTCAAAATTCGTTGGAACTACCACAAATATGTATAGATACAATTTTTTAGGAAATTAAATTAGCTTTAGTTTTTATCAAAATCATATGTTTTTAGAGTCTACTGTTTCCGAGATATAATCGAAAAACTTAAAAAAAAGGACCTTCTCCACTCCCCTCCACTGTATGCTCATCCCCAGGGGTGGGGACTTTTAGTATGTTTACCTTTTAACTACTCATAATGAAGCTATGAAGTAAAACAGTATCGGCCATTTCATGCACTCTATACCCCTCATTTGAGCACTCATTTACTTGACTTCTAGCCTTGTACAATCTTGTGTTCTATAAATTACTATTCAGTTTTTATAAGAATTTAACATTATAAACAGGAACGCATGTTCCAGTGAAGTTTAGTCGGTCTTGTGTTAAAACAAAAAACGGAAGAATTTATTAAAGCGGAACATTAAAAAAAAGTTTATTAACTTCGAAAGAAAGAGTTAAGTAGAAACTATAATGGAAGACATCCGAGTCCCCGCTTCAAGATTAAATGTAGGAAAAACTGTACTCTTGTACGATTATGAGAAACTACCTAGTTCTTTTTTACATTTGTTGCATTTTCCACGTTCTGTTCAGTTTTCATAATTTTTATTTTGTAATGTGCTTTACATTGTAGGGTATCAAATCGTATTAATAATTATATAAAAATATCGATTGATATTTTAGTTATATGTATAAAAATCAGAAGGTTACATATTGTAAAAAAAGTAATGTGTGAAATAAAAATTTAAAAAGTGAAGTTATATTTATTTGACAAAAAAGTTCTAAAATCTCTGAAGATATAAAGACAATTTGGTGACCCCGACGTTCACGATGCCGCAAGACGGGAGTGATGATGGCGAAACAGATGAAAAACAAAGAAACAGATATAAATAAGGAAGAAGTAAAAGTAGAATCTAAACTAGAATTGGAAATTTAAAAAAATCACTGTATATTCCAAAAGGGAAGCTAAAATAAAGAAACCAGAATCAAAGATAAGGAAAAATGAAGATGTGGCTGAAATAAAACCAGAAACTTTGAAAAAAATCAGCCAAAAGAAAATATACTCTGGATACAGAAAGTACTGTTCAGAAATAGATAAAATAAAAGTATATGAAGGAAAGTGAAGGGAAAAAGAAAATAGTGTTAGAAGAAAATAAAGTTAAGCCAGTGAAAGAGAATGAAGAAAAAACATTAGAAGGTGATGAAGTTAAAAACAAAATTGAAGCCGCAGAGAGGCTAAGGGTATCAAATCGTATTAATAATTATATAAAAATATCGATTGATATTTTAGTCATATGTATAAAAATCAGAAGGTTACATATTGTAAAAAAAGTAATGTGTGAAATAAAAATTTAAAAAGTGAAGTTATATTTATTTGACAAAAAAGTTCTAAAATCTCTGAAGATATAAAGACAGCAACAACATCTTATTTTGGTTTGTATTGTTAAAAAAAAAAAAAAAAAAAAAAAAAAAAAAATTGAAACGTTCCACTATATTAAAATATTTTCCAAGCCAATATACTATATTAGTAATGATAATGAGAAAATAATTAGTGGTGTGTCTATTCTCGATTTCACCGTTTCCTGAGAAAAGAATCAGTATCGAAAATAGATGATCGATAGATAGATCGATAAATAGATTCCTAGGAACCCACTGACAATAGTTTTATTATGCCTAATAGTGTTATAATCATACATCGATTCTCCTTCCTAAAGATAAAAATATTGATTGATATTTCTCCATCCCTAACAGGAGGGAAATTTTTCATGTATGTGTTCAACACTTCTTGTTATAGAATTTAACACAACCTACCATGACTTGTCAAATTAACCTTTTCGGACTTCTTCGAAACAGCATTTATTACTTTGTTTTTGACTGGATTACTTTTATTAAAAAATATATCAAAAGTGTTTTTTCAAAATACACTCTTCTCTTGTTATTGTTTTTTTACCGAGAAATTGTGGTAGAAATATGTATACATGGAATGTCGGTACTTTTAGTGTTAAAACATACTCTTTAAAAATGAAGCATTGTAACCTCAAGTCAAATCTCAAATGAAGATGTCCAGTAACATAAGGGTTTTGCGGATAGAAAACTAAAATTTCTATTAGATTATATGTACTTAATTTATATTAATTCCCGTAAAATACCCACGCACGCTAAATGTGTATGTTTTGGCAAAATATGACAAATGAGCTGGCGTGGGTGTTTGAGGGGATTTGATATAAATTACATATATATGATCTAATAGAAAGTTTAACTACATTTGAGGTGGAAAAAAGAAATTTGGGATCGGACAAATAGTTTTGGATTTATAGCGAAAAATGTGCCTACCTGATACATCTCACTTGTGGTTGGAATTAAACGATACAAGGTGCAATATTATAAGGTCGTTATTTCATACAAGACTGTGAAAATTTCACTCTGTTTTAATGCAAGTTTTTGAGTTGTCACTTTAGAAATACATTTTGTGACATGCTCATTTTGGTTTTTAAACCTTAATACTCTTAAAACGACATCCTGGTAAATATAAGTGCATCCTCTTATCAACAGTGGATAGTTAAAGATTTTTGGAACATTTGCGATTCCTTAATCTAGAATTTATTTTTATTATTATTATTATTATTATATTTTATTATTTATTGTTTTATTAATAAATCTACTTTACTTTTTAAACTCATTGATTGCATTTTGTACCTGCAATTTATTTTTAGAACGATTAATCGAGATTTCGAGAATCGATTTTTAGATATTGGTACCAGTTTCGAAAATCGAAACAAATTGGTATTTAGACTATTGGTGTTTAAGCATCACCATAGTGATATAAATGAAAATGTAATAGATCGTCGGACTGACTGTTTCCCTCCCTATCAACAATGTTTCAACAATTAAATCATTTTCATGGTATCAGGATACAAAACTCAAAACGTTCTTTATTTGGATGATTTATGAATTTCTTTTGTTATTAAATTATCGCGTGCTTTCTACATTACAAGATTTTTATTGTTAGATAAATAAAACTTCAGCTATTAGTTCAAATTATATAACTTTGAGAGCGGATAAAACCATGACGGAGAATGCTAGTCGAATATTATTTTTTTTTACAAAATTATCTGGACCGTTATTAGACTATTAAGTATTCAATTACCTCTTTTTATATTATAGCCACCATATTGGCTGCTAACTAAAGTTCTTCATAATGGTCCTTAATACGCTTCCTTTACACTCAGGTGATCCATAACCATGTGGAAGGCGAAAAAAAGGAAAAGTGACGACGCATGATACATAATCTGATGAGTTAGGTGATTAGGTGTCAGTGGGTAAAAGGGGCTGTCCAATCTTATACAGCATCGAATTCGCAGAACCTACCACGGCCTTTTCCTCTGGAAAAGGAATTCTCTTTTACTATTTTCTTTTTTCAGTTTAATGAAAACTATTGGTACTTATATATCTTGTTCTGTTTAGGATTTTCGATAAAAAAATAACCAATATGCTTTTTAGATTAGTTTTTAAAGTGGAAGTATTCAAAACAAGATGGATATCTTGTCAAAAGCTTTATTCATTTAGGAGTGATAAATTAATTGCTGCTTCTATTGGAATAGTTTTTATTTGAAAACTAGTTAAACACTGATCATCAGCTTTTTGTTACATTGATTAAATAGATTAGTTTTTAAAAATGTAAGGCAAGAAATCAAATACTTTGATACTCACATAAGAAGATAAAACAAACAGGACTTCTGAAAGCTATGAGGACTAAATGTGCAGAGGTGAAAGGGCCAGGTAGATAAGTAGGTTCAACATTTTGGTTTTCCCTGTGACTGGTTAGTTTTTTCCGTTCCTACTATGAACAAATTTAAAAAGGGACTATTGAAAATATTTATCGAGTCATTTAAACAAAAATCATGATTGGTTTTGTACGATTTTATTATTTTTAATGATTCATAAATATTTAATTTTAGGCAATTTTTATGTATTAGTTTCACTCCCTAGTCTTTGTTAAATTCTTGGATAGCGAAGTTGGAATTATGGGACTTATTATACAGGGTGTTCCGAATTCAAATAGCAAAACTTCGGGAACTTATAGTGGACCGAAAAACTAATAAAAAAAGTCCTTTAGAGATTTGCTCGTTTTTGCTTTGTTTTAGAAAAAATCGCAAAAAAAGAAGCAAAACAAAAATGTTACAAGTAGCGATTATCACCATTCAAAGTTCGTCAGGCTAGGCAGTGATATATGTAAACACTTAATGTTATCCTTTACATTCTTTTATTTGTTTACATTTTGGCTTCCTTCTAGGATTCAGTCAGTTACTCAGATATTTTTGTGTGAATAGCATCAGCCACAATGCCGCATACATGTTCTAATGTTGAATACGCTGATATGATTTTTGTTTTAGCATGAATTTGCTATTAATGTTTGGCTTGGAATTTGGAACGGATTACTGGTGGGACCATATTTTTTACCTGGAAGATTGAATGGTATCACATTTACACATTTTTTGGAGAACGCCTTTTCTAATTATTTCGATGTTATTCGCTTACAGCAGCGGATTGAAATGTGGTTCCAACTCGATGGATGTCCAGCTCATTATAGAAGAAGAAAGAAGAAGAAGAAGAAAAATTAACTTTATTCTGGGACAACTTGTCCCCTAAGAATAACAAAACGAGTACAATACATAGAACAATCGTCTGGCTATGATAATTAATTATAATAAATGATAATAATAAATAATAATAAAAACTGATTAGTAATTAAATTATGAGTTACAAAAATGAATTAAGGAAACTTGTAATAGGATACATGTTATGTGTACTATTATAATGTATATAACTTAAATATTCATGTTTTACATTTGCTCGGAAGATTGAAGATCCAGGAGGTAAAGAAATAGATGTTGTTTAAAGGAAGTAAGAGTGGAGCTTTTTCGAATTGTGATGGGCAATGAATTCCATAAAGAGGAAGCACGGATAATAAAGGATTTCTCGAAGGATGCAGTTCGATGAGCCGGAGTGTATAGGTTGATGGGTTGGGTTCTAGTATTTAAAAGGTGAACGGAGGAGCGCAGAGTAAGGAGGTCATGGATATAGGCGGGTTTTTTTGGTTTTTAAGGTTTGGAATATGAGAGTACCCAGGAAGTATTGACGTCGAAAACTGGGGTAAAGCCAACCAATTTCAGAATACTTATGAGATATGCGAGAGCGTCTGGAGATCCCGATAATAAATCTAATAAAACAGTTCATTACTCTTTTACATCTCATCTCGAGCTCTTCAAACAGTCCTCCATATACTGTGCATCCGTAGTCAAAGTTAGGGAAAATGAGTGATGATACTAAAAGTTTTCGAGTACTTAATGGTAATAAATCACGGTAATGTGAGAGTTGCTTAAGAATAAAAATGGATTTCCTCGTGATTTGAGAGATATGGTTATTCCAAGTAAGATGTTGGTCGAAAGTTATTCCCAGATTTTTAATGGAATTTTGGAAATGAATTGGACGGTTTTTTAGGAAAAGCAGTGGATAGTAGGTGTTAGGGCACCGTAAGGGTAACAGAAGTTGCACCCTTGAACAGCTTTTTTTTCCCTTGCGTACCAACTCTGGAACGCTGGTTCTGAAAGTTACAGATTCACTAGACCAATAATTAGTCAATAAAAAAAAAAAAAATATTGAATGCCTTTTTTTTCCCTTTTGAAGTATTTATTTATTAATAGACAATAGTAATATAATTCATTCAATTTCTCTCATATATCACTCTCAATTCCATTTACATTTGTGTTTATATATTTAAAAAAAAAATTAATATGTATCTGCCGTAATGTTCAAAAAAGAAAAATAATAAAACAATTAGAACTCTGATTTAACAAAACAAAAAAATTCAACCAAAAAAAAAAATTCAACTGCTAATATATATACATATTTGAAACTAATATTTATCTTTACGACAAATTACAAAATATAAATACGTCTAAACCTTTATACTGAAGCAAACATATAAAAAAAAAAATAAACTATATATAAAAATTTCTTGCACAATTCCATTATAAATACCCTGTGAAAAATGTCATCCTTTCGGTCCTGTTAATTACTAAATTTGATTCTTTTCGTCTTGGCCGGCCGCATACGAACTCTGCTTGACGATGGTCGTGGTCCAGGAGTCCCAGACGAAAAAAAATAAAGTCCTGAGTTGAGATAAAAAAACAATATAGGAGCTATACGGCCTCCCAATTGCCGATAACCGAAAGTTTGGGTATATCTTTCGGAAATTTAATCGTAATAATTACGATTAATGATAAAAAGGAAAAATGTTCTGGCGAGCCACACAATTAACAAAAAAACATCGTCCGTGTTACATGATGCTCACTGGTCAACAACTGGCCACCAACTGGCCACCAACTGAGCCTTAATACTACGTCCTAATACATGATTGTATCAAATGAAAACAAATAGCTGTTATAAACATTTAATATAAAATATAACAATATTTTGTTATTAACATTTTTAAATAGATTATTTTTCCAAAAATATGAAATTGAGAAAGAAATTTTTAAAATAGTTTAATTTAAACAAATTATCAGGAATTGTTTTAAATATAACATGAACGGCTGAAATAGTAGGGAAGAGCTTTTAGGTGAGGTTTTGACCCAATGAGGATAGCCTTTGTTTTTTCAGGATTCAGACTTAATTTATTCTCCACTGCCCAAAGGTTAATGCTATCTATGTCTTTCTGTAGCTTACAAATCGCCTATAGCATATTTGAAGGATGAAATGATAAATATATTTGCAAGTCGTCAGCATAAAGATGATATTGGGAGTAGTGGATGCGATTCGGTAAGTCATTAACATTAATAGAAAATAGGGTAGGTGAAAGAGAAGATCCCTGGGGGACTCCTCGCGAGAGTGGTAGTGAAGATGAGTGAGGTTTTCCAGGTATAATTACTGTTTGGAAACGGTTGGATAAAAAGGAAAGAAGCCATATTATAGCTGAGTTGCTCGAGCTTGGCTGGATATAAATTATCCACAATGATGGATTGGACGTGGAGGAGTAGTACCTTGGCCACCCAGATCACCTGATATGACACCCATGGATTTCTTCGTATGGGGAACCTTGAAGTACAAGTAGACCTTTATTCGGTGTCAATCAACTCAAGAGAGCAATTAAGAGACCGAATCGTAGATGCAGTGCACCAAATATCATCAGAACAGTGTTTAGCTGCAATTTATCAAGCGAGTGCTCGATGTAATGATTGCATTTGTGCAAGAGGACAACATTAATAAAATCACATATTTAACAAAAATAAATGCACATTTTAATTAAATATTTGGCATTTTAAATACATAAAAATCCGATCCCTATTCATTACTATTACTAAAAGAGGCATTTGTGAAAATAATTTTAAAATATTTTTTAAAATATTTAAATGCGCATCATAGTAGGTTTAAGGTACTAATTTATTCTAACGAGGGAAATAAAGGGAGGCTAGGTACTTAGCCATTCCAGCGCAGCGGAAATGCCTGGATTTATTCAGTGGGTCCACGGCGAGATAAATCTTAATCAACAAACCCGCTGCCGAACCAACCCTGTTTTTCCAATTTTCCGTTTATTCTTTTAAAAAAATCGCTGACCGAATTTAAACTTATTAAAATAAAAAATATCTTCTATAATTTTCAAGATATTTAAGTATTAAAAGAAAATATACATATAATCATAAGACAACTTGAGACTAAATAAAGACTGTATTACTTTAAGATATATGCAATTATTTGAATTTTTTTCAAGTGATAGAAACTCCCAAATCGAAGTTTTCTATATGATTTTACAATAAAAGCTTTTTAACCAGTCATTGCACCCACGCAACCCTTCAAATTGTTTTGTAAAATAAAACAATTGCTTGTTATTCCATAAGATACTAACCAATAGAAAACATATTTTGGATGGATTCTATCCTAGGCAATTTCTTTTACTCGGGCCGGGGGGCATGGTAATATATATATTTTAAATTATGTAACACAACAAAAAATAAAAAAAACATAGGATTGTAAATAGAAACAAAAGTATTAAAGAAACATAACTATCATTTGGTTGCTTGAAAATCCTGATTACTTGTAAACAATAATGGCTTGGAAATAATATTTATTCGATCAATACATATCCGGTAATAAAATACGTATAGCTTTTGATGTCGTTAAGATAAACCGGGATCACTGGTACATTATTCTTATTACTTTTGCTAGAAATAGCTTAGATTTTTAAATTGCTACCATAAAGCATGTAAATACTGAATAGTAACCCATATTCCTTTATGGGTCGCATGACTTCAGCTGCAGAGAAAATTAAATTGAATTGCTTTATATGACAAAAACTGAACTTTTTATTTTCTCGTATATTCTTAAAAATAAATAAATAAATGCGCATATTTAATTTAATTTCTAAATCAAAACACCGTTACTTTCTTTTAAATAGATCATAGATCACGATGGACTTTATATCATGGAGGCATGTCGAAATCTTTGACAGCCTTCGACACTCGACAAACCCCTTGTATAATATCCTGACACAGACGGGAAAACCACAGAGGTGTCAATATATGTCAACCAACTTAGTCTGACCTAAGTTGAAACTTTTATTTTTTCTTCATCCCAAACCCTTGTGAGCCCTACCTCTTGGTAGGGAATCGTAATATTATCTCCATGTAGGGTTGCCATCTCTTAAAATACAAAAGCCGGACTTGGAGCTGTATTAAGCCGGGCATTATCTTTAAAAGCCAAACATACCTTTTATAAAGTCGGATGTACGTTTTTAAAATTGGAATTATCTTCAATAATAAAAAAGTCGGTCAAGATAAGTTACATATAATTTTTAATTAATCAAAGCTATGTTACATAATTTATATTATAGGTTTAAGTTTTTAATTATAACATTAACCACTTATTTATAGTCCTATCCTTAATCTTTTTATCTTTATGTATGACATTAAAATTAATAACTACCTGAAACATTTTCAGTCTTCTATAGACTTCACTTGTATGAAACAAAAACAAAAATAAATAAATTACAGCTCAACCTTGGCAGTAAACTAAAAGTTTTCATTAGAAAAATATAAAAATATATCCACTCTTCTAAGTAGAAAACAAAAAGATTAAAATTAAAAAAGACAATTATAAAGCACTCTCAAATGTTTCTAAAAATAATAAAAATCCATAAATTCTTAGCCTCTTACGATTTTTCATATTATGTTTTTCGGTTTCTAAATGCTTTTTTAAGTCAGCTTTGCCCTTATTAGGTATTGAAATTACTTGGTCACAAATAAAACATGTTGCATACCATGGCTCTTTCCCAGATTTAAACATCTCGTACTGACTTTGTAGGGTATCAGAAAATATACATTTTCTTTTCGACATAGTGAGTTCTGAAAGAAAATGATGTAAGTTTTACTTGTATTTGGGGTTCGTAAATAACTTAACAAGTAAAAGAAATTATAAAACTAACTCACCGAAAATTCGGTCTCCGCTGACTGAATAATGCTGAAAACAGATTAGAACTGATTGTGGTACTTGATCCTAGTGGTGAAAAAAACCGCGCGAGTGCGTAGTTCAAAAGGTAAGAGGAGCAGTTTCCAAGATCTGAACACAGTCGCATTTCCACCACGCCATAAAATTGTTACTTTCAACGAGAAGACGAAAAAGCCTAACAAATGGCGGAAAGGCCGGACACGGCCGTAAAAATGGCCGGACAGATGGCAACTCTATCTCCAAGCTACTGCTCTCCTCAAAATCCTCTTAAAACAGAGGTAGAAACAATCAGTGTTTAGAGAAGTGATAAATATAAAAAAAATGATAAAACTTTGTTATTTTGTATATTTGTGATAGCAGTTTTTTTTGTTTTTTTTTCTAGCAAAAACACGAGGTACTGTGCATTTTTATTCTCTGATTTTCCTAAAATAAATTTTCTTTTTTCAAACTTAACAGTGTGACGATTTTTAATACGCCTTCCCGTAAGGACTTCATCACTTTCATAATTTGATAATTTTTCTAGCATTACTGGCATCCGTTACATTTTTCTCTTAAATGAAGTTCTAAATGAGAGCTTAAACTGACATTGACTTTAATTCCTAAGACAGATTTTATGATGTTTGACAGGAGACCAGCACAGTAGAAACGGTGTAGAAAAAGACACTAAGCCTGAAGGGACTAAGAATTCATCTATTTTCAAAGACATTCTACCAGTATAAAAAATATGACATTTAAAAATTATATATAAATATATAAAGTATAAGATTCATAAATATATTACTACAAAAAAACGGTACTATCAAATTGTAAAGAGACATCCTATAGACATCCTACCTGCAAAATTATTATCTATGTTTCGATATCGAAAATAATTATATTTCTAAAACTTTTCAAACATATGCGAAATACTTTATTTTTGAACTACCAGAGGAAACTGTTGCACAATACTATTGTTGTGAAATAGATTTATTCAATCTAAATATTTCACTACAGCCGTTTGTAAAGATTTGGTCCTTCACTTCTTTTAGCCATATATAACGAACGCCCTGACAGAGAAAGCTTGATATATGGATGTTGACCAATAGGGTATTATACCTTTGAATAATATATGGCAACATATTTTTTAAAATTCATTAGTAGAGATGGAGTAATAAAAAATGATAATATTTAAAAAGAGATGTTTTATACATTATAAATTATTATATTCATTGATCATTCATTTTTTTTTTTTTAACCATGTACATTGTAATTTTTTATTCGAATTTATTCAAAATCCTGGAATTGGATCAAAATCATGGAATTCATAAGTATTTAAAGTGTGGGTTTCGTGAACTGCAGCGGAGAATACATTGAATCTTGTCTCGTCCATTTAAATTCACATATAAAGTTTATATAAGGATTGATGCACTTGGAATTTAGGGGCCGGCCAACACCTAAACTACTGAACCGATTTTAATCAAATTTGCATACCGTGTGCAGTTTGAATATCTTATTTATAGTCGCAATATTATTTGTATATTATCTGTAAGTCACAATTATCTGTTAGCTCTATACGATTCTAACATATGGCGGTATAAGGTTATACTATTATATAAAAGGACAAGCAATGTTTCGTTTGTGTTCACTAACCGCCAAAAACTACTGAATAATGCAGTTTCTTATACCGCAGTTTCTTAATAGTCTCTGTCCATCTAGATTACCAACTCATATATTAAAATTGAAAATTGGATGTCTAATTATGCTTTATGTTATCTTCAAATACCTAATCAATCTAAATTTAACCAAGTTAATAATGGCTGCTATGCGTGAAAATATTATCAAAAATGTAATTTTCAATTGTTCACTTTAAAGGTGCTTACAGACTGGAGCTGCGATAAGAACGAAGAAGGAGAGCAAAGATAAGAGCGAAGAGAGCTTAGAGTTGGCATTTCAGAGTGGAGCGAAGAGTCAGTGCGATTCAAATCCTTCTTGAGTATGGACGACTACTAATTCTTTGCGGAAAACTCGTCATTGAGATTGTAGTTCTTACTTGGGGGGCGAAAAGTAGAAGGGATTCACGAAATAAATCAATCGCGACATGAACACGGTGAATTCCACCATTTATATGAAGAACTTCGAAGTGATTCTATGAAATTTTATGAATATTTCCGCATGGATATCTAGACATTCGACTACTTGCTCAGTAAAGTACAACGCAGATTGCTGAAGAGGTGGCCGAACTGCATTTTAAATCCAATTTTACCTATTGAACGTCTTGCAGTTACTTTAAGGTAAGTACAAATTTTTAATACAGGTTCGTATCGTAAAAGTTTCATTAATGAAGGTTTAATATTAATAACGTAATTATTTACTAAAAATTAACTTCAACGTTAAAGCAGACAAGGTAGGTTTATACAGGAATATTTACATTTTTTTTTTTTTTTTTCAAAGTAATATCGCAAACAAGTTTGCCTTTTTATTTATTTAAAATGCAATTACAAATAAAAATAAAACAAAAATAAAAAATAATACAATAAAATACAGGAATATATAAAACACGAAAATGCATAACATAATTAAGGAGGGGAAGATATAAATGGTTCTTCGCCAGAATAATTGCTGAAATACGATGCAACAGAAGAAGGATTTGATAGTTCATGATCCGGATTATGTGGACGAGAAAATTGTTCATTTGAAGTGCGTGCGACATGAGCATAATGGATTGGCTGCATTTCACAGTTACCGCGAGCATTGGTTGGTCTCTTCGTGATAAAGTCGTACACAAGTTGCTGAATTTTAATTCTAAGTAGTAGCTTATCAGCCTGAGGAAGGGGTTTGACATGTGGAAGTAGACTTTCGAAAAAAAGCCATGTCCTCATCAGTTTTTTTTTTAACTTTTACTTCTTAATTGAAACAATTCCAGTTTTCTTTGTTCAAGTTCGATTAATGCACGCCCAACTTCATCACTAGGTCTTTTACGTTTTCTTTGGGATGAACCTGGTGTTTCACTGCGATCAGATGGACAATGTTCAGGATCTACTTCTTCACAATTGGAGACAGTAGGATATTCGGTAGGCTGTGTGTCCAATGAATCGGTAGGAACTTCAGGTTCGGGCAAATTCCCACCAGCTGTGCGAACAGTGAATTGATCTTGCAGGAAAAGCAGGTTGTCAAAATGTTTCCACGGCGATTTCCAGTCTGCTTTTGACCCACCACCGTCACCAGAACGTGGCACTGTCTTCTTCTGAAATTCTTGAAGAAACTTGTCACGCACGGCCTTCCATTTACCTCTCACTGCCCGTCCTTAAATGATAAACAAAATTATTTAATATTGTATAAAGTAACGAAAACTGAGATTTAATTCAATTGAAATCAAACTATTAATTTTTTCATATTTGTGTAATACCTACCTAAAATAGTTAAATAGTTTAATATAGTTAAAAAATCGAATTAATATTTTTTAAAATTTAAGTTCAATTTGTTTCAGGTATCTTGCTACTGGAGCGTCTTTGAGAAAAGTCTTGCTTTTACCTTTCGTATGGGCACAAGCACTGTCTCAAAGATCGTAGACGAAACCGCGGGAGCTATTTGGGACGTAATTCAACCTATTCACATACAAGTACCAACCGAAACGATGTTCAAGGACATTTCTCAACAATTCTTCGATAAATGGAATTTTCCCCTCTGCCTCGGTGCCATAGATGGCTAACACATCCCTGTCAAATGCCTACCAAATTCAGGGACTATGTTTTATAATTATAAACACTTTTTTTCCATAGTTTTGCAAGCTGTGGCCGATGCGAATTGTAAAATCATTGCTATTGAAGTAGGTGGGTACGACAAACAAAGCGATGGAGGGACATTTCGCAATTCTTCCCTTTTCCACTTGATGGAATCAGGGCGTTTAAATATCCCTTGTGATAACGTCCTACCTACAACAAGCATTGTAGCCCCGTACGTTTTTCTAGGAGACGACGCCTATCCACTTCTGAGAAAGCTGTTGAAACCTTACAAACCTCCCCGAGGAGGTCGTTTGACGTCAGAAGAAGAATATTTCAACATGCGGCTTTCTCGTGCGAGGCGAGTTGTTGAGTGTGCATTTGGTATTATGACTGCCAAATTTCGTATTTTGTTGAAACCTATTGAAACTTCTTTGGATTTGGCGGACAAAATCGTTAAATGCGTCTGTGTCTTACATAACATGATAATTGAATTGGAAGGTAGCAACAGCACACAGATTGACGAGGTCCCATATTTATCAAGTGCTTTCACTAGTGGAAGAGAAAAATAACAGACATACCGAAACAGCTACTCACGTCAGAGATGTTTTCAAGACTTTTGTTTGTGCAAACAGATTACCTACTTCAGAGTGATAAAAATTGGAAATAATATGTACCTCGAGAAAATTTTATTTTGGATTACCTATATAGATATACCTATTTGTACTTTCTACGGAAAAATATATAGGTAGGAAACGAAATAAAAATAAATATTAGAAAATATGTAAATAAAACTTACTTGTTGAATTCATTGTACTGGCTACTTCATCCCACAACTTGTCAAGAATGTACCAGTTATGGTGCATCGGATCCCTCTGATCCCATAAAGGTTTTTTCATAAAAACTATGCCAATCAAATCATCAACATTCATGATGTTGATGATGAATGTTGGATTCTAGCGCGATGTGGAACAACGATAAGAGCGAAGAAAAACAAACTGACTTGATTTCTCCGCTCTTAGCGCAGCTCTCATCTTTGCTTGACCTTGAAGCGCTGCCCCACTATGAACGCCCTCCCTCTACCTACACACGTTTGTTTTCTTTGCTCTCCTTCTTCGCTCTTATCGCAGCTCCAGTCTGTAAGCACCCTAATACAAGATTTTTATCAATAAACAAAAAATCAATTTATTTAAAATTCCTGGACGGGGGGTGATGAAGGGGTGAAGAGAAGGACAAGCCATTTCCGTTCGTGATCACTAACCGCGAAAACTATAGAACTATTCTGTACCAAATATAACTACATCATCTTCATAGTTCAAGGAAGGTTTAGCAATAATAAAATTTACATATTTCCTCTTAAATTACTGTTTAAAAAGCGATAAATATGTGGTGGGTAGTAAAGCGAGCGCCATTCAAGAGAGGTTACAATGATCCAGTGTTAATTATAGCTAGAAAATTGATAATAAAATTACTAAATTAAATTAATTTGTTATCCAAAAAGCTATAAATATGTGGTGTGACGTGTGAATTCCAGTGAAATTTAAAAATCGAATATGTAGCAAGCGACAATAGCATTTTAGTAAAACTAATGAACCTATCTGAACCAAATTTTAACTACATCATCTTCATAGTTCTTGAAAGATTTACAATTAGAAAATTTACTATAATAATAACTTATACTATAATATAAAAGGACAAGCCATTTTTCGTTTGTGAATGATCACTAACCGTGAATATTACTGAACAAATCTGTACTAAATATAAACTACACCATTTTCATAATTCTAAGAAGGTTTAGCAATATTAAAATCTACTGATTTTTAATTTATATTTTATTAAAAAAGGTTAATATGTGGACAACAGTGCAGTATGAAAATTGACCGATAGGTGGGGAGTGCCATTCTACACGAGAGGTTAGAAAAGAGCTTGAAATCGATGATAAAATTCACTTAATTAACTATGAAGAAAATTATTTTTAAAAATTTAAATATGGTGTGCGATATGTGGATCTCAGTGAAGCTTGAAAATCGACCGATTGTGTATAGAGCCATTCCACAATAGAGTTAACAATGGTAAACTGAACCTATCTGTACCGACATCTAAATAAATAATTTTTATAATTCTAGGAAGGTTTTGCAATGGTAAAATTTAGAATAACTAAAATTTAAATGTACATTTTGAGAGGCAGGAACGAGGTTTGCCACACTGTCATATACTTTTATAGTTCGAAATCAACATATAACAAGATGAAATCAATAAGTTATTTCTGCCGAATACAAATTATTACTAACTCAAAATGTAGATCCTTTGCTTTTTTATATTATGTGTAAAATATGATTCACGGGCCTTTTGTCGTAAGCACTGATAATGCAGTTTTTTTCCGCAAGTGTTTCTTAATAGTCTTTATCCATCTTGATTACCAATTCATACATTAAAGTTAAAAAAATTAAACATATAAGAACATATAAAAATCCGTTTAACCTAGAGGCAGGCTAAGCGTAAACGAAATGCTTGAACCAGTCCTGTTGCAGAATCATTAGGTTTTGACGGTGTTCAGTTACTGATATTATCATCATTGATCATTGATTTCTGGTTGTGAAACCTCTTGATAATTCAAAGTATAGGGGCAGTCCCTACAAAGATCATATGGTAAGCATCTATTTAAAATGGCGTTCTATTTTGTTTATATGTATATACACTCGTATATGTGTTTGTGTATGCATATATTGTTGGTTTATTTCAATGATCAGTTTTGATAAGTTGCAGTGATGTGCTTGTGTACGAAAATCCAAGTTTTGCATCTTGAAGCACCACCGCTCAATAATTGGTAACATCAAAGCGTCAAATATTTTTGACTTGTCGACGTTTCCCCAAAATATCTGAATACGGTTGGTTCTAAAGAAAAACTTGTTATATTCAAAATTAGACTAGACTAAATTTAATAAAATTCGAGCAGAAATAAGCTCTGTATCTTCTTAAACGGTTATTGAGTTTCCACTACAGTCTTTCAAATTTTTAGATTTTATGTCCTTAAATCGACGTTCATTATGAACTATTTTAAAAATGAGTTAGTTTTGCTATAAGCATAATACAATGTTAATAAGGACAATGCTTTTATGTATAAATAGCAGGCTAAAACATTTCTATTCAAACATATTAGTCTATTGATGTATATAACTGAGGTTTCTATTTCTTTTACTTTTTTTAAATGTTAATATATAAGTTTTAATATAATTAATAATACATTTTAAACTATTAAAAACATGTTATTTGTTATTATATCTAAAATCCCCGGTTGATCGGACCTTATGGTCATTCCGCACTACCAATTGGTCCCTGGGAGGTCGGATTAGTGAGGTTCTACTGTATTGTTATAAATATGGAATATAATTAACCCCCCAAGCTCTGTTAAGAACATGGCATTCTATTTTGCTACTATCATGTATTTTTCTATTCTATTATATAAAAGGACAAGCAATTTTTCGTTTGTGATCACTGACCATGAAAACTACTCAAATAATCTGTGCTTAATTTTAGCTACATCATCTTCATTGTTCAAGGAAGGTTTAGCAATTACAAAATTTACATATTTTCAATTAATCTGTTGTTAAAAAAGCGGTAAATATGTGGTGCCCATTGAATTTTGAAAATTGACCGAAGAGGTTGCAGTGACAATGTTATATAGAGCTTGAAATTGAAAATAAAATTTACACATATTTAATTCAATCATTTTAAAATTTTTAAATATATGGTGCAACACATGGATCCAGGTAAAGTTTGATATTAAAATACAACTTAACTTAAGTTTAACCAGATGAAATCAATAAATTTCTGCCGAATAAAAATTATTACTAAATCAGAATGTCTTGATTTTTGATATTGTGTGTAAATATATAAACTCCCCACCAAAAGTATCGCAGCACCTTGAAATATTTAAATTTTATAAAAACGTTTTTTTTTTTTTTTCATAATGAAGAAATGTTCTGAAATCTATAATAAACATTCCTAAACTAGACATTAACAATTTTTATTAAAATAAATTACAATATCTCTTCCAATAAACAAAAAAGTTAGAAAACTTACTTTTTTAAATTTTCATTTTTTTCACTTTTAAATTTTAAATTTATATTTAGTAAGACATATTGCCCCCTTTAGCTTGAACGACTGCTCCCACTAGTCTTGACATACTTGTAAATAAAGAAACGAATGATAAACACGGATTGAAGGGAATTTGATAAAAATAACCTAGAATTCCAGGGAAAAACATTGATGTGTCTAATCCTTAATGTCTTACATTTAGATTGTAGATTGAAGTTTTTATTTGGGCGATCAACTTCCAGGTTATTACGCCCTTTTCATTTAAACGTTGGAAATTTATTTTTCTTCGTCCTGTATCATCATTTTCGTATTATATTTTATGGTAAAGTGAATGTTCTTTAAATAGATTTATAATTTTGTTTATAGAAGTCCCCTAGAGCAAGTTCTGTGGATCGGGGTATTTTATTTTTTTCTAAGTCTTTTTGTAATAATGTGCAATCTTCTATTATGTGTTTAATGGTCATTGGAGATTGACATCTTTCACAATGTGGTTGGGCCTCTTTTGTGATTAGATATGCGTTAGAATGTCTGATCCTCAGCCTTGTAACTTCTTCTCTTCTGTTACCTCTTATAGCGCTTACATTTAATAAATAATATTAATATGAATATAAACCAACAATGGATTAAGGTAAAAACCAGGAAAATTTCGAGAATTATGGCTTTTGGAATACTTTTGACATAGAGTTTAGTTCACGAGCCTTTTGTTGTAAGCACTAATAATACAGTCTATTATCCGTATGATTTTTTTAATAGTCTCTGTCCATCTGAATTACCAACTCACAGATTAAAATTAAAAATTGGATGTCTAATTATGCAGTTACATAATCTTCAACCAACAATTTAGGCAATATTAACCATTTAAAGATTACTGATTTACAATGCAAGATTTTATCGATTAACAGATAAAACTTTAATTATTTGTTAATATTGTATGTTCACTACTTATGAGAGCGGGTGAAGCCCATATTATATGATGTCAAGTGTGAATAATAGTATGGTGTTAATAATGCTGACTTACAATAAATATAAAATATGTGGTTGGAGCATAGATCTAAATTAATGCATATTAAGCACACATGGCTTTTTCCAAAAAAAGCTGAACTAATCGAATCCCTACGATTTTTCTGTTTGTTTATACTCATTGGCAATGGGGAAGAATATGGAGAGAAGAAGAGTAGAGAAGGAAGGATACAGCGAGGAGCACGGGCGATTAGGTGCCCATCCACCCGGCCACCATCCCCCAGGTCCACCTTTCATAACAACCGCTGTGACGCAGTGGCCACTTAAGGTCAGCTCGTCTCTTGTAATGTCTCTCATCGAAGGTACCCGAATATGTAGTCTATAACAGATTGCAAGCAGGAGCTACTCTGCAAGTTTGTAACTCAGAGAAGTGTAACTTGAACAAGCTACAACAATTAAATAATAAAAATAACTGTTTATGAGAGCGAAACTGATTTTACTAACAAATATTACAATATAGACCCAAGAGTGATAAACAATATGGATAATAATGAATTCATTTTCATATTTTTAAACAATAGTTGATTACTATTTTTTTTTTCTTTTACTTTATTTGTTTAGCCACAACTGTTAAAAAAATAATTTACAACCAGCGGGTGTTATGATCCATATATAGGGTGTCCCAATATTAATGCAAGGTTTGAATCAAAGTGAAAACAGTTATTAAACGCTGCATCAAGGAAATTCAACCACAATCATGGAAAATGGTCTTTAGTCCAGTCAAAGAGTGCTGAAATGAGGGGTGTAGAGTGCTTGAAATATGCGATTATTTTTTACCGCAGGGCTTCGTTTGGAGGAGTTAGCTGATAAACATACTAAAAGTTCCTGCCCCTGGGGGGTGACCTAACGGTGGTGTGGAAGGAAGAAGGTACCACGTTTGGGTTTTTCGATTATATCTCAAAAACGGTGGACCCTAGATATATTTCAGATAAAAATTGAAGCTAATTAAATTTCCTTTAAAATTTGTCTATTTGTCTACATTCTATATTCTATACACATTTGTCGAAATTCCTACGGTTTTCGTTATATACGTTTTTCAAAATATATAATTTTCGTAAAAAAATAATCTTACCGTCTAAAATACGGGAAACCAACAGAGGTGGCAAAATATGTCAACCAACCTAAGTTGAAACTTTTATTTTTCTTCATATTAAACCCTTGTGAGCCCCATTTCTTGGTTATGAATCGTAATGATGTCTCCAAACCTCTGCTCTCCTCAAAATCTTCTTAAAATGCACGTTTTTTTTTTTTTTTTTTTTTAATATATTTTATTTCCAGATCGGCCTGGTAAGCCTTATATTTGATATTTGAACAATATTAATAATGGTTTAACAATAATAGAATGAAGGGTATAGTCTCGTGCAAGAGACACCCATTACAGATAATTTGTATAATAATTTTGGAATAATATAACTTTAACTCCAAAACAGAACACTAATGACTATACGAAGACAGTCCCCTTGGCGTACAGACCGACTGACTGATTTTGAATCTCGATTTAATCTAGAAAACCCTGTTCAGTACATAAAACGTTGTCACATCAAATTTTACGACATGCTTCCTACCCTGTCCAATCCTCTTTTTTCTTCTTTAAATCCTCCTTCAAAGCCAACCAACTGGAATGGAAGGGCGAATTCCCGTCTTAAAACTCTCTTTTAATTTCTGTTTATTTATTTATTTTAATTTTATTTTTTATTTATTTTTTCCCTATCAGTTTAATTATCTAACCTTTTCTTTTTTTCCTTTGTTGCTACCTTAATCTCAGTGTAATATCGCCACTGAATGTCGCTATTTAACTGTAACACTATGTTTTTAACTAACACTCCATCACATTAAAACATCCAAAAGTTTTTTTTTTGTAAAACTTTGTCTAGATACATTATATTTTAATAATATATGCATCAATGTACTATCTTATTCTGAATAAAGATGTTTTGAAATAAAAAAAAAAAAATATATAACTTTAGAGGAAGTATATAATTACAATAAATTAAAAGGGATATTAAAAGGGATTTATATAATAAAATAAATTAAAAGAAAAAAAAAAGTGCAAAGAAGTAAAAATAACAAAAAAATAAATAAATAGAAAAACAAAAATAAATAATAGTAACATACAAGGGAAAATCAGGAACTTAAAAAAAAAAACCATAAAAAAAAAAAACAAATAAACATATAATATAATATATATATATATATATATTAGAGAATAATAATAAAGACAAACTAAATGAATAAAGTAAAGAAATAATGAAATAATAAAAAATGAATTGTAGTAATAAGAACAAAAATTTGGTGTTGTAAGGAAGAAGTAAATACTGAATAAAATAGTAATGGTGTTTACATCAGGACGTCTTGCATGAGTTTTGGTTTCAATCTGCGGGATGTTGTTTGAGTTCCTATGTTGAAAGCTACGGCACCTTTAACCACTGGTAACTTGCTAGGAAACCTGGTGAAGCATTTTTTGATGTAATCGTTTATTGATTCCATGTCTAATTCACGTTGTAGTTGACTGTTTCTTACAAGCCAGGGAGCATCTACAGCAATTCGCAGGACCTTGTTTTGGAAAGATTGTAGTAAAATGCACGTTGAGTGCAGTAATAGAGGTAGAAACAAGCAATATTTAGAAAAGCAACAAAATAAAAGTAAAACAACTTAGTAATTTTGTTTATTTGTGATAGCAGCATTCTTTTTTCCCTGAAAAACTACGAGGTACTGTGCAGTTTTGTTCTTATTTTTCCCATATAAATTTACTTTTTTTTTTCAAATTAAATAGTGTGACAATTTTTAATACAACTGCCTGTTGGGACTTCATCACTTGTTATAATAAAATTAATTCTATACACATTTGTCGAAATTCTTACGGTGTTCGTTATATACGTGTTTCAAAATCTGTAATTTTCGCAAAAAAATAATCTTTACCTTACTTTTTGTCAAACATTGGCCTTCCACGATCGTTTCTCAGAAAAAATGTCGGAATCAAAGTTGAAGAACATTCAATTTACTTTAATTTCATGTATATGTTTCTGGCACTTAAAGGAAATGTTTGACAAAAGGTAAGGTAAAAAAGGGAGGAGGTGATAATCACACGGCTATATTTTTGGGAAAATTATCGATATTCAATAACGTGTATGTCGAATTTTATAGGAATAATCGTATATAGAGTTGCCTTCCCATTACAATTTCATGTATATGTTTCTGGCACTTAAAGGAAATGTTTGACAAAAGGTAAGGTTAAAATTATATTTTTGGGAAAATTATCGATATTCAATAACGTGTATGTCGAATTTTATAGGAATAATCGTATATAGAGTTGCCTTCCCATTACAGCTCAAATTAAAGCAAATTCAAAATCTTGTGTTGATTTTGGGACACCCTATATAAAATTGTGAAATACCAGAGGTAACTCTTCCAGCTTTTTTTCATTTTAAGAGATGAAGACTATCTCAACAATAGCGGATCTTTTATCCATATCATTTTTAATATCCTTTTTCCGGTTTCATGTCTACATGTCGTGGCCAATTTCTATAATTGTTTTGTTGATTTCTTGTAGTCTGTTGTGAGATCGTTTATAATGAGAATTCATCCGTTCTGTGTTCACTTATTGTTGATATTCGTAAGACGGTAAGTAAAGTTGTGTTACAAATTTATAAAGGTGCTTTTGTCGTAGGGGATCTGGATCGAAAAGTCTTTGTTCAAACTGGTTTAAGCAAGTAAGTATAAATAGCAAGCTTCCATGTTTTAGTTTTGATTGTCTTTTGAACAGTGGATAAATTTAGTTTAAGCCTAGTTTGAGATTAGAGATTCACACGGTTGCATTTTGGAAATATACCAAAAAATCCGTCTGCATGCGACTGCAGTTTTCTACAGAGGTGGTGGTATTCAGTTCTCTTGTTCCCGGTTCTGGGTTTACCCAATGTCGTCTAGTTCTGCTGGTGCACTGAAGGACTGGAAGTACCTCTTCATCAAAACTACTTACTTTCCTGGAAAAATCTGCGAAACTCAATAACCTGTGGAAACCTCTACTGAGAACCAGCTCCGCAGAAAACTACCTCAACATTGGAATGTTCTGAGACCGCTTTCTGTGAGATAACGAAGCCATATTTGTAGACATTGAAAAAATACTTTATTTACTGATAAGTGATATACACAGGTTGTAGTTTGGTGTGATATGGATGGACCTAGGGTGACGGGGATCTTGAATGTACCCTAGGCAGGTCAATTGCAATTGTGATGAAATGTGTTGTTGAAGGAGGAAGTTATATTTTACCTTGAAAGGTCTGAAGGATAGTTTCTTTTAGTGAGGTACAGATAGGTTTATCAATAATGAAATATATGTTAAACATTATCTTTAATTGCAATTGTTTGAATCATAAAAATCCTTCAAAGAAATGAAAAAAAATACACAAAAAGTGTTTCACACTATTTCACACATTTTTCACAAACCAAAATTTTAGTTTTTTATTTGCGGTATGCTTTAAAGCAATCTAGGTGTAATTTAACATTACATCGCTCAAACAATTCAGTTTTAGCAACCCTTATTTGGCTGAAATTAAAATCTTACTATTCATTAGCGTTAAAAAATTATCAATTGTACTATTACTTTTTAATGGATTAAAAAAAACTCAAAATTTATTAATTTTTTTAAAAATAATTACAAACATTAAACAATAGGCTTAACAATAGAAAAATATTTGAAATTTTAAAACTAAAAGAATTGTTGAGTTAGTGTTACATATAGGCAACGGTGGACGTAAATAGGTTAATAAAATCATGTGTTTTTTTTTTCTAACTCTAAACAGCAAGAAATGGAGAAAAGAGTCGATTTAGCGATCAGGTTTGGAACGATGAGTACCAATAAACTGAAGAATCATAAACTTTAAGGTGATATACATATTTAATTAATAAAAAAAAAATTAATAATTTTATTTACGTATACGACACAAAATAAAACAAATTTTCGTAGTTTATGGATGTGCACGGTTATGGAGATAAAAAATGTTTACTATTTGATCCAATCATAATTTTTTTTTATGGATAAGATTTATGATTTACTGCTCGGTATCTTAACTTTTTATTATCAATGGCTGTTTAATCATCTCAATCTTCCTGTACTTAAAAGTATTGGAAGAGTAATCCTGACTTACAAGAGTATACCTGAGTAGAGTTGTCAGTATTAAAAAAATACTGATACAATCAATGTTGATTTTTTGAAAAAGAAATATTAACAGACTAGATTAAATAGAACAAATGATCTGAAAAGAGATAAATACAAAAATAGATACTTCGGATTTAGTGCTAGAAATTGCATAGCAAATTGTAATCAGCACGACCTTAACTGTTCCTGAAAATGTCAAAGATATACGTCTAGAGGAAAATTGATTTTACTTCAGCAAACTAGAAAATGTATTCATCCAATCGGAACCCTACCTTATGACAGAACAAAGGAATGATTTAAGACAAACAAGACATGGTATATTGGTTTTGTGAATGTTATCGTTGAGTGAATAACAACGCAAATTCAATACGTTATTACTTAATTAACATAAAGGTTAAATCAATTAATAATCTTCGATAATGAAATATACCTGTCTGAGTAAATAACTCAAATATGAAGAGGGCGTTGGTGTGTGTTAAATATTATTTCCTATATTCCATGTTCTGATCCAGTAATAAATTAATTAATAATAAGTATAATATATAATAAGGGAATTAGTAGAATATTTAAAAATGGATTTTCATGTTTTTTTGGGTGCTGGATGGTGTTGAATCCGAATTTCTACTACTCTCTAGAAAAACTTGAAAAAGTCCGAAAAAAAATGGAAACATTTAGAAAAAAGGATCTCTGTGTAAATACAAATAAACTGTTTATATTTTTAATAGGTTATTTTTTTTTGTCATTCTTTTTTAATAATCTCCCAAAAGAAAATGGTGTTTTACCACTTTAACATTTCACTAATTGGAAATAATTAAATCTTTACTCACACGTTTACACATGATGATCGAACAATTACAAAATTAGCTGCATAATATTTATAAGAGTGTAAGGAGAAGGTAATAAATAGTAAACGAAAGGAATGTTTGTGGAATAAGTTGAGATATAGGAAACTATAATAAATAGACTTACTCATTTTTGCTAGGTTGAAGGCACGATCGAAGGTAGCAGTTAAAAAAAAAAGACGAAAGAATGAGTGGAATAATGACTAACTGAAATTAAGAAAAAAGGAGGGGGTTACAGAGACAATTAGAAAAATACGAATTTGAGTGGGGGGGGGGGGGGGTAAAAACTGAACTTTGTAGAAAAAAGGTGCAAAAAATATGAAATATGAATTTGAAAATTTAAAAATGGTAACGCGATCACTATCAGTAGGAAAAAAAATTAAACTAAATTAGATTAAAACAAAATTAATTAATTAATTAAACAAAATACATTTATAACAAAAAATAAACAAATAAATATAAAAATTAAGATTAAAAAATGATTATAGAAGGAAAGGTTATAGATTTTTTAAAATAAGATATAATACCTTGGAACAAGTGAGGAAATATACTGTTTATCAATTTTATGGTTGACATGATTAGGTTCTAGAAGGATATAAATAAATTCTGATAATGAACGTTTACAATGGCTTCGAAATCAAAGGTTTGGTTTAAATTGAAAAAGAATGTTCAGAAAGTTTGGAGGGGGTGGAATGTTTGGAAGAAATGTTTAATTCCTATAGGGGTTTTATGGTGGTTTTTATTTTCGCAAATATATGAAGAATTACATTTAGGAGTCCGACAAGGTATACGGTAAACTACATTGGATTTGAGTCGGAGAGGAGTGGTATATTTTATGTAGGTGTGGTTGTTATTAGGTTTATCATATGATTTGTGGTCTTTGCGTAGGCTAGGAAAGGTTGAGTGGAGAGATTTTTGAATGTTATCTGAGAAAAAGGGGGGAAAAAGCAGGGGTCTGTACAAGAATAAAAAGGTGGAGGTTTGGGGAAGATAGGGGGAGCATGGTCGGGGGTCGTATGATTGAGGTAATTTGAAAGGTGTTAATTGATGGTTTCAAGTTGGAAACTGTTGGACTGGAGACTTGGGAATCGGACAGGGAGAGGCAGCGATGCATTAGATTCTTGGCAACATTGATTTTTTGATGGTAGAGAGTTGAGAATTAAAGTTTAACAGTCTCTCAGATTAGATAGGTTTATTGTACCAATTAATGAATATAGGATGGTCAATGATTTCTATTGACAAGGAGACCAAAGAAAGGAAGGGAATTATTGTGTTCACATTCAACCGTGAAGCGGAGTCGTGGGTGATAATAGTTAAAAGCTGAAAGGATAGAAGAAATTTTATTGGGATAAGGGACGAGTAACAGGTCGTCGACATATTTTTTTAATAAAAAGAATGTCTTTAGGAAGAAATCCCCTTTACTTTATTATTATGCCAACTTGACTTTCTTTCTTACGTTTCTCCTTTTCATATATTTTTCTTATATTTCTTTAAATACCTATTTATACCTCTTTACATTTAAAATAAACCAAAAAGTCAATTATTAAAATTGTATCATTCAATTAGTTCACTCAATTAAAAATTGTATCATTCATGTATTTAAAAATGTAGGTTCTTGGGGTATGCTGTCATCACAATTTTGATTTATAATCCCGACGTTTCGACTTGCATTGCAAGCCTTCATCAGGGCGAGAAGAAAAAGAGAAAACAACCAAACAGAAAGATATGACAAAATTGCAGAGAGTATAAAAAAGGTATGAAAAAAATAACTGTATGAAAATAAAGAAAATTAATAAAGACATTAACATTTTGTTATTGTTTTGAATGGACATTAGTGATATGCTTGGTGGGATTTAATGATTAAACTATTGTTTTAAAAAAATATTTGTAGGTACTCATCCTTGGCTATTTTTCCAATTTTGGATTTTTTAATGTTACTGTTAGATTTTAAGTAATTTTCTGGTTGAGGGTTAGTATATTTTGAAATTATCTTGTATATCTGGTTATAACTTGAATTTAGGGCACGTTTAATATCTGTACTGAATAATTGGTTTGTGGCTTTTACTATTATGATACATTTATTGTTTGATAATTTTTGAGATATGAAAAAATTCGGTTTTCCGGTAGTGCCATAGTTTGGATAGAAAAAATAAGTACTTTTTTAAGACTGGAATAAATAGCGAATTATGACTTGTTTCCAGCCTTACAATATAACCTGGCGATATTTGAGCCAAAAAAATATGGATTTATGAAATTCGATACTATTAATTGTATTCCTAACTTAAAGTTTAAATTTTGCTATGTTATAACAAAGTTCAATAATTTCTAACACATCCAAAAGGCAGAAGTTGAGAGGAGGGCTTAAGAGTGGCTAGATTCAATAACAATTCAAATTGAAGTGGATTTCCTTTGATGACGGTAATGTCTTAAGAGGAGGAAGATCTTGTGGTGCTGGATTTCACTTAGAGCTATTTCTCCCTTGTAAGGGGCTATTAGACTGCGGTTCGTTAATGCAACAAATTAATGACAACTGAATTCACTGATATTTAAGATTCTGTGGAAAGTTACCAGTAAGCACTGCTTAGTCCAAATTAATTTATGTCTCTAGGGATATAATTCTTGACTTCAATAAAATTGAAAAAAAAAAAAAAAATCTTATGTTCAGCACGAGGCAAGGAAATATTTTTTCATCAACAACTGTTATAGATTAAATAACTGTCCAAATTATAGCGGCTGGATAAGCATCAAGAGTATCTAGATCCCGAAGTAGCTCCACGGCCGGATTGGAATCTGGAACCTGGAGTTAGGAGTCCAGTTCTCTTACCTCCTCTACGATTTTAGCCCACTCCTTTGAGAAATTTTTAAAGAACTACTAAACGCTCCCTCTGGGGAATTCAGGTTTAAAAGAAAATTAATGTCGTAACAAAGTTAATAAAAAAAAAATAAAAAATTAAGAAAATAAACTTATATTTAAGCTGGAAGGACAGTGAGAGGTATGAATATTTAAGATTCGTTGTTTTTGCCATTTTCTCTGTTTGTGTATTTATTATGAATTTAAACATTTGAGAATGTTAAAAAAAATAGAATGTGTATTCTAAAGAACTATTACATGCAGGGTTTGAAATCAATAATTATTTTTCCAAAAAATCATATAATAATTATTATATTTGATTTTTAATTTAAAAATAATTCCTGATTTATAAATAAAAATTTCAATTGAATTGATTAAAAATTATGATCACTCACTGAGTGATATGGTATTGCATAAATAATAATGATTAAATTGTGATAAAAAAAATGTTGATCAGAAAATAAAAATCACCTTTTACACACAAAATGATTAATATGTTTGTATACAATATTAATGTACATATCATTCTAACGTTATATTAAGATTCAAGGAAATCCATTACCTTTTCTGTTCCGGACTTTTATTTTGTTTACATATTTGGGATCGTTGTTAAGGATTTGATTACAACTGTGTTCCCAAGATCCCAATATTTTTTTTATATTTTTAATTTTTAAGTATACATATTTTTTTTTTGTATACCAAAATTTGTAATGGATTTCAAAAGTAAAGATGTTCTGTTGCTAATAGTTGACTATATTATTCTCAACCTACTGCTCCAGACTCAAAATATATCATGGAGATGATTCAAAAAATTTAAATTTCAGATTTAGAAAGGAATCATTCAAAAATTATCATTATTGTTAATTGTAAAAATTTTGTTCAAAAATAATGATTAGAATTTGATTTTTATCACTTATGATCAAAAATAAAAATCGATCTTAATAAAAATCATCAAATGATTTTAAAAACTCCAGATAAAAATTTTGATCGGATTTGATTTTAATTTTTATGTTTTTTCATTATCGATTTCTAACCCTGATTAAGTGTAGTATGTACTATGAATTATTATATTTTATAGAGTGTCTTACCACCACCGAAAATTGCCTCAACCTCATATCATGCACCATTTTAATCTGTCAACGTTTAGTAAAAAAAAAAAACCCCATACAAACATGAGAAATAAAAAGTACTCCTTTTTATTTTTGTATTCATAGCAATAATATTGCTGTTATATCGTTTTATTTTGTTCTGTATTCTTGTATCTATTTTCAAAATGAAATATCTTTATCTCAAATTATAATATTCCTACACGATTTACTTCACTATCTTAAAATTAAACTTCTCCGGGAGATTGGTGGTTAGAAAACTCTTTGAACATCGCCAGCCCGGTGAACATGAGGTTATTAAGAAAGAGCAAAGCCTCTAATTAGTGAACCCAACCATTAATTATTTAATTAAATTTTCTACATGTTACCATCTCACTTAGTGGTTGGAGTACATACCTTCTTATAGTTCTTTTTTAGTTATGGCGAAGAGATTCTGATGAGTATGTCGGCCGTATTTGTAATTTCGAAGAATAAACCATTCTATCTGCAAATAATATACATATTCAACATATAATATTTATGTATTTAATAATAGTAGGGGTAGTGCCAATTGCTGATATTTCTTCAGACATCCCAGTTTACGTATTTATTACACTGAGGTATGGTGTTCGGGAGTTGCGACCTCATCATCTTCTGTCTGAATATAAACAGCATCATTTCCTCTAAGTAGGGGGAATATTTCCATTATTTATTTATTTTAAGCAAATAAACTATTTTATTGAATAAATAATACAAGCTACTTCACTCAAGGAAAATAAGTAATATAGATATTAGACAACTCCATTGATTCAATATGTATAATGAAAATAGATAAAAAAAGAATTATTAAAAAAAAATAATAATAAATTCCAACTCTAAAATTTACAATATAAAGTATACAAAATAATATAAAATATATTATTTCTTCTTTTAACAATCATCATATTTTGTTACATGTTTCGGGACCCACGTCCCATCTTCAGACTGAAACAATATTTATATCACTATCCATCTACTTTCATTTAAACAATACAAATATAGGAATTAACTTAACTAAATTATCCAATTAACAATAAAACAATTATATAATTTACCTATTGATTCTTCTGGTGTTAACCACCATGTCTATTTTAACTGTTACATTTGAAAACTTCAACCCGCAAGGGTTCAAGGGTCTAGTCTTCATTCAGTTATTCTAAAATATATTAGAATAATAATAAGGAAAGAAATTATTATAGAGGGAGAAAAAAAAAATACAAGCATTCCGGGGTATCCCATACTGAGCTTATATAGCGCTTAAATAGATAAGCCAGGCTTAGTGAGATCTCAGCGCTACTCTCTAAGCAGCTTCGCTAGTCTAAATCTAGTGGGGTCAGAACATGAGCATAATGGAACAGTTCCTCATGACATAAGAAATGGGCACCATTGCCAGATTTCCCACAAAACAAATGTTTTGTTTTGTTTTTGGGGCCAGTGCCGTTTCAATCTACCAATGAAAATACGTTTACGCCCTTCGGAAGGGACGTAAAATGGGGGTCCCGAGCCTGTGCGATGTCAGGTACTCGTTAAAGATAGGCATTTTACCTGGATAGGCAAAATTTAGGACTCCCAGCGTAGCATCGTCCGATTGGCCATAGCAGCATAAAGTGGCGTTAAACGAAATAAATAAATAAATAGTTCTTGCCTAGGAATACAATAAATTGGTTACAAGGTTTTCAATTGATTATAATTAATCAATGTTGAATAATTGAGGGTGGTAAAGTGGTCTTTTGATAATGTAATTAATTCAATTTAAAATTTATCTACTCGATTTGATTGGTTCTTTTTCAGAATTTGAAGAAGGTGTTAACGTAACAAGGAACATAGCTGAATTGCTGAATATACTGTTGCTTACAATAAAATCTGGAAGGAGGGGGAATTAGATTTTTTAATATTTTAGCTTAAAACCACCTGTTAGTTCCTCCCACTTTTCTGCGTCTCATTTCAGTTTGGATCAGTGTTGCCAGATGTCATTAATTAATTTCCCCAGTGAAGTGGAGTAAATTGTCCCACTTTAAGCAAAATTTCCCTAGTGTTCCGTCACCCTTTTCCCCTAAAATACCCCATACGAAATCCACATGTGAACCAAATACATATCATGTGAAAATATTATTTTTTTTTTAATAACCTTATTATATGACAGAGGTATTAAACTCGTTCATATAATGTTTTCTTGTATTAAATAAAAAACTCAAGCATAGAGGTTTCTTAATTAAAAATGTATTACTATATTATTAATGAAAGTCATCCATTATTATACCTCAGGGTAAAATGTCAATTAATAAAATAAATACAAAATATGCTTGAACTTTTGTTGGGACTTACGCCACTTAAAGTTAATTCCGTTATCTAACGGTCTAAAGACATCTAACGCTATCTCGGAATATAATTACTTCTAGCAGTAAAACCGGAGTCTATTTTAATTTAAATTATTAATAATATATAAATTTTTCTACAGTATATTTTAAAAATGTTTCCCCTAAATTTGGATCCTAAATTTCCCCACCAAAACAAAAAAATCTCTAAAAGTGGGGAAAAATACCACTGGAAACGCTGGTTTGGATTGGTAAACAGGAATGCCGTGTGCTTAATTATCTTGGAGCACTAATCAGAAAGTGCAAGCATTTTCACTCATGAAAGGCTGACTCATCTTTAAAAAATCGCTTTATTCCTTCCAAAGAGTCTGTTTGATTAAAATACACATTTTAATGTTTTTTTATAGCAGAATTTGGCCAACTATGGACCGCAAAAAACTCAAGAATTTTCTTCTCTTCTCTCTCAGAACCTCTTCATACGGTCGCTCCTGCTTTTCCTTTCCTCCTCTGAAATGATCTGCTTAGGTCTCCTGTTGGCTGTTTCCTTCGGAAAAGATTGTATTTTGTGCTGCTGATCTGTTTTCCGTTGTGGATCATCTGTAGACTAAAATACACATTATATATATATATCTTCTTTTCAAAAACCTGGAGAGATTGTAAGCAATCGAATAGGAGACAAGTTTTATTTTTTTTTATTTTAACTATTTATTGATATTTACAACTGTACATCAATATACATCAAGTAAACCTGAGGAAATGATTATAATGACAAGTAAATCACTACTACTCACTAGTAGCACTTCAATAAAGGCTAAACTAGAAGGTCTCTTGGCCATCTTCTTTTCAGACGCCTCGGTGGGTTATCAGGCATCGAATGTGAAGCAAGTTGGGAGACTAATGGACTTGTGTGGTTATGGAGTTTACTATGAAAGGATAGGTATCTGGTTTGGGCTAAATCAGAAACATATGGAACATTGAGATCTTTATTGATAAGTTTATTTGTGACAAAGTAAGGAGCATTAAGGATTTTTCGAAGGATTTTGGATTGTAAGGATTGGATATGAGAAGAATTGGATGGTTTAGTGGAGCCCCAAAGCTCAAGTCCGTATGTCCACATAGGTCTAATAACTGCCATGTAAATGAGTCTCTTGTAATTTATTGGAAGCTTTGAGCGTTTTTCTAGTAAATGTTGGAGTAATCTATAACGACGGGCCGTTTCTTGTCGTTTTAGTCTTGTATGTGGATTCCATGTGAGACGTTTGTCCAAATGGAGTTCCAGGTAGCGGATCTGTTTAACAGGGATTAGAGGAATATCATTAAAGGATACTGTAGGACAGGATGTCGTAGGTTTACGACGAAGGGTAAGGGTTATTTGATGGGATTTATTTGGATTTATTTTAATTCTCCATTTTTGACACCATTCTTGAAGGGTTATGAAGTGCGATTGGAGTGCCTGGGATGCAATGAAGGGATCATTATTTACTGATAACAAACATGTGTCATCAGCGTAAGTGGTGAGGACAGTGCTAGGATGGGTCGGGATCTCAGGGAGAAAAGTTGAAAAATAAATAGGTTTGGAGTTAAGAAAGAAACGTTTGGGAAGGGTTTGATGATTGGGTTGGCTAAAAATCAGCAACTTGTGGATAGTAATAATGATATTAAAATTAAGAAACAATCTTATCAATGTCATCATAAGAAAGATTGAAGAATTGAAATTCAAAGCATTAGATTTGAGAAGGCATTGTACATGAATAGATTAACTATCATCCATATTACTCATTGCCGTTTAGAGAAACAGCTTGTAATATTTATTCAATAAAACAATTAAAAACAAAAAAGAAGGTGTTAGAAGAATCGAATAGTTTTATTGAGCACTAAAACTCAACTCTGTGTGTCCAAATTAATATCATTCTTGATATGTGAAAGAGTCCCATATTTGGAAGCTTAAAGCTAGGTAAATATTCGAATCGATGACGAGTGTTTTATCGTCTCTGATGATTTATTGTTTGATCGATGATCCGCGAATAAGGTCTATGAATCTCTAGGTTGCGAGATCAGTTCATTAGGAATTATTTAATTATAAATGAAGGATTCTGAATATCAGGAAGTCCTAGATCCGTTTATATTTGTCAGTTTTACTTGTATTTTCATCCCCATGTCGAGACAAATGAAGATTTTTCAAATGTGATTGAAATGAGAATGTTATAAATGTTTCATTATTTTCTGATAACACACATATGCGTCATCAGCCTTCGCAGTGAGACAGATGGATTAGTATGTCAGCTGTGAAAAACATGCAGAAGATGGGACTTAAAGGTGAATGAGTGATATGATTAGGCTTGTTTTATCATGGAATTTGTGCTCATCAATTAAGTTTCTATCAATAATGACGTGCTAAAATACCCATTGCCACGTCACTGCATACTGTTAATTTTTCTTTTGTACTGTGAAAAACGGAGTATACCAAGTGAAAAAACAACTTTTACAACGGAAAGTACTGGAGAACTATACTCTATATTATCATATAAAAGAACAAGCCATTTTTCGTTTGTGAACCATTCTGTACCAAATTTCAACCACACCATCTTTATAGTTCCAGGAAAGTTTAGCGATAAGGTAAGACGCCTGTCCGTGAGCCACAATGAGGTGGTGCCAGGAATTCCTTTAGGAATTGCCTGGTGTAGAAGTAGTGGTCGCCGTTTATTACCATATGATGCGAATCTGTGAAAGATTAACGCTGCATATGGATCCATGCTAGGAAGTAGTCCCATTCCTCTAAATATGGTGTGAATTAGGTTAGCGGTTGGGTGGTCTAGGCGTTTAATATTTTTAACCACCGTTGATCGGTGACTCTCTTCCATTGCCATCACTTCAGACCTCGATAATTTTTGTGGGCCCCGATTCAACTGAGTTCACACCCATACAACGAAATCAAGGTGAAAATAAATGTTTGACGTTATAGTACTGACTCGGTTACGTTCAAGCAGTGATATGATACAGAATTAAATAAGCATTTTTATTTTGAAGAGCATTCATAAATGATAACATACATACAAAAATCCGTTAGACATACACAGTGTATTATATAGAGAGGTGAACTAATGAAATCAAGCATTAATTTCGAGACAACCCAATGCAATTATTATTATTTTTTTAAATTATATACGATATAAAGACCCATTTTCCATAGCTCTCAACAACAACATTTCCTTGTTTGATTTCCAAAGTGACAAGAATATGTATAACTATCACGCAATATTACAATTCACTGCGAACTAAGGCTTTGATGTAAATTACCTTTTGATATGCAATGACTGTATTAGCTTGATCAAACCTCTGACCAGTTTGTGAACTTCGTCTGATTAGTTGTTTATAGTTAAACTTGAATTTTGCATTATTGAGTGACCATTTAGAATATATTTCATACGTTATTAATTATAATCAATGATCATTTTCTTAAAAAAAAAAAATAGTTATTTTTTATTGGATATTAACCCTTTTGGAATACGAGTAAAAAAAAAAAAAAAAAATTAAGTTTGCAGCTTTTTTTATTAAAATTTAAAAATTAAGTTTTTATTTTAAGAACAAAAACAAGAGACGGTGGGAAAATGCGAAATAATGAGGAAACCTACCAAAACATACAAGAAATAACAGAAGTAATAACAAAACGAAGATTACTATTTTGTGGACATCACTACCGAATGAAAAAAAGCAGACTAACAAAAAACAAATTCATGTATTTTTGGAGGAAGAAAACAACTATAGCCTGGAAATAATATCAAAGAATTGGAATTAGACCAAGGCAGAATAAGCAAAAAAAAAAAAAAAAAAAAAATAAAAAAAAATAGGAGTGAAATGGACAGAAGAAAGTAAAAGGGAACATGGGGAGAATATGAAGGAATACTGAATTTGTTACGTGATCTAGTTTGTCAGTGCAACAAAAAAACAAAAACATAAGTAATTATTTTATGACTTATAACAGATGCGTTCTGAGTTAGTTTTACTCGCGAGTGTTTACTCCCTCAAGCAGCCTGTTCAAATCAGCCAAATGAATTTATTTACCTACAAATGAATCACGAGATTCCAACTCTAGCTAGAAGAGGCTGGTTACCAGGAAAACTCGTTTTCCCGACCCGATCGGAGAACACAGGACTTTAACAAACAAGAAGAAAAGATCTTGTGATGCATAAGAGAAATGTTTGCTGAGCAATCAACTATTATTCCGAACCATCTGCTTCTGATATTGTTGACTTATGAACTAAGTTATTGGAAAAAACACTGAATTTATTTTACAATCTCCTTCCCTTGTTATAATTGTAATATTTTTAAGATAACAAAAATGCTTATTTTGATATATTTCAGAATTTTAACCGACTAAAAGAAAAAATATCCAGTCTGTTTAGGATTAGACGTTTCTGTTTTACGCGTGGTATAATTCATCATTCTAATGAAGATTAATCCTAAGTATTGAACAGTGTTAGTCTGTTTAATTCGAACATTGTTAACGTAAACTAGTGGAAGATAAGAAGTCAAAGCATAAAAGGGATGTGCTGTGATCTGTCAAAATGTATTTTGATACTGTTTATATTAAATAATACAGTATTACTAAAATTAGAGTTGAGAATTGTACAAAAACTCAATTTCTCCCCATCTTAGAAAAACAATAGACATGTCGATCTATTTACTTCTGATGAAACTGTCTGCTAATTCCGATCCGAGCTACACCAATGGAATTAGGGCGTATAAAAAAAGACCCAACACATAAATTTTAGGCAAAACGTTACTTTTTTCATTCAAATCAATTTTGCTTATAAACAGTAGGTCCTCGTGACAAATGTTGTAGAACTAAAAATATTTTTCATTAAACTTCTGATCAGAAAACAATTGTCAAATTTTCGCTCCAAGCAACACCAACAGAGCTAGAGCGTGTCAAACTGTTACAATTTTGATCGTGAAAAAACGTTACACATTTTGAGGGTGAAAAAACGTTACACATTTTGAGGGTGAAAAAACGTTACACATTTTGAGGGTGAAAAAAAAACTCCACACAAGAAAACTATAGACCCCCAACCAAAAGACATACCCATGTCAAAAATAATTCGCGAGTTTTAGAAAGGATGTACTAATTAGATTTTAACTGAAAAAACATGTATAAGTTTGGTGATAAGAAAATAAGGAGGAAAGAAATAACATTGCGAAATGTCTAATGTCTGGTGTCCACGGCCACCTAGATTGGATGAATCGATTTGCGCTAACTCGATTTCTCGAGATCAATTTATAAATAACAAGAAAAATATTTTATAATAATATGACTTCTAATTTAATGGCTATGAAGTAAGTAAATCGTTGTAGAATCGCTGTTCTGAAGAATAAATACCCAACATTATAAGTTAGTAAAAAACGAAAATTTTGCTGGAAGATAATATTTCGAAACTGGGTCAGCCTCAAAGGATAAGAATCCTTCCCTTAGATACACGTCTTAAACAACTTGTGCTTAATAGTATTACTCTCTTAATGTTATTTTTGGCGGCTACCTTCTGCTACATCTAAAGGCTTATAGAGACACATTTTATCCCAGAAAACAACCTAATTTAAAGAGTTTTCGGCTTACAAAGAAGTCGGTAGTAACATCATTGTATTTTTAAAAAAAATCTTTTGATGATACTGCAGATTCACTTTAAATAAGTAAAAAGAGTAATTAGATATAAAAATAATTAGATTAGTAACAACTTAATAAAAAAAACAACTAAATATACAGGGTAGTAGTAACTAGGTATACAGGGTGAATATCTCTTAGTGTAAAAAAATGGGTGTAACTAGATCAAAAATGCCGCAGTGCTCACCTTTCTATTCCAATCCGTTGCAGATATACGATGAATCAAAGACTTTTTTGAGGAATCCGCGTTTTTTTCCATAAAAGCTGTAATATCTCCATTTTGTTTAAATATTTTTCAAATTTTGACCACATATTCGAATTTAGCATTAAATTTTTTATATTAGCTGAGTACCTGTAACCATGAATTTTACAAAGTTGGTATCTAAAGAACAGCTTGATCTTCACCTTATTCGGGGAATGCACAATGTCTTATATTACTCCAACGGTTTATTGTTCAATGTTTTATTTACCACCACGTTTATTCTATTTCAAAAGTGAATTTCTCCATGAAATTGATCCAAAATCATTACGTTTAACATATCATGCGAAAGCTGATTATATTTGCAAGTTTTTGTGAGTTATGACGTTTTGTGGATAGTTTTTTCGAAAAACGGTAAGCGTTGAAGTAATGTAAGACATTGTGACTTCCCCAAATAAGGTGAAGATCAAGCTGTTCTTTTGATACCAAGTTTGTAAAATTCAAGGTTACAGGTATTCAGTTATTACAGTAAATTGAATGCTAAATCCGAATATGTGGTCAAAATTTGAAAAATATTTAAACAAAATGGAGATATAACAGCTTTTATGAAAAAAAAAAACGTGGTTTCCTCAAAAAAGTCTTTGATTCATCGTATATCTGCAACGGATTGGAATAGAAAGGTGAGGTCTGCGGCATTTTTGTTGGTCCTAGCGACAAACGTTATATAACAAAAATATTTTCTGTTGAGATTCAGATATGGAAACTATTGGAAAATTTTCCATCAGACCAACAAAGCTAAAACGTGTCAAAAAAGCCTCAACACTTAAAGGATGTATGAAAAAAGTGATTTTTTCTCATTCAAACCAATATAGCTCTGAAACGGTAGGTCCTAGTGCCAAATGTCATATTGCAAAAAATATTATGTATTAAATTTTTTATAAGACAACTATTGGTAAATTTTCAATCTGAGCAACACCAATAGAAAATAACTTTACAATGGGACTTTTTTTCATTCAAACCAATTATTATATTTTATACCAATTATTATATTAATCGACATAAACATTTCCATGCCTAATTTTTCTTCCTATGATTATTCTCAAAATTTTGTATAGAATTAGAACCTGTAAAAGAAAAAAGAAATAAAGAACAGGTCATACCTGTAATTTCGTAATTTTATTTGACAACGCTATATTTTTTTTTACTTGCTTTCTTATCTTTCGTTTATTTTTTAATAACTTTTTTTTTTTTTTTTTTCTGGATCTACTACAGCGCGGATTCACCTGTAACGCGGTTGCTTTTATCACCTTTTAACACGAACTATATAGAATGTCAATATTATGTATTCTTCGATTAGGGAAGATTTAACATTGAAAGGGGCTGTCTTTTTAGTGTAATATATTTTTCTAGTAATCTAAATAGTTTTATTAATTGCATATCAATTGTTATAATGCTGAAGAATAATATTGTCATTTATAAAATTTATGATATTCAGAACAACGAAATTGAAGAATAATGGTATGAAGTACTTTTTTCATAACAAAGTGGTGAATCTAAGAAAAAAGTCTTCATGAAAAATGTGAAAATGACATTGAATTAAAAAAATATATTTAATTTAAGTAAAATTTAGTGGAGAACTAATAGCCATCAATAAATCAACATTATCTAGAAAAGTATTTATAAATTGTTTTGTTTTTTTATTTAAGAATTTTTTTGAACTCTTGCACAGTGGCTACTTTGCTCTTTAACATGGCCAGGAATACAAGAAAGAGTTGTTTATTAAGAATAATTGTTTATATAATTGCATGTATTCAAAGATAATAAAAACAATATCTACGGAAAGGAAAAAGAAAACAACAATGATTATCATTAGAAATGATGAAATCGTTTAAAACCGATCAAGATTTTTGATTAAATGACCAGATAAACATTTCCAATAGTCCCATTTTAAATTTGTTTCCAATAGAAACGGAAAAATCCAATGAGTCATAGGGAAATCCTATAGTAAACCCCAAAAATTTAACCTGCCTGCCCCCTTTCCCTTTCCATGAGAGATATATTTCAGATATCTGTTAGATCTCCTCAGGTGAGTACCAATATTTGATTTCTTGTCTTAAATTTTTGAAAACTTTAGTATATATAATCCATGTAACGTAGTGCTGATTTGCTAAAAATTTTGTATGTTTTACAACTGAAAATGAATGTTTAGCATTCGAAACTAGTATTATAATGAAATAATTCCAATAGAAGTGGCAATTAATTCATTAATCCTAGGACCTTCTAATGTTTATTGGAGTTCCACCAATGGATAATTCTTTACAAGTCATGTTATTGTAATAATTTTACACATTTCCTTGATGTATATGATGTATACAGTTTTAAATATCAATAAATAATTAGAAAAAATATATAAACTAAAGCTGGATGAGACAATTTGCTAACAAAAACTAATTTTCATTTATATATTTTTTTTTATAAAAAAGGACTTTTATTGAAGTGCCACAAAGAGTAGCATACAAGCAATTGACATGTTATTGTGAATATTATCTGCAAATTTGCAAATTCAGAGATTTTCAATGAATTAAAAAATAAATAAATAAATAAAATAAAATAAACCTATGCCACTACAATCCATAAAGTGTCTTAAGTTCAATATTTGTTTAGTTGTTCTGTTTGTCCAGGAACGGATGATCAAGGAGGAGATTTAGAGGGAGAATAACACTCAACTGATTGTGAGCATAATTATGGATATTAAGTAAATTTAGCAAGTCTCCAAAATATTGAAATTTTCTAATATCATTCTGAAAAATGCAATTTATAATTATATTAATAGAATAATTTTAACTGGGAGATTTATTTTAATATTTACCTCACAATAGCGTACTATTTATAGATTCTAGATTATTTATTTCCGGTCTAAGCTCTAGGATCATAGATTAATCAGGCATAGCCGGTCTTGATGAAGCCTGCTATCAAAAGGATGGCGAAAAAAACTACAAACCCCTGATTATCGATGTCTCTTTTAAAAAGTAGTATCTATAAATAGAATAGACAATATAATTTTAAAATATAATTTTAATTAGAATATAATTTTAGTTGCAACATATAATTTTACCAAAATAATGGTAGAAAATGGCTAGTAATATGATGGCTGTTAGTAATTCCTATAAAAATATCTTTTTTTTCTCTCTCTGGATCACGCAACATTTTAGGGGTGAAAACCTGTTATAAGATACTCTTTTTTATATTTGGCTTCCTAATGGATGTCTACGAATAATATCAAATTACTATAACACAGGCCGTGTACTTGAAAATTTCGAATACAAAGTATCATTATTGAAATAAGATAGTGAACAAGCATAAACAAGGAAAATTACATAAAAGTTTTTGTTATTCATTTCCTTAAGTGATCCAGTTTACAACTTCAGAAAATTACTTAACTTATAAAAACAATATATTAAGAATATTAGATACTCTGAGTCGTTGAATAAAAGGAAAAAATGTAAAAGATTTTTTTTTTATGAGGAAGATGGTCAGGGTCGAGAGTAATAAAATACACACCTAAGTTTAAATAACTTTATATATTGTATGCCGACGTTTCGACCTGCTTTGCAGGTATTCTTCGGGGCTAATAATAACAAAAATATGATGTGGCTAAATGATAAAAAAATTAAGAAATAAACCTACTTAAATTACAAATTAATTTTAAAAACATTAATTACATAATAAACTGATTAAGTATAAAATATATAATTATATTTATTATTTTTTATTATTATATAACTAATTATGTTCCCTTTAGACTTAATTAACTTTCATTTTGGAAGGTCTATGAGAAATAAAGATATTAAACTGTTTGAGAATTGTATGGTACAATCTTAGCTCACAGTTTGTTTATGTGTAATAACAGTTACAGTAATTTGAATGTTTCTATGTTCTAAATTCTCTGAGTTATGCCAAAGGTATTCAAAAAAGTACCTTATCTCTGTTAAAGAGGGTATTTGATGGCCAAGTGAGTTGTTGTTCGAACTCATCGAGTTGTGGGTGGGTTAAAATTTATTTCTTGCTGGACCCACGAGATGAATCTTCACCTCTCTATCTTGGCTTTAACATGTTAGCAACCTTTAGGATAACCCGTCCTTACTTCCCTAGTTGGAGTACATAAGGACGTTAAGCACCTTTAAAAAAAAAAAAAGAAGTAGAACATTAAGAGTTAAAGGATTTTCTGTGGTAGTGGCATTATAATTATTTGTTTAACTTAAATATATCAATGATGAAAAATTCCTGAATATAAGATTTAAGAAGGCTTATGAGCTTGATAAGGCACCAATTAGTGCAGTCAACCACATTTTGAAAGGGACAGTCAGAAAGATTGATGTGGAATCAACGATGGACAACCTCAAAAAAAAAGTGAATCAAACATCCGAATTTATTAAAACTATCTATAGACAATAGAGCAGAACTTAAAATCTTACTTAGACACTAACCCAATTTCGATAGGACATGGTGACGCTATATGTTATATAAAGCTATAACGACTGCATTTGTAACTGGGAAAAAAAAAAAAAAATAATAATGACCATCTTATTTATAAGAGTAGGAAGTTGGATAGATACAGACATGAGTTTCTCGCTACCGTCCTACCAAACGGAGACCTATGATCGCCTTCAAAATGTTGTAAGTGGATTTTAATGATATTCCACTAATCCCTGTTAAACACATCCGCTTCCTAGACTCCACTTGGACAAGGTCTTACTGGGAATCCACCTACAAGACTAAAACGACAAGAAACTGCCTGTCGTTACAGACTTCTTCAACATTTACTAGACAAATGATCAAAGCTCCCAATTAATTACAAAAGACTCATTTACATGATTGTGATTAGACCTATTTGAACGTAGGGAGTTGAGCTTTGGAGCTCCACGAAACCATCCAATTCAACTCGTATCCAATCCTTACAATCCCAAATCCTTCGAAAAATCCTCAATGCTCCTTATTTTGTGACCAATAAACTAATCCATAAAGATCTTAATGTTCCAGATGTTGCTGATTTAGCCCAGACCAGGCAACTATCGTTCCATAGCAAGCTCCATAACCACTCCAATCCACCTGTCTCCCAACTTGCTCCTCACTCCATTCCCGATAATCCTCCGAGGCGTCTGAAAAGAGACCTTCTATTGTAGAATTTTTTATGAAGTGGTACTGATGAGTATAGTTCTTCACAAGTTATTTACATGCCATTTTATTCTCTATCAACACATTTACTTGATGTATATTACTTTGTACAGTTGTAAATATCAATAAATGAGGAAATAAAATAAAAAATAAAATATTTCTTCCAGGTTTAATAGTATGTAGGGCTTTTCTAGAACTGGAAAAACCCTAACAATCAAATCATTCTCATAACCTCGGGAGATAAAACTTGAAATGCGGTTTCTGAATCTTATGAATTTCTTTTTTGTTTTTTGCACACTTTCTGCAAGACAAGATTATTATCGTTACGTAAATTAAATTTCAATTAGTAGTTAAAATTATCTCAGTTTGCTAATGAGAGCGGACCTAGGCGGGACGGGGAATGCTAGTTTAACTAAAATGCTTAAAATTTTACTATGGTACGATCTGCTAATCTGAGATCAACTGCTTTTAGGTCCAGTCTAATTTTTTTTTACCAATAACCGATTATGTTGGGATGATTAATTTTGATTAAATGTTCTGTTTTAGCTGGACGTAGTTTTAGTTCTGACGCTAAAATGGGTGAAATGTTGACAGATTGGTTATCAACTGCCAGTTATCTGAATGACTGATGGCTTTGGTATCGAACCTTCAAATCATAATTTTATTTTTTATTTTTATATTCCTATTGTCAGGTGAAATCATTACTTTTCTGTAATGAATTAACATTTTCACTGAACTTGAAAGAAATTTCAGTCTTGAATATAGGGTTGTAAATTTAGATTATTTTGAGGCAGTTTCTTTTACTTTTTAATATAGAGCCGGGATAAGTTTCGACTTGATTGATTGACGCTTTCTGATTTTTGATAAAGAATTATTTCTATTAAACCGCTGCCATCTCATCTTCATTAGTTATGTCAATTTTACTTCTGATGCTGCACCTACACATTTATAGTTTTTTTTTCTTTTTAAACTTCATATTTAAGGTAAAAAATTACTAAAGTTAATGTTTCTAATATAAAACCTAATTAATCTAAAACTAATTATATTTTAACTGTCGATAACTGTAACGATAAAATAAAGGTAAGAAGAAACTGATTGGGGTTCTCCTACTTCAACGGGTGTTTGGTTTACTTTGTACAGATTGGTTGAAGAAACTGTGAGTGATAGGTTTATTCCTTTAATTCATAATTTTATATTTATCGTTTTAAAAAATAAATTATTTCGGAATGAAAGGGTCAATCAATTTTGAGTATTTGAGATTCTCAATCTAGAATTGAGCAAGTTTTAAAAACATAAAAGCGGTAGCGGGAGTAGTGGTAGTCCCAAGCCCTTAAGAAAACGGTCGTGAAATCTCCATTTCATTGTAGTGAGCGCGACCACTTCAGTCGTATTCCTACTGTCATTATGTCAGTGTATAGGATGAATAATACGCATATTGCTAAGAATCCTAAAGTGACTTTTGGATTTTATTGGAATCGCTCTTCTCATAATTGGTTTCTTGTTTTTGAATCGCTGGTTTTACTTTATTCAAAAAAAGACAATACAGGTTTGGTTCTATCCTTAAAACTTTTCCGCAGCTGTTGTGATTTTCCAACGATAACTCTCTGCAAATACTATTGTTAGCCGATTGAATGCCACTTCTTTGCCCAGTCTTGAACACAAATAATTCTATTTTTCTTTTTTTTAATTTTTTCAAATGGTTCCTCAGCTCATGTACTTATAGTTCGCATTCACGGTTTCATATTATGCCCTAACGAAAACCAAGTACAACAAAGGCACTTTCCCGTGGAAAATAGATGTCAAAAGCTCGCACCGGCAAAAATCAAGCCGTGTGACATGCGAATTACTGGTCGTATTTTCGTCCTGTTCACTACTCGTTGTTACCCCGCCTTAAGACAAAATATTTTTATCAACATTAATACATAACATATATTCTTAAAAGATAACTCATACTTTTTAAAAGAGAACCAAATTCTAAATATATTTTGCCAGAAGAGCATGGCCTGGGATGTTGTCAGAAGAAATAAAAAAAAGTTAAAGCTGAACAACTTGTCATTGAGTGCCGACGCTTCGATCTGCCTTGACGTCGTCTTTATGGCGACCGAACCAGTTAGAAGAGGAGACGAATCATTTGAACAGTTACTGTTTGTTTCCTCTCCTGACTGGTTTGGTCGCCCTGAAGAAGACCTGCAAGACAGGTTGAAACGTCGCACAGTGGAACGAATCAACGAATTTGTTGGACATTGGACCAATTTTCTAATAACTAAATTTGTCTTTTATTTGGATCTTAAATTATACTTTATACTTCTTTTCAACAAAATCCATAGATAGATAAATTAATGTTAAAATCAAATCTTATAGGAAAAATTCTGCATTGAAATATATATTTTTTTTAAACTCATATTTAAAAAAAAAATCCATTGTTTGAGGTAATGCTTTAAATTAACCGTGCAACTACTGGAAAACAACTCATCCATAATAAGATATTTTAGGCAAATAAAACTCGGGATTATTTCAAACGTCTGGGATTTTTCGATGAAAATTAGGAGCTCAAACTCAAAATGTAAATTGCGAAAATCGCCTAAAATCGCCCAAAAAACTACCTTCATAGTAAATAACTAGAATGCTTGAAGTTTTTTTTCCATTAGTTGGATTTTGCTCTTAGGTGCTCTTTTCCGAGAAAATGATTTTTTTCTTTTCTTTTCTAGGTCTTGAGAATTAATTTTAAATGATTTCTGTTGATATTGGCGCTACTTTTCGCAAGTTTTGTTTACCTACTTTTGTCTTTTGTTTGTCTGTTTACATTCATTTGTCCTCATATAAAATGCTCAGTTTGTGTGTGTTATTTTAACGACATAGGTGCAATGGTTCCTAAAACAAATTTTTAAGTTTTCCAATTTTTCCAATTTAATCATATAAGTTTTAAAGATTATGACCTGGCATTGGAAACATGGATTAATTCGTTTGGACTGGAACAAATTTCAAATACCGCAAAGTTCTGCTTACGGGAAAAATTAAGAAAATTCAGTAGTAGTTTGAACTCTCGCTGGATTTCGTCCCATAGGAAGATCAATAGTTTTTTGAAGAAGCATGAAAACTGGTTGAATTTGGATTTCATTGTTCCTGAAGATGTTATCCAGAACCTACCTTCATCATCATCATCAACAAGCGCAAGTATACCATCTTGTTCTCAATCATTCGAGCAATTATCTGATAGACAAAGACGGAGAAAAACGGAAAGTTTTAAAAAATGTTCAGAGGATAAATTCGCTTTTGTCATGAAAAAAAGGTTCAAATCTGATGACGTAGATTACATTGTTAATTTTATTAGGGAGCATCCAGAACATGTACTAAGTGTCAAAAAATTTTGTGAAAACCTTTTAAATCCAAAGGACCAAGAGAACGAAAATGCATTAGCATTATATACAGCCGCTGATTTTACTAAGTTTCAGTACAATGCCGTCAGAAATAATGCAAAAGCATTAGGATATACATCACTTTACCCCAGCTACTATCAGATCCAAAAATTAAAAAAAGATTGTTATCCCCCAGAAGAATCCATATCGGTTAGTGACACTGGAGCAAATATCGTATTGCAAAATTTACTTGACCATACTTCTTCTCGGATTTTACAAGTCGTGGGTGGTGAAATAGGGAATGATAGTTTTCGTAGTTTAACGTTAAACATTAAGTGGGGATGTGATGGGGCGGGTAACCAATCACAATATAAACAACGTTATTCTTCATCTGAAACTTTCAGCGACGATTCGGTCATTTTGATTGCCTGTTTAGTACCGATTAATTTGATAAATTCAGAGAATTGTCAAATAGTCTGGCAAAATGAATGTCCGTCATCGACCAGATTTTGTAGGCCTATCTCATTTAATTATACGAAAGAAACAGATGAAACTGTAACGTCTTTAGTTCGAGACATTCAGAAACAAATTGATAATTTACTTCCCTATATAAATGACAAAATCTCTATCAATTATAGAATGTTATTAACTATGGTTGATGGCAAAATATGTAATATTTTAACTGAAACTTCTTCAGCTATGAGGTGTTTTTTGTGCAATGCAACACCTAAAGAAATGAACAATTTAAAAATTATTACAAACAAGGAAATAGTTAATGATGAGTATTACTCATTTGGCTTGTCCCCTTTGCATTGTTTGATCAGGTGTTTTGAGTGCTTAATTCACATCTCTTACCGATTAGATTTCAAGTCCTGGAGTGCAAAAACAACAGAGCAAAAGGAGTTACTTGCAAGGAAAAAAAAATCAAGTTCAACATGATTTTAAAATTCAGTTAGGACTTTGTGTAGACCACGTAAGACAAGGTTTTGGTACAAGCAATGATGGAAATACTGCAAGGAAATTTTTTGCATCCCCAGAAACTTCATCAGCTATAACAGGGGTTGACGAAAATCTAATTAGACGCTTTGCAATAATATTACAAGCTATTTCTTCTGGGTCAATTATAAAACTTGATAACTTTGAAGCCTACACGAAAGAGACAGCACGGTTATATGTATCTCTGTATGGCTGGTATTATATGCCAGTCACCGTGCACAAACTGCTCGTGCACGGAACACTGATAGCCAAAAATGCTATAATACCTATAGGACAATTGTCAGAAGATGCTCAAGAAGCGAATCACAAGTTATTCCGAAATTTCAGACTGTTTCATGCCAGAAAATCATCGAGGCAATCAAACAATCAAGATGTTTTAAATAATTTATTAATAAATTCGGATCCCTTAATTTCGACTCTTAGACCGAGAATAATAAACATTAAACGTGATTTATTACCAGAAGCACAATCACTTATTGTTACTTAGAATATAGAAAAAAGAATCTTAATTAAAATTATGTTGTTATGAGTTTAATTCTGATCGTTATTTAAATAAACAATTGTATATAGGCACCTACATATATTATAATTTTGATGTATCAATTAGTCCTAGGATATTAACTGACAAAAGTAATTATCAATTGTTATATTATTTTTTTTTAATAATTAAATATTTTAGTTTGTTACGTTTTTTTTTGTAATTTTATTTAATACATATGTATTTATCATTCCATAGAATATTTTATTGCATATATTCTCGTAGTATATAGGTACAATAAATGGTAAGTAAATGATGATAAATTATCCAACATCGAAATATCAAATCAGGAATTCTTACATGTTTCCTCTTACGATCTGATCATGATTAGCATATCATTTAATAGTCCATTCAAAAAGCTTTAAAACGGTACCAATAGCATTATTCTAGGAGAAGCAGAAGCGGAGATATTAACGAATGTCCATTCCGCCCTAACGTTCGTTCCACTGTGCGTCGGTGCTGCGTTAAAAGTTTTGAACTTTCTTTGAAAATTCTTATTTCTTTTTCCTCACTGCATCCCAGACCATCTTTGTCTTATATTTCTTACAGACGTCTATAGTTTTCTTATAAATATATTTTGCTGTCAAGATGTTGGGATTGTCGGATATGTCAGACATGGAGATGGTGGATAGTAATGGTGCGAATATTGATCCTTGTGGTACTATCGATTGTCAAAATGATGAAATGGCTGAGCCCTGTTGCTTAGAGAAAAACCTCTATGATAAAAAAAATTTTTTTTATTTTTATTATTATTAAAAACTGATCAAGTTAATTACTTATTATATTTTTTTTATATAAAGAGAAATCAAAATATATCCTTCAAGTTATAAACTTAAACCATGAATTTCTGTTTTAAAGATTTATTTATTTTAAACTGTTTCAATGACTAATGATAGTAATTTATGAATTATTTGGTCGGATTTTAATTTATTTATTTCTATATTTTTTTTCTTTTCTTTCCTTTCTTTTTTTTTTTTTTTTACAATATCCTAATTCTCTAATTCATCATCGCATTCTAATCAGTGAACTAATTTTTGGCTCAGCTGCTATTGGAAATACATCAAGGGAAGAGCTGTTACACATGTTATACATCAAGGGAAGGCCTGGCTGGCTCAGCATAACTCGCTTTTATAGCCCAAGCATAACCCACAATTGACCAGGGTCTCTTCGCTGTTAACAAACAACACTATTAGCTCCGGATTAGTGAGGAAAAAATGGGCTATAAAGTTTATAATTTTCCAAATTCTTATATAAGAGAGAAAACTTGTTTAAATTGACTTTAATTCAACCATTGAAAGTTTTCTCTATTATATTAAATTATATCTTTTCGTAGTTGGTTGGTACAAGGAAGTACTTTGTTCGGTCCGACGTTCTCGTCAAGTACAGGCGATGAACTTTTGTGTTAGTTAAGTGGAGGGATCTCGGAGGTGGTGGAAGATTATTTATTTTGTTGATCGAAACGGCTTGGATTAATATTTGTTTTGCCTGCTTTAATGAGCGCTCGGATTGCCATCTCATCACCAGTAGGCGGAGGCCGTCCGACTTGGAGGAATAACTTTTTCGTTTCAAACTTTACAGTAGTAGAGTCCTAAAATCGAGAAGTCTTGAATCACTTGACTGCATGCATAGAAATATATTTATTTCTTTTATATTTTACTTTATATATATATTAGACAGATATTACTTTTAGTAAGTACTTTACAGTAGTAAAAAAAAAAAAAAAATGCAAAATCACTGAATTTTTATTGGTTTTGAATACGAAAAAAATCATGAAAGAATAACTAATTATTCTTTAGTTATAAATTATTTTTTATAGGACTTTATTGACATAGATAAGATATTTGTTTGAGGTCAATAGTTTTCTTGGATAACGTTTCTTTTCACCCTCGAAAATGTAACACTTTCACACACTCTAGCTCTGTTGTTGCTCGGATCGAAATTTGGCCGATAGTTTCCTTATTAGAAGCAGTAGATATAAAAAAAGCAGTTTATAGGTAGACATATTCATGATCTATTGTTCTTACATATTCATCTATGATTGCGTTCATATTAAACATTAATAGGTCCTGCTCTTCAGCCTTCGTGGTTGTCCAGATCTCTGACCCATACGTCAGAGCGTATCTGACAACCAGATCATGAATGCTCATCCCAGAACAGCATAAGCGTCTTATAGAGCATTATTTTTCTGCGTTGGGTGAAGAGGAGATGAAACTATCGTGATGTTGCTCTTCTTCCTATCTCATACATGATTTTATCAAAAGTTGTGTTCCAAAGACTTTTATTGTTTGCGAAAATAGGATTGGGCCATTAAAACCAGTATGACTTTAGACGCGAAAGGTTAACAATCGATCAGATTTTCTGTCTGATAACTATTTTGGAAAGAGGACGTAAATATTAGATTAGGTATGGAACGACGAAGCACTCACATAGCTTAACATCCCAACAAAGGATATTAGGCTGATAAAGCTACTAACTATGGAGTAGGTGGTCTGCGTTGTGAAACTTCGGAGTTGAACCTCGGCAGAATTCTCGTCTAAAAGAGGAGTGAGACAGGATGATGCTCTGGCTAACTCATTTTCCTTATATTTTCAAAAAAGCCGTCCGTTACAGTCAATCCAAAACTTGGGCTCAATATTAATCGGACGGTACAGCTGCTTCCATTTGTGGATGACTTGGATATAGCGATTGGTGTTCATCGAAAAACACTGTCTGCTTAAGGTCCTGGTAAAGTTTAGAAGCTTGTGCATTTTCCTCCTTAGTTAAGTATAAAATTTTTTTTAATAAATTAAAGAGAAAAAAAAAACAGTATAAATAATGTATTGAGCAAAGTGCTGATGTTTTTTAATTTTTGTATGTTTTTTGAACTGATGTTGAAATGTTTTCGATAAATAATTCATCAATTGTACTACTATTAAACATAGCACTCAGAAAAGAAAAAAAAACAGTAATAAAAATTAAGTCGAAATTATTAGCGATATAACATTTTATATTGTTTTTGGTATATTATATATCATATTACTATACCAATGTTTTTTAAAATAAAGTATTACTTAGAATCTTTAAAAGATAAGAGAAGAGCATACTGGATAATCCAGAAGGCTATACAGTGCGCCATTGCGGGAGTTTTATACATTTCTTACAATTCAGTTTTATAGCAGAGCGGCAGTTAAAATGAGCTTTAGTTGCCTAGGATAGCTAAAGCCTAGGATTTAATAATAACCGAATCTAGTATGTATTCGAAACAAGTCTTTGAATAACAAAATTCCAATTGAAGTGGCTGATATATAAAGGAAAAATAGTAATATACCTATACGCTGCTATTAATTTTTAAAAGATATTACCTGAAGGTCTTTTCATATATTTACTTATAACTTTCTACACCGAGTTAAATTGGCTCTTCCCCTCCTTCCGCAGAAAATACTTCCTCGGTACCTACCTATTCCAAGTTAGTAAAATTCAAGTCTGGAATCAAATCACTGCATACAAGATCTCTGTACTCCATCCCACAGAAGTACTGCATTCCAACGTGATTCCAACGTAGTCCGATCTATTCTTGGGAATTCACTCTCCCCCCAGTATTCGCAATGCTTCTTCCCTCGGAACATTCAAAACACTTTTATTTCACCCTCTTTTTTCTCTCCAACCTGACGCTCTCTAATTATATAGATGCATGTATGTAATCATACAATTTAATCACAAAGTCTGTAAGACATAAAACATTAGCATAAATTATAGTATGATTATAATAATGTTTTAATTTTTTGTAATGATAATTTTTAATTTTCTATCTTTTCTATTTCATTTCATTTTATTTTCATTTCATTTTTCTTTAAGTTTTTTTTTTGTCGTTTTTTTGCAATTTTGTTTATGATATTAACTCCTATAATGCCTATTTATTTTTTCTTTATAGTTTTTCTTCTCCTTTTTTTTTTTTCTTCTGTATTTGATCTCATACAAATGGGTATTCACTTATATCTATGTTGTTTTATTTCTAAAAGCTCTCGGCTAGTCATGATTTTACTTTGTGTTATGTAATGTTAATCTTAAGGGACTTTGTCCCATAATGAAGTTTTTTTTCTATTCTTTTATATATTTACAGCTAGCGATTCCTGTAGGATTTTGTTTGCATAGAATAAGTGAATAGGCGGTATTTAAAAGGTATTGGAGCGACGAATCCAGGAACGGAATTCCAGAGTGACGAGGGTCTGTTAAAGAGAAATCTGTCGAATGCTGCGGTGCGGACTTTTATTTCGTTAATGTTTTAATGTTAATGTATGTTAATGTTAATGTTTGCCAATATCGCTGCTCAGTTAATCAAGATTTAAGTAAACCATACAAAAAAAAAAAGAAAAAAAAAAAAAGATTTTATTACTAAACTTCCATTTCCTATCCTTCCTTATTATTACCAGTGCTTAGTGTTTTGACGTGTCCTTGAAAATCAAAGTGTAAACAGGTGATTTAAAATACCATCTAAGAATTTTTTTTTTAAAGCAATATATTCTACATCTCTTCCGAAAATAAACATTTTTTTTCTTCTTACTATTTTGAATTTAAAAATTAAAAAAGAAAGTCTGCTAAATATGACATTTATTGATATTTTATGACGAGATACTCGTGTTAATTTATAGTTTCTTTAAATCTTTCGAAACTGGGTATAGTTTTTAGTGAACGTCGGGATTAAAGAATTTTCGTAGCTTTGATGTGTTTTTTTTTTTAACCTGATTGCTCCCGTAAATCAAATTTTTTTTTTTTGTATGAGATGAAGTTTTAAATAGTTTTATAGTTAATTTCGTGTTTTTATTTATTTTTTTATTAACTTTCTTTTTCTTCTTTCGAGTTCGGCCATCTGTGGACCACGTTCAACAATTCATTCCTTGCTTCTTTCCAATATTTCTTCATTACCTCTGCTTCATGTTTTCTCCTTTCATCTGGCCACTGTCTATTAATTTTTGTTTTAACAATTTCTGGAAATTTGATCTTGTTGACTGCCGTCCGAAATTCGTCTCTGCCCCACATTGAATCCCGTTGTATATTTGCCGGCATCATATCTTCTTTTACCATTCGTATGCATGTATCCGTTTTCTCTTTTTGGAGGCTGTGTAGAAAAAATTTTCTTTGTCAGCCTTCTCTCATCCATTCTCATCAAATGTCCATAAAATGTCAATCTACGTTTCCTCATTACATTACTTTTATTAACTTTCATTATATTTATTTCTGTTTATGTATAGTTACAACAACTAGATCTTTCTTTTTTAACAGTCGTCTTATCTACTGACTGACAACAACCTGTAAGATAATTTATCACATTTTCTGTGTCATTTTTCCATTTTATCTTTCACTTAATATTATAATTATTTATCAATTTTTTTGTACCTTTCCTATACCTCTTTTGTCTTCGCTATTTTTCGTTTGTCCTTAATAAACTACTTTTCATCATGAAACATTTGACTGCTTATACGAAAATTCCTATTTTGTTATTGCACTTTAAAATATTTGCAATTCACCTATATCATGATAACCATTTCATACTTTATTGTGAAATTACAACTTATGATATCCAATAGTAATTTAATTTGGTTTAGTTAATTATTTGGTCACGTCTAATTTTTTATTTTTAGCCCTAAAGAAGACCTAGAAGGTATGTCAAAACGTCAGTACTCCATATTTCTTACTTCTGATTGCATCTCACTCTTCGTTGTTCATAAAATTTACTCAGTGATAAAGTAAATTTAATGAACATATTAATTACAGCGAATACCTTCTGTACTTACGCCGTACCATAAATGATTCATAAAAATAGTTTTTATTTTCGATTTCAAACCTTATGAATAATACAAGGTGTCGCAAATAATGTACTATGGCACTTAAGAAATACCGTCGAGTATTGCTCTTCTGTCAATATCTACTTCATAGGACTCGAGCGTCTCTCAAGAAGATAAGATCCAGCTATGGCAGCCTCATCGATGTCCCGAGCACGCGGCTGTTGGAGGTGATGCCCATTGTCTGAGTAGGCCCAAGGACAAGGATCACAGTTGTCACCTAAGATGACGATTGTGTGAGGGGTGATGGCTGTGTATTTCATTTGGAAATATTTAGATGTTACTCTTTTATTTAAATAATACAATAAATAGTGATAAAAGTAAATAAGATATTTACATTAAGGTTCAGCTTGCTTATCGTATAAGAGGTATTCAGCTCTGGTATAGTCAAGTACTTACTGCACATATATAATAACTAGCATCTCCAGTCGCGGCTTCTGTATTCTAAGTAAAGAAATTAGATAATTTTAACTAACGATTGAAGTTGTATTTATTCATAAATAAAAATCTTTTATTGTAGAAAGCATACAAAAAGAAAAATATATGAATTGATAAGACATCGGAAAAAATTACATTTTCAAGTTTCGACTTCTTATGTTATGATAAAGTACTGGAAATTCCTCTACATATAATTGACCGTGAGAGAAACAGTCAGTCCGAAGATCCACCAAAACGTTTTTGTATACGTCATGAGTGGGTGCCGAAATAAGGGAAATGACGAATTACACAATTTTGCTGGTAAAGTAACAAAAAAGCATTTTAAACTATATAATTGTAATTTTCTTTTGCAATTTATTGAATGTAAAAACGAACAGATGAACATTACACACATTGGACTTGAGTGACAATGACAAAAAAAGCTAAACACTTGCCGCAACCCATCAGGTGTGAAATACCTGATTCACATTGCTGCTCGAAACCACTCAATGCACTTAGTTAACATTTCCTCTACTTCTTTGCATGGAATAGTGAAAGAATTAGAAACGTCATCGTCATCATCTTTTTCATTACTAGCTTCATTTTGAGCACTCAGCACTTGTTCTATAATTCCATTGTCATTTACAATTTCATATTCTTCATCCGTACTATCCATTTTTAACCAACTGCTTACCTCTTACTTATCTTTTCTTATTTTACAACCTGGAGCAGAAGTTGCTGAGCCAGATGCTAATATTTTTGTGGGAAGAGCTTTCCAGTATTAACTTAATACTGGAATCATGAACTGCACTCATACTTTCTTATTTTTTAGTGTCAAGTCATATGAGGCGGTTCAAAGATTAAATAAGTAGCAAAAGGAAAAAATGGAATACATACATATTTAGTTTGTTATTCATAGTTGCCAATTAAAGAAGAAAAAAAAAAGACTAACGAATTACAGAATAAACGAATTATCGAGTGGCGAAATAACGAGTTTCTACTGTATCTGGCCTTGCGATGTATTATTTGTAATAGCAAAAGTAACTTTAATTGGAAATTATAATCATTTGAATTCACAATTGTAGATTAGTAGGAGTCAGTAGGATTCTAGGAATAAATATGATTTCTCCAGTCGCTGTTGTAGTGAGAATTAGAGCCTCTATGTTAATTCCAGACATATCTGTCTTTTTTAATCTGGTCCTATTGAACTGATTAGGTTGTTAAATATTAGTAGTAAGGGAGAAACCATTTAAAAAAGTTATAATCAAATTTTTGACAGGAAAACATATTTTTTATTTTAGTTCTTCTGTTATTTACTTCAGTCATTATTGCTTATGGTTCATTATTTCATAATGGTACAATCCGAACTCAATATTTTACACCACGAAAAGTTTAATATATTCTTTAATAACTTAGACAAAGCAAAAAATCCCTTCTCCTCACCAGTTCAAGATTTGCTAACTGTCTAGGGAGATAGGTTTCACCCATATGACAGACATATTAGTAATAATATAACTGAAGGAAATGGATGAATTGGCTAAAGCCTAAGATTATCTGTGTACTAAAGTATAATCAAGCGATTTATCAATTTCAAATAATTTTATTAGTTCATTTAATTGCTATAAAATTAAGGTGAACTTTGTAAATCTGACTTGTGACATGTTTAGGATAAATTAATTAATTAGAAAATGTCATTAAATGGATAGTGGAAATTTACGTGAAGAAATCTCATCATCTGCGACCTACACATAACATATTTTAAATGGCTGTGTGAGGGACAAACCATTGGGGCATAATCCTCTTGTTACAAGCGATTGTACCATAATGGGATAGTGACCCTTATACTTTTACAGTAGAAATATAAAAAATAACTTACCTCTGCAAAATATACACTTCGTTACGATACAGTATTTCTTTTCAACTTTGAACTATTCACTAACTATTTTTTTTAGATTTTATAATTCACACGTACTACAAACATAACATTTTCATTCAAATTTCACACTAAGCCCACAGTAACAGAAACAGTAACAACATCTAAAAGCAATGGTTTGTATCATAGATGCTAAGTATCCGATGATTCTATCTAGGTGTCAAAATATGTCGCTGCTAATACTATTATAAACTGCCGGTCAAAAGTTTGAGACCATCCTGAAACGATACCAGTAAATTTAAAAGTTTGATGTTAGGTGAAAAATAAATGGATTTAAATAAAATTAAACGCATTTATATAGTTTATACCAAGATCTTTAAAGTTCATCTACCTTTAAGAGAAGAAATTAAAATTAAGTTTTCAATACATAATTTAAAACAAACTGTATTTTCCATATTAATTCCAACAATTTCGTTTGCCGACAGAATAACCTTGGATTAAAAAATTTGAAATTTGAATTAAAAATTGAGAAACGAAAATCTCCCATTCATATTAAATGAAGGCAGCGGGAATTTTTGTTGAGCCATTTCAAATTTAATTAGATATTTATGAACTAAGTTCCTTTTTTTCCTGCGTGGAATAGCTCGTAATTGATTTATTACGGAGAAAATCTCAAAAGTGAAACAAAGTGTTTTTACTTATAAATAAAAACATCAACATAAAATTAGATAGAAAAAGAGAGGCGGAACGATATTAAAGATATTAAACTTTTAAATTTACATACTTTGGCTCAGGGTGGTCTCAAACTTTTGACCGGCAGTGTAGCTGTAGGAACGATAAAATTGGTTGTACCGCATATGGTACTGAGGGCCTTATATCCGTGCAAGCACTAGCGTTTATATATTAGCCGATGATATAGTATTAGCAGACACTTGAAAAACTGCAGGAGGCTTTAAACGATAGATTTAAGGAACTTCAGTTGAGAGGCTTCACTCACGCGTGTCTGTTTAGTTTGAACTCTTTAATTACTTTAAAATTGGTTTATACTGGGCATTCCTAAGTTGATACAGACTTAGTAATGACAGGTCTGTACCCAAGGGATAACTTTCTGCCCCAATTAGATGAAGACTAATACTTGGATCGTGCTTCCAATTGCAGCTGGTTGTTCTATTAAGTAGGTCTGTTATTATTAACCGTACTATACAAATTATTTCTCCTTTTGTATATTTTTTTCTTTCATCTGTATAAAAAAAATGAATTTCTTCCTGACTACAAAAAACATTAGATCATGTGTATGTGTATTTATAATCTACTGCTTTTACCAATTTACATTTTTGAAATTAACAATTAATTAATGATTATTTGAAATAAACAAAGCTGAGAGAAAATAGGTGTTTCAAACGTGACTTTTTTTATCCAAAGCAATATAGCTCCTCTTAACTGTTGGTCCTAGCGACAAATGTTATATAACAAAAAATATTTACCATTGCCATTTCTTATCAGAAAGCTTTTGGAAAATGTTTGATCTGGCCATGTGACAGTTTTTGTCACTGTCACACCAAAAAAGTGTTGACACCCAGCCAAAAGATATAGCCATGTCAATAATTATACCTTCGAAACGTATTTTCCAGGAGCTGGTTTTAATAGATCAAATGAACTGAATATAAGACAATACCAAAATAGATTATTTTTCTTTCTAATTTTCAACTTAAAACTATGCTACATATTGATGTTTAGATATAAGGTTTATCCTATTCATGATATTAGGTTACTTAATGGGTTATTTTTCTACCCTTAGACTTTTTGCCTTCCTGTGCAACGCTTAATTGTACTTACGCTTTGCTTCTCTTATGGTGGCTCCCTTCTTTTTTCAATACTTCCTTTTAGAATTTTATTCATACTAGATAAATTTGAAAAAAAAAATAAACCAATAGTAAAAAATCAGTGAACAAGTATTCATACCCGCCCTATATGCATAAAAGTTAATTACGTGATACAAGTTCTACGTATCGTGACGATCATTGTAAATCACCCCCAACATGATTTCTGCGTAACTGGGCTATAAATTATTGAAGGCTATCTGCCCACCTTGCCTATCCACCCTCTTGAATTAAGCAGCCGTTAAAATGGATTATATAGCTAAATGCTTCATTTAGTTAATGTCCCTATTCTGAGTATTGTTTCCCAGGAACTCGCTTCAGTGGTTAGGTATGTATTATTTGACGTCAGCAGTTTTGCCATTTTCACCGTTCAAAGGCTCTTGACCCGTCCCTTTTAAGTATCGAGGATCCAGAATGAAAGAGGCTAAATTCAAAAGGTGTAGGGTCGAGTGGGTGACAGTGTAACAAGTAAAGTTTAATAGCAGTACAAGTTCAGTATAACAAAAAGGTCTATAATAACAGGAAGATAAAACAAAATAAAATAGGACAAACAAAAAATATTTTACATCAATTATATTCCTATAAAATGTTTTGAAAAAAGAAACTGAAAGACTGAAAATAACAAACCAAAACTGTTTCGATAGGGATGACTTTAGGAAAAGACTAAAATGAAATTAAGGTCCATGTGGGAAAGAGAAATGCGAGAAAAGGAATAGCGTGGACCGAGGAAAGAAGGAAGGAGCAATCGGAAAGAACGAGGAAAAGGTGGAAATAGAGAAAAGGGTATGAAAAGGAGTGAAAATAATGATATTCGCTTCGCGTGGTCTCTAAAAAAACATAAATTTATAATATGAAAACATATCTTGTCTTAACATTGATTTATTCGTGTCAGTTTTTTTTTTTTATTTTTTTTTTCTGGGAATGGGTAGCAATCAGCCTGAATTTTTTTTTTTTTTGTTAGAAACAATATAAACTCAATATCATCCACTCCGACATTCGAGATTCGCTTCTAAGGGAAAATAAAATACATCAACATTAATACTTCTGCGTATGTAATTGGCATCACATTCATCTTCCTCATCTGTCAGTAAGTTTGCAATATAATGCTTTATCAACAAAATCTTTTTTATGATCATACACTTGACAGTAAAGACAGAAATACCTCTTCTGAATCGCTTGATATGATATACCTTCATCAGAATTTTTTTAGTCTTCTCCAGATCGTAGCTTTCTGCGTGAAGTAGTCCCTTTTCAACTGGGTCTATTGTTTACATGACATTAGCATTATGTAGACTAATCCCTATAAACCAAACATGGTTATGTCTGTAATCTAGTATTATATGTCTGTATGGATCATATAATACTAGATATTATATGATATTATATTATATTATACTAGTCTGTATGGATCATGGTTATGTCTATAATCTAGCCCTTTCATATTTACTGCTTCTGATTATGAAACTGTCGTCAAATTTTCGATCCGAGCAACACCAACGGAGCCATCAGAGCTAGAGGCAAACGTCTATAAAAAATAGTTTACATTTTCCTAGTGACAATTGTTATGTAACAAAAATGTTCTCCATTAATTTCTGGTCAAGAAACTATGATTAAATTTTTGATCCGAGCAACACCATCAGAGCTAGAGTCTATAAAAAAGTTACAATTTTTAGGGTAAAAAAAAACCGTTACAAAAAAAAAAACTAAAAAGACTATAGATCCCCACCCAAAACACATATCCATGTATATTTATGTTAAAAGGAGTCACACGTTACGTTTCACTGTGCCCTACAATCTACTGATTCAAACAAAAAATCTTTAAAGTTATGTTGGCTAGAAATTGAAATAACTTTTTTTTACTATTCAAAGACCTTGAATAACCACGGGTGGAGCCAAGTCTACCCCAGTAGTAGCCATGCAGCTGCTAACAGGCATTGAACCATTATATAGCCGTAGGGATAAATACACGCTTAAGTTCTGGGAAAGGGCTAAAAGGGGACAATAACTACTGGAATGGATTCATGAGCGCTTCACAAAGACTAAAAACGAGTCAGACCAGCCTATCGTGCCATTCACTTTAAAAAGGGCCAGAAACCTGATAGACGCCACGGTTAGTAGCGCAACTAAAATGACCCTGATGACATCAAGCATTGGCAAAAAAATGGGAGAAACTTACCACAGTAGGGCCGGTCCCAAGAAACATCGAGAGAGCTGAAGCCGTTGCACGATTTCGACTAATCACTGGACACGACTACTTGCAAGCTACTTGCACCGCATTGGTCTTGCTGACAGTGACTTTTGCCCGTTATGTAACCTCGGATGCATGGACGGAGATCACCTGAGGGTTTGCAATGCTTTCACCTATCCAGAAGGAGATATTATAAATCGATATTGGGAGGCTTGTCGTCAGATGGCTAAACTGCAACAGACGGGCGTTGGATAAATAAAATAAAATGAAAAATAAATAAATAAACTATTCAAACACCAACTAATTGAAAATTAAAGGGAACATATACTTACTCACCAGAAATCATTAATTTGCAACAAGAACAAAATATCACTAAAAAATTTTTTTTCACAAAATGACACCATAGTCAAATTAAAAAATGACAGATATACTCTTGATGTTATACTGTGCCCCTTATTACACTGTACCCCAATTGACCCAATTTTAATTATAAATAATATTGATGACACAGTATCTACATCTTCTGAAGCCTACTCGGTTTTTTGCAATACAAACGTTTTCCGTTTACAATTACATTTATAGATTATTTAACCCAATATCTAAAGGATGTTTGCCTAGGTAATGAAGCTTCTAATTTGTGATGTGTCGGTATCAAAATTATTCGTTTTTCGAACTGGTAACAAATCGATCCTCAATTCTAGATACCAATTGCTCAATTAAAAAATTAATTGCTATTAGAAAAAATTGAGGGGCTCGATGGCCGAGCGAGTTGGGGCGGGGACTCAGAGCACGTCGGTACTAAAAGTCGTGGGTCTGTTCCAATGTCATGACTAAAGGCCGGATTTCATGCTGGGGAAATTTTAAAAACTTGCAATAAAAATTAGCCAAATGGACAAAAACGTGCAAAAAAACAAAACACATTGACAAACGTGCAAAAAAACAAAACACATTGACAAACGTGCAATTCAACCTTCTAAGCCCCTGCCTGGGGTCTGTTGTTTCATCTACCATGATACAAATACAATTGTTTTCTATTCGTTTACGTATTTCCTGAAGAGAATCTTAACATAGTGTTTCAGACATTTTTTCTTTGGGTGCTCTCGTCAGGAATATTACGAGGAGCCAACTTTTAAACAACCTGTAATACTGACTTTTTTTTTTAAATATGTTTCCATTGAATCTGCACACCTCCCATGTCTCGTGTCCCACAGGTAGGAAACTACTGAATTATGGCGTATAATAAAAATAAAAAATAAAATCTCATAACAATGTTGTAACATTATAACCACCGGTTATTTTATAGTGACATAGAACCATTAGCAGATCCACTAAATTGTCAACGAGGAGGTTTATAACCATTTACGAAGAAGTCTATTAGAAAATTCTATAAATTTTAGATTGAGAAAAGCATTCGATGTGGCTGACTAATGGTACCCGATGGAGGCACTATTCCCACCGCGATGTAATATGTCTTCATGGGCCTCTTTCCTAACTTGAAGTAAACATAATACAAATATGTACTAGAAATATTAAAATATAAAATAACGCGTGTAAATTAAATAATTTTAAACGTATCGCAGATACAAAATGAAGGAGGCATAACTAAAAATTTCAACTTCAGCATTTTTTTTTCTCGTTTGAATGTGTTTATTATAAAACTCGATTTCTAGAAACCTATTGATGATTTTTATGAAAAACAATTATTTTATTATGTTATGGTTATAATATATTGATTATAACCATATTTTGTGATTTTTATGAACAGACGTACTACATCAATTATTCATATTGTAGATCAGCACTAGTTGGTTAAGAATTTAAAACAATCCTCTTTGAAAATTAAGAGTTGCTGTCGCAAGCTGAACATCAAATTGATGGAAATAAGTATTCCTTATGGGAAAAAAAAAACTGTTTAAATCTGCATTTTAATTAATTAAATATTAGTTTATAATGGGAGCTCTGATTGTTAAATATGTTAACTAAATATGCACCCGTCTACTAATAATTCAATATAAAAAAAACCAAAACAGGATTAAGATGATACTAGGTCTTTGCTACGATTTTCTAACCGATTTTCGGGAAGCACTAAAGAGCAAAAATTGATTCAATTCGATTTCATTGAATCGATTAAACTTCCAACAAAACCTTTTTTTTTTAAGTAGGTTTTAATTTATGAAATCTGAAAGTAAGAATCTTGCGTTTTTTAAAGATGGTTTTGTTAAGTATGTTAGGAGTAAACAGATATTAGTTGATTTGTTAAAATTGTTTTGTAGTCATTGTAGGTCACATACAGAATTTCTGAACTATTTGGAATATAATGAGTGTGTAAGATACATAATAGTGGAGCGAGTATTCAACCTTAATGTACTTTTAAAGTTTTTATTTATATTGATCTACCCTTTTGTAACTTAGCAATCAAGATACTTACTAGTCAATACAAGGCAACACCAACAAAACCATCTTTTACAACTAAAAATACAATGAAATTTACAGACGATAAAACAACCAACAACAAATTCGAATTAGTGATCAAATGAAAAAAAAACAAAAAAAACTTATACCTTTAACCCAATGAACACGATAACTAGTAGTTTGGTTTCGGGCGGAATTTTAGTTTCTGGTTAGCCAAGAATATTAGGATCCCATTTTTTAACATAACCTAAACCTCATTTCTATAAATTATGAAATAATAATAAATTACCTGCTAGTCTAATTCATAAAATTTAAGATAGAAATGAGAAACAGGTGATTTACTTATTTAATATTTAACCAATGAATTAATGCACAGGCAGTAAAAGAAGAAAAATAAAACTCATTTCATCAAGGGACTGACACATCAGCATAAATAATGAAAATTGAATTAATTAGTTATAATAAATTAATTAACTGGTAGTAAAAACACTTGTTCATGCTAGACAGTAAATGCTAGTATCAATATTGAGTTTTAGCTAGGTGATTTTATTGTCTGCGAGGAATGTACACGAATGATTTGTTAAAATTTTTGGATCGTCATTATAGGTCATTTTCAGAGTATCTGAACACATTTGGAACGTCACAAGACTATAAGATACACAATAGTGGAACGAGTATTGAACCTTGAGGTAGTTGTAAAGTTTTTTTAGTATTGATCAAACATCTTGTAACTTACGAAATACAGTCCATAATGTGCTATGGCTAGCTGCTATCTAGAAACGAGCTGTTCTATCCCCTCGTTGTTGAAAATATACGATCACTTTAGGACCGAATACTTTTCCAAGCTTGTATCGCCACTTAGGAATTAAGTATTGCGCATCGCCTAGTCACAGCGTTTAGGTTTCTCTCCATTTTTTTTACCAGTAATTTTGCATTTTTATGTTACCATAGAGTAGATTAAAAAGATAGAAATAACCTTAAAATTATCAGAGTGAGAACTAAATATCTATAAACATAGACTAAATAAAAACTGTTATTTTTTTCACTAATTAATAATTATATTAATGTAAGTCTTAAAAGAACACCAAAATAAGAAAAACTAAATCATGGAAGAAAAATATTATCTAGGATTTTTTTATTAGGATAGTTTTATAGGGGTATATACCGGGTATATAAGGGTGGGTTGCTGACGGGGATAGAGTAGCATCCGGTCCGAAGAACAAGTGGCTTTCACTCTTCGACGAGGCAAGAATCCAATCGCAATAGGAAGTCGAGGAAATAACTCCGAGATTTAGGCTCTAACTTCAAACTGGGATTATTTAGCAAGTTGACAATAGAACGTTTTGCGACTTTATTTCTGTTAGTTGTTCAAGTATATGAAATTTTGGAAGTTGATTTATTTACTAATGAGAGTGAATAAGCAGTTTTTACATCACAAATTAAAGTTTAACACTTTTTTTCGCCCAAAAGCTGCATTCAGCAGTTATATAACAATATCATTCATTTTTATAATCATTAGCAACCATTTAATTATGGTGATTAGGGCAAAAATGTAGCGGGCCTATGTGCCCGCCAATGTCCGTGGGGCACTGCCTGTTTTTTTCTAAATCATAAAATAACTTTTTTTCCTTTAATAGATATTTTTTTTCTTCTCTATACCCGATTTGTTTTTTATTTTCACACAAAATATTATGGTAGGAAAACAAATGTTAAACCCCTTTAGTTGATTTTTCCATAAAATGAATACGAGAATAACAAAAGCAGCACCTAGCTGTAAAAAAAAAAAAAAAAAAAAAAAAAAAAAAAAAAAAAATTAATTTCCAGAAATATTGATGGAATAACATATTACGTTAATTATTCAGCAAAAATATGTTGTACACCCGATCAGGTATAAACTGTTCTTTAGGTGATTGACCTGTCGAAACCCTTCTAACACCTTTTATTACCCTTTCACTATTTTCAACCCTCCTACCACGCACTCTCCACTTTATGTAGTATGCTTACAGCTTTTGTTGCGAACAGACATTACTTACTTAGTAGTACCTTTAGTACGTTATCGAAATTCAGTTTTTTGTAAGTTGGTCCATTTTTTGTTTAGAAATGTTTCGTGGAATATCTTCCCATACCAAGCGTATCGTGGAGTTGGCAATGCAAAATAAATTGCCTTCCGATTCGCAGTTAGATGAGGATACAACAATCGTATTGGTAGATAATTTATCAGTTTTTCCAAGTCCTTAATAATTTTAATAAGATTAAAATAACTTAAAAATACGCTAAACAATAACAAATTAGCTTCCAGGAATTGTTATGGCAATAGAATAGAGGTAAGCTCAACCCAAGGTGATAATTATGTTCACATGAACCTTAGCTATCATAATAATAAGGTAATTTGATTTTACAATGACGTAAGTATTCCTGGAACAAAATTGTTTGTGGGTTTCACTAGCGGTCCCATGTGCCCGCTGTGGTCCCCTTGGTAAGTTGCTGAGCGGGCCTATGTGCCCGCTGTGGTCGTTAAAGTGCTAAGTATCAGTATTAAAAAAAAAAAAAAAAAAAAAAATAAATGCAAAAAATGGGTCTCAGACATTACACAAGTGAAACAAACTTTATTTGAGAAACAGGAGTCTGTTTAAAAAAAAAAAAAAAAAAAAAAAAAATCATTTTTCCGATAATATATTTTTATAAATCACTGAGTAGCAGTGGTTTCTTTTATAATAAAGGTTCTCCGAATTATATTTTGAAATATGAACAAATCCATGAAAAAAAACAATAAATAAATAAATAATAAATAAATTACAAATACATATAATTTTACAGAAAGGGTATCATCCTATAATCACTGTTTTAAATTTGACCGGTTAAGTTAAGATTTTAATGGTAATAGATTGCTTTATAAATTAAAATAAAAATAACATTAAATCAAGAATCGTAAGAGAACTTCAATATAGAAAGACAAAAACAAATAATCATAAAAGAATTTTATAAGTTAGCAAATGATAAGCGAGGAGTATCATTTGTTAATAATCTCTTGAGCGCGTTTAGGATCATGATGCAATTTGTGAATATTTACTGTCATTAATTTTTCATTTAGTTATTTCATTATTGATATGCATGTGTTGTAATTGTTTTGTAAATTAGGGTGTATGCATTGGAATCTTCTTCGCGGCTTCGCGAATTGAATGATATTTTTACGTATAGCAGTAATTATTAGCCTGGTTAAATGCTGTGATTAGGTGTTTGAAGAGTACGTAGAAGCATAATTAGACATCCAATTTGGCAGAAATAATTTTATCGATCCATCTATTTGGATTTTAATTTCAAACCAGAAAAGTATATGACAGTTTGGCAAACCTCGTTTCTGATACTCAAGACTATACATTTTAATTATTATTATAGTAAAAATTATTATTATAAACCTTCATAGAACTATGAAGATCTTGTAGTTACAATTAAGTACAGTTTGGTTTAATAGTTTTACCATTGCAAACTCTATTGGAGAATGGCCACATATCGTTCGATTTTTAAACTGGAATGGGATCTACATGTCGCTCCATAGTATAGCATTAATATAGCTTTCTTTAAATAACAATTGAATTGAAAATAAGTAAATTTTATCATAAATTTCTAGCTCTATATAACACCGTACCTTTGTAACCTCTCTCGAATGGTGCTCGCCACCTATCGGTCGATTATCAAACTTCACTGCGCACCACATATTTATCACTTTTTTATGGCAATATAATTGAAAACCTTTAAATTTTTATTACTGCTAAACCTTCCTTGAACTATGAAGATGATATGGTTAAAGTTTGGTACTGATTGGTTCAGTAGTTTTCGTGGTTATTCATCGCAAATAAAAAATGGCTTGTCCTTTTATATAATAGTATAGATTACAAATTATACAAATACAAGGTTTGTAGAAAATATCAGTACTTATTTATATACTTTTTAATACTCACGATAGAGATACTAATATATGTGTAGTTTTTAAGGACGTACAATGACCTGAGACTCACATCTAGAGTAATTGCCTAATTTTCCGGATCGAAACTAAATGGGGTTAGTTCATTAGGCGAGAATAGTAATTATTGTCGTTAGCTAAACACTTGGTTGGCTACACTTCAATATTTTGATGGTTTAATTATACGCTACGGAAAAACTATAAGCACTTACGTCCACTTTCTGCAAGAAACCTGAAATAACTATGGTTTTTTTTTTTTTTAAATTATTTTTTAAAGGGTTTTAGCCCCTCTGAGTCGATCTAGACTATAGCAAAGTTCTTGCGAACAGCTGTTATGTAGTTATATCATTTACTTTAGCATAAGGATTTCCTTTCATTGGCCAACTTCGAACATACGGAAGATTGCAGTAGAACAAGAATTGAAAATACTTGAACAATGTATCAGTATTGATTATTTATTGGGAGTAGTTCATTTTCGTTCTGAGACATATTGGAGTAATATGGACTAAATTTATTGCGATTTATTGAGAAAAACTCAAGGCTAGTATGTTCTAGCAGCTATAACTTGATTCAATAATTTAATGAACGTTGCAGTTGAAAATGATATATTTCAGAAAATAATGAGAAGCACTTGTTTCTAAACTTATTTAAAGAATACACATCCAAAACGATTCGGCAGGAGTCGATGAATCACCTATAACTGATCTGATATCTAACGAAGTGGGAAATTATTGACGTGAGAATAGACTATTGATTCATCTTATGGTGAAAAAATGAATTTAAATAAGTATTTTCGAAACTTATACTCTTGAAACAAGTTAGTTTATTATCAATCCCATAATATATCATGAAAAATATATTTAATTTTCTTTTTCTGAGCACTTCGAAAATGGGGGTTTTCGCCGCTCTCTGTGCGACTTGTAAAAGTGATATGTTTTATTTTTTTAAACGAGAAAGTACAATGAAACAAATGGGGATTAAATGATAAGTTGATGTTCTTGTACTAAGTTATTGTTAAATAGAAATGTATTATAATTAGGGCTGTAATTTGTATCCAATAAAAACTGAAAAATATGAACATACAATTACAGTCAATACAACTTTCTTAAAACAAACACAATATTAAATGTCTCCATCACCCTTAAAAGCCGCGATTGAGAACTCAATAACTCACTTTCCAACAAGATCTTTCCTCTTCGCAAGAGTGATTTTCGGCACTTTAGATGTACACAAATAAACAGTAAACGGATGATGTCTCTTGATGGACACTGCGTGAGAGACTGGGTAATGGAATGATGGTAGGGTGAAGGGAAATAAGAGAAGTTATGTAATATTCCATGTATTTGATCCAAAAGAGAACGAAAAATTAAACCGAATAAACAATTCCAAGTGAAGAAAATAAGATAGAAATTTCAAGCAAAGGGAAGAATCACCACCTGGACAAACACGAACTCATTCATTAGGCCGATTATATATGAAAAATTAAAAAAAACTCCGTTTGATTTTAAATTCCTCAAAATATATTTTGATGACATTGGATGTTTTAATTAGCTAGGATTCAATATTCAAACGCCTATATTTCACAGCCCAAATTGTATTTAGTGAACTTCAACGTTAAGCACAATAAGTTAAAAACCTTAAAATTTGAACTGATTGAAATTTGTTTATACCTAAAAAGAAAAGGAGATAAGGGATATTTTTCCAAATAAACGCCTTTCCACTTTTTGAAATAGGATAACTTGGGGAGATCAAAGGTGAAAGGTATACACCTGTCCGGAATAAAGAGGGGGAAACCCTCACGTTCCTTCCATGTTTCAGTTGGCTGTTTTACTTTTATTTCTTTGTTTGGAGAGAAATATATGAGGTAAAAATTATTAAACAATATAAAATTGAACGCGCGTAAACGAATCTATTGACTACACTGGTCAACAAAAACTAAGAAATTGTTTGTTTTCTGTGACTATTTTGTTGTTCCTAACTCAATTCGATACATATGTTGTAAATATGACAACTATGTTTCTCTAACAGCTTTGTTTGTGAGTTATAGCTTATTAACCTTATTTAGTATTTTTACTTAGATTTTCAATTTTTGTTGGACAGTAAAATATATTTAGTTGCTATGCGTTCGTCCAGGCGGTGTTGTGTGATTGTTTTTTGAACCAGATTGTTTTTGCTATATTTGTGGCGAATATATATTTGTAAAATATCGAAAACCTACATCAGACTTTGTAGAAACTGAATGCCATCAATACTAAAAAATAATTTGTACAATCAGGACTAGCCATGGGTTCCTCATATCACATCCAGAAATCTGTTGTGTGTCTACGGAATGGGAAAAGAGATGCATTGAAGTTCGTAGCTCCCATGATTTGGCGAGAACCTCAAAATCATCACGACGACAGCTACCTCTGCGTTGTGAAAATCGAATTATGTGGTCATACCCTAACTTATCTTCTGCTCAACGACCTGAATTAAAATCACGAGAAGTACAACTCAGCACATCTAAATCCTCTGATGATCCAAATCTGTGTGAACGCGAACAAAATATAATAAGTGATGACTCTGATCCAGATTACAAATGTAGCCATTCAGATCCTCAACCATTCAATCAGAAATAACTAAATGACTTATTGAGGGATCTGAACTTGCCGAAAGAATCTTCTGAAATATTAGCATCTCGTTTAAAAGAAAAAAAATTTGTTTACTCCATCGCACCCGAGAAAAGAATCTGTTACCATGTTTTTCTCAAGAGAAGGTTTAAGTTTTTAGTAAAGATGTTGGCGGTATTTTGCAAGAGATGGGTTTAAAAAACTACCAGCCTAGGGATCGGCGTCTTTTTGTGGACAGCAGCAAAAAAAGTTCAAATTGTGTTTTGCTACATTACGGTAACAAGTACGAATCCATACCTATTGCACATTCGACGGCTTTGAAAGAAGAATACACCAATGAAGTCATTTAAAAGTAAAGAAAATCTTATTAAAGATCATTTGATAATAATGTTCAATAAAATTTTGTTAACATTCTATTATGTATTAATTTCCTTACATTTTTTGATCAAAACAGTAAAACTTTGTATTTCACAAAACGAAGCTGTTAGCTATCTCCCATTATTTTTTTCATAGTCAGGGCCTTTGAAATACCGAATAACAATAAAACAAAAAAATTTTACTTTTATTTCTTTGTTTAGAGTAAAATATATAAGGTAAAAATTATTAAATATTATAAAATAAAACGCGCGTAAACGAATCTTGATTATTGGATGAAATAAAATTCTATAAATGGAAATAACAACTTTAGAACATAAGGTCTGTATTTCACATTTTTTATTAAACGATTACTGATATATTTATGTATTTTTAACTTTATTTATTTTTCTATTACTGTTAAAAATACATATTGATCGATTATCACCAATAATTCTTCCTTAGCATCTATTAATTAATTAAGAAACTAGATCAATCATTTCAACTTTTTTTCGATTTCATTCATATATTTTCAAATATATAGGTGATGACCATTGCTTCTTTAGTTTATTTTCTGCGTCCTAGTAAACTTAAGTTTATATATATATATATATATATATATATATATATATATATATATATATATATATATATATATATATATATATATATATGGGTGATTTCAAAATTTTGGTACAATTAATTGGTAAGTCACAAAGGTATTTTGAAAATTGTACTGAACATAAAATTTATATTTTAGTTTACATGGCCAAGTACCCATTGTACCATCATGGACTCCCAACAATAATGATATATCTTCATACATAACCGGAGTAATTGACGTTTATGTATACCATTTACTCACTCCCTAGGTTGTCACAACTTGAAAATGCTTGCATTTAGAAAATATTTAAGACCTTCTCTTACGCTTATTTTCTAGTTTTCTACTTTTTATCCAAAAATAACTTTGTGATTGATATTTAGCCTTCTTAGCACTATATGCATTAACATGAAGAAGTGTCACAATCCTCTAGCTCACTCCCTAAATTATTTTTGAAAATCTCTCCATCGCTCTCTAAAAGGAAAATTTGAGGGGTGTTTTGTATAGGGGAACACTATATCTAGTAGACCTGTCTACTGCCATCAGTTTCAAGACGCTGAGTTCATTGGTAGACAAGTGGAGGTGCATTGACTCCACTCGGTAAGTACCGTATTCATCACTCCCTAAGGTCTAGCAAACCATTGAAAACATTATATTTTTTTTGAGATTCAAGATAAATTCAAAGTTCTACTGAAGAACCAATAGATACCATGTGTTAGTTTTCAAATATGCTACGCATATGATGTAATATTAACGTTTTCTTAGTTAGAATTCACTCCCTAGCAACTCACTCCCTACAACTGAGTGAGGATGTCGTGTTATATTTGAAGTTAAATTGCTTTAGCATTTATCTGATTTTATGAAAATAAATTTCTTGATTTCTCCCTCTCATACCATGAAATGTGGGAAATTTCTAGGCATCCAGCACAGCCGGACCATCAACATCAGCCCAAGAGGAACCAACGAATTCAATTATTGCTGCTCGTTTATTTTTTTATTTTTAAACGTACAGCCTACATTTTTTTATTTAATGTTCAAACGTTATACCCACCTACTTAGTTATAATGAAAGTTCAAGGAACATTATTTTTATCAAAAATGTTTTTAATATACTCGTATTCATTCACAATCTAATTAGGTTTTATTGTTTAAAAGTTAATAGAACTGTCGTTATTAAGAGCAATTTTATTTTATTTTATTATTTTTAAAGTTTAGTTTGAAGTTTTTAAAGTAGATGTGACAGTTCGTACCTAAAAGGGTGAAAATGTATTTCATGTATACACCACAAGTTTATATAATATACATATATCATTAATTTCGCTTTTCTTTTCTTAAATGTAATAAATGATATTTTCCCAGTCCCTAGATAATAGACCCACTTCCTAGTCTTGGTTTTCGCTAGATCCAAACTCACTCCCTAGATTTTAATAGTTATTATTTCTAGAAATATTGGAGATTTTGTATGTCCACTTCACAGACTTACTTCAGACACCTTAGAGAAACAATTTGTGAAAAATATGTATAATCAATTTACATGTTTTATGTAGTGAACATAAATATTGAAATCACCCATATATATATATATATATATATATATATATATATATATATATATATATATAAGTATTAAATGGGAAGAAAGGTCCTTCTAACAACAATTTAATAAATTTTTAAAAGAACAAGGGCCGAATATTAATTTGCCGCCAAGAATCGATAGATCTCAAAATAGTATAATTTAGTGTCCAGTTAAAAACATTAAAACAGAAAAAAAGGGTGTCCACTTAAAAAAATAAAATATTTAACCAATTTCAAAAAGGAAAAAAAATGGAGGAATATCCTTATGGCCTGAGGAATGAATCTTGTGCAACGAATTAGATATGGTGTGGTACTAGTATTATTTTTATAATATAAATATTTTAATAAATTATGAATGAGGACATTTATTTTTTTATGGGGTTACACAATTTCAGGTTAACTACTTCTGTTCGTTTAAAGGTAATTTGATGCATGTATTATTTTTCTTGGAAACATTTCAACAAAAAACTTCTCATATTTCTTTTGTTAGGTTCTCATATTTCAAGAAAATTAGGTATTTACTTTGTTATCCTCTTTTTTAAGAACAAATAAATTTTTAAAAACAAGAAATGGGCTATAAGAAATAAGAAAAAAATAAAATAAAACTCTTTGACCTAATGGTATCTATGAAGTATTTCATAAATTTCAATACAGCATCTTTAGCATAGCTATTGGACAATGAAGAATGATTGGTCGATTGTGGTATTGTATATATAATGCCTAAATTCTGATTGAGTCTTCTTAGTACTTTGTTCTTAATTGTATTGTAATTACCGCGGATAAAAGTTGAAACCGTACATCGTGAAAGTTAAGTACGAGGGGAAGATCTTCATAATAGTGTTTGACGAATGGCAGCCCTACTAGTATGACAACTAACTTCTTCAAGATAAAAAATATTAGAAACAATTGTGTTTATAACGTGAGAGGACGGTTAACTGGTGTCTTTAAAAATTGTAATTACCATGTACGCTTTTATCTTAGGTAATTATCAGTTAAACATATTCATATTATTTCATCAAATAAAATTTGAATTCTTCTTCAATAATATATTGGTTATTTTATTACGATTATGCGATCATCCTAGAAATTAACTTTGAATTATGAAATGCTATAATCATAGCAGGGTAATGGCAAAATTACAATGTTTTTTTTTTTAAGTCCACGGTGATTTTGTTTTCCCTTCGTAATTGTAGATTTTAAGCCTATAAAATCAGTTTTGATTGCGGCGAAAAACGTTTTTCGGACCTCAATCATGAATGAATCAATCAGGAATTTTTTTTAGAAAATCTCCTTCTGAATTTTACTATTAGTTTGAGAATCATCCGTTTATGAAAATAGCATAGGCTATTTTTTCAGTAAACATTTAAATGAAAACTATGTGATAAAAAAAAAAAAAAAAAAAAAAATGTTTTTACATATCATCGCTGTGTACCAAATGAGGACTTCTGTTTCAAAACTGAACATGTCAAATTTCGGTTGAATTTTTTTATTTATTTTTTAACTTTTTTTCCGTTAGTAGACGTCTGAAGACTTAAATAACATTATTTATTTGGATTTGACAGCAGGGGGAGTAGGTTTTTCCTCTTTTCTAAACAATTTCTGAAGTAGACATGTACAGTTTTGAAAGAAAACTGTTCAAATGTTAATAAACATGGATATTGTTTACGGGCTAAACCATGGATCATCGACCTAATGAAATCAGGAATAGTGGGAGGTATGATCGATTTTATAAGCGGATATTTTTATTGAAATTCAGCAGCATTTAAGGGAACGGCTCTCATAAAAATCGAGGATAACGCCAATAAAATTTAACAGCGCCCGTAAAATATTAAAAGGGATATTTCCTGCCTATCATTTTGAATGTCAGTGAGGCCTAAAGATATCTGTTCCTGTATTCATTTCCTTTTGTTGTATAAATCGTATGAACAGTTATCATCCATCACAGAGAAGCTCGCGCTGATGCAGGAGTTCGTAAACATTTTTTTACGAAATTTGATTAGAACACCTTATAGCATGTATAAGTGGAGGTTTTCAGACAAAATGCAATGAGTATATCTAGACGACCTTACTGGTCTATTTAATTATTTACTAAATATTCATTTCATATACAACATGACATATTCTAACACAGGAGGATGGCGAGGGATGGCTTGAGGTAGTTAGTGATAGGTTGTACAGGAATGGTATACCATATCCAATATATTCTTATTATTAGAAAAAAAACCTTAATTAAAAATGATTAAAGTATGGCAGTGATGCAGAACATGAAGATGGTCTGAAATGTTAGAAACATTTGAGGCGGTAAAAAAAGAAATGCACTACCCTATATCACCGACTGACCAGATCAAATATTTATAAAAATTATAACAGTAGTTTATTTACAGTTGATTTTGAAAACCTTGGAATCCACATACAAGACTAAAACGACAAGAAACTGCCCGTCGTTACAGACTACTTCAACATTTACTAGACAAACGTTCAAAGCTCCCAATCAATTACAAAAGACTCATATACATGACAGTGATTAGACATATTTGGACGTACGGAGTTGAACTTTGGGGCTCCATTAAATCATCCTATTCATTTCGTATTCAATCCTTACAATACAAAATCCTTTGAAAAGTCCTCAATGCTCCTTACTTTGTCACCAATAAACTTATCCATAAAGATCTTAATGTTCCAAATGTTGCTGATTTAGCCCACACCAGATACCTATCCTTTCATAGTAAGCTCCAAAACCACTCAAATCAGTTAGTTTCTCAACTTGCTTCCCATTCCATTCCTGATAATCCTCCAAGGCGTCTGAAACGAAGATGGCCTAGAGATCTTCTTAGACATTTTAACATGTTATTATAATCTTTGTCAATACATTTACTTGATGTATATATTTTGTACAGTAGTAAATTTCAATAAATGTATATATTTTCGATTGCAGACCTCATTACCTGATATTTCCTTGTGATATTAAAAATAAATGCGTGTGACAACTATTGAAACTATAAGTGTCAACTTTCCGAACGTTTGCGTTTTTATGTGTCAACTGGTACAATTGGTATATTTTAGGTGATACAAAGGAAACATTTATAACAAAATGTTATAATTCAACTGAATTTGTACACCCAGTTATCCTAAAGGGAGTAGCCAGAAGAAATTCATAACAAATTAAATTCTAGCATTAACATTAGTTTAGCAGTGTCAATATTATAATATTTTTTTCTTAATTTTTCAACTATTGGTACAGTCACCCTATGTTGAGGTTTAAACGATTTTGTTTAATTATTGTCGATAGTTTCTAAAGATATATGTTTGTATTGTCCTAATAAAATTTTAATCCCTTTGAATTGATTCAATTTCTGAGGTCACAAAAGAACAAATTTTTATTTTTATAATATTCAGTATAGCCCTGACACCCATGTGTTGGCTCTTTTTGCTTTTGGGAAGAAAAGGTAAGTGGTATGGAAGAAGGAATAGCAGATGAGGGAATTGTGCGAGACGGGGTGGAGAAAAGCTTTTGATCTGATGTAACAAAGATATCCTCCCTTACTCAATTTATAGAGAATCTAAAAGGGTCTTCAATAACTGCATATGGAGTTTATTTATCAACAGGACAGAGGCCTCCTTTGAACTTATGTGAGAGTAGTTTTTAGATCCTTAACATAATTAAATATTAACAACATTAATATAATATTATACCTGAGTGCACAATGAAATAAACGTAATAAATATTCATTGTCTTGTTTATACATAAGTTATTTAACAAATGAAGGGCTTGGTGGATGTAGGGGTAATGTAACAAAACACAATTTTGAGTAATTTAGCTGGAAAATGTTACATAGCCCCTTCATTTTCTTCATACCTATTTATCTAGTTGTTTCGAAATATTAAGATTTTGCTGGCTAACCCTTCTGCTCATAAATTCTTCTTCCAAAAAATTAGATTGTATTTTTAAAAATAATTGACATAACTCATTATCAACCAAACCCTTCATTTTATTTCATAGATTGGTCTTGAAAATTACAATTATTTTATTGTTGATTAATATTTCAATTTGTTTACAGAAGGGAAATAAGTAAAATTTATATTATATATACATTTATTATTTATTTACAAAATGAGGTCGTGGTGGCCGAGTGTGTCAGTCTGTTAGACGCTTCTTATGATTTCTGCGGCGTACAAAGAGTTGGGCAAAATTCAATCATAGCTAAAAAATAATCAAAATTTAATCATAGCTATTTTACAACTAATTTCCAGGAATCCATCACCTAATTTAATAATGAATAAATCTTTCAGTCAAATTATCATTAGTTGAATAAAAGATTTAATCATTATTAAATTATGTGGTTGATACCAGGAAATTAGTTGTCAAATAGTAATGATTAAAAGATGATTATTTTTTAGCTTTGAATAAATTTTGAACAACCCATCATTTCCGTACAGGTCATTGAAGTTTCACGTTTCTCAACTGAAGAATAAAAAGGTTTTAAAGCTTGTTTAAATATTTTTTGGAGTTCTAATCATAATCTTTAGAGACTAAGTCATGATTTAATCACATTTAAGGTTCAAATTTGAACACTGTTAACACATCTGTGAGCTAAGGCGTCGATATTAAAATCAACAACAGATCAGGAAGTAATATGATAAAGATATTTCTATAAAAATCAAATACATAGATATAGTAACTAAAGAAAAGAAGAAATGGTTGCGGTGTACGATCATTAAATTAAATATGTCAATTTTAATGCTGAAGGTTCGGCAAAAAAATGTATATATCATACATATTGGCTCTATATTTTAATTTTGTTTAAATTCCACCTATTTTTTACCATACATTTCTAATTAATTTTAATTTTTCCGAATTTTGATGATAACTTACAACGTAAGCTGATCAGCACGATGATAGATTTGATTTCTTTTATTACGTTTTTATGATTAATTCAACCATCTTTTTCTATATTTAATCAAAGTCAATCTACATTCATCATTACAAATAAAAAAGATGTATTCATTTTGTTGGACCTAACTCTTGTATGGTTCTACATGATTGTAGAACCATATATCCATTTATTGGAATAAGGTAATCGGATCAAAGGAAATGTTCTTTAGTGAACTCTTGATAGTTGCTGCAATATTACATTTTTGTAAATTTTCATGAAACCAATTTAGAAATACATACTCGTCAAGAGTGAAATAACAGTTGGGGTAAATATAATTAACAGAGGGACGCACAGTGGGACGAGCCAACGTAATTTGTTGGACATTGGTTGAAAACAAAAATTTATATTTATGGCTTGAATCATTTACAAAATGTTTGTCATGGTCATTGTCGATAAACAACAGTACGTTAAACATAATTTTATTACGCACTAACAGTACAAAAGATCGATAAACTAGGTTTGTTTGAAAGGTTCTCGCAAATTTCCCGTTTTGTTAAGTTGCATTAGAAATTGTGTACACGTCCGATGTAAATTTTTTGTTGTTCACAGCTTTAAGCATAATATCACAATTGGCTATAAAACATTTTTCTGTTAAAATAATAATTACAAAAAATAAAAATAATAAATTTATTTAAATTTTTAAATTTCAACAAAAAAATTGATTTTAGAAAAATGTTTACACTTGTTTAAGTCGAAACCCATTTTAATTCAAAATATCAATACTGAAAAGTAAGTTAAGATCGAAATGGTCTGCGACCACTTGCGACCTTGGAGAATATTTGGAATTAAAGATTTTTTTTACGTATTTATAGGATTTGCAGAACTCCTTCCCCTCACATTATAATTCTTGTTTTACCCCTTTTGTTTATTCTGTTTATATCTTTTTAGAGTTTTCATTTCAGCAGTAACCCTATTGGGTTATTTTACCTACATATTTGTCAGCTAGGATACTAGTGGGGATCATTTTGGCCAAAAAAAAAAAGTGGCTTCGTCAGAAAGTGTCCGAAAACTTTAGATAATTTTGAGTGCCATTAGCCTCTGGACCCGTCCCAGCTTTGCCTTGTCGTACTTAATCTGAATTCTTGGATGCCATATTTCCATGCCTTAAGTAATAATAGGCAAAATTGCGCCTTTATACAGAACCATAAGGGCCTCCGTTCTCAACCACCATGTCGCTCAGTGGGACGAGCCTATGTAATTTGTTGAACATTGGTTGAAAACAAAAGTTTATATTTGTAGCTTGAATCACTTATTAAATGTTTGCTGTGGTCATTTTCGATAAACAACAGTACGTTAAACATAATTTTATTACGCACAAACAGGACATCAACATCGATATACTATGTTTGAAAGATTCCTGCAAATTTCCCGTTTTGTTAAATTGCATTAGAAATTGTTTACACATCCGATGTAAATTTTTTGCTGTTCACAGTTTTTAGCATGATAAAACAATTGGCAATAAAACGTTTTCCTGTAAAAATAATAATTTCAAAAAATTAATGTATTTAAATTTGAAAATTTCAACAAAAAATTGATTTTTGAAAACTGTTTATACTTGTTTAAGTCGAAACCCATTTTTATTTAAAATATTGATTATAAAAAGTAACTCAAGATCGAAATGGTCTGCGACCACTTGCGACCTTGGAGAATATTTGGATTTACTTTGATAATTCAAATTGAGTTTGAAAAAACAAAATAGTCACAGGAAATAAACAATTTTTTTTTTTTTTTTTTTAAGAGCTCCAGGGGAGAGCTTACGGCGGGGGGACGTGAGAAGGTTTTTCAATTATATCTCGAAAACGGTAGAATTTAGGAAAATATACTACAGATCAAAATTAAAAATTATTAAATTTCCTGTAAAATTGTTTATATAAAGATTTGTTGAGCTTTCAATGGTTTTCGAGACGTACGTTATTAATAATCGATAATTTTCGAGAAAAAAAAATAATACTACCCTCACTTTTTGTCAAAAGTTTGCTTCAAGAGCCAAAAACGTATATACGAAATGGAAGGAAATTTAAGGATCTACAACTTTGATTCTAACATTGTTTTTGAGAAACGTTCATGAAAGGCACTAGAAGCTAATGTTTGATAAAAAATGAGGTAAAAATAGTTTTATTTTGAAAATTATCAATTTTCAATAATGTATATCTCCGAAACCGTTGGAAGTTCGAAAAATATGTATAGAATTAATTTTATAGGAAATTTAACTAGCCGTAATTTTGACTTGAAACATATTTTTTCTAGAGGCCACCGTTTTCGAGATATAATTAAAAAGCCTAAAAAAGAGACCTTCTCATCTCCCTTCTACCGCAGGGTTACTGGAGACTTTTAGTGTGTTTTTCTTTTAACTACTCTTAACGAAACTGTGAATTCAAAATTTTTTTTTTTTTTAAACTTTTTATTTGAATAAATACAAGCTGCCTCACTCAAGGGCAATGAATGAGTAATATAGATGACACAGACTCATTCATACAATATGTACAATGATAAGAAAATAAAAAAAAACAGCTTTAAAAATGCAAAAAAAAAAAAAAAAAAAAAAAGATAAAATATATATACAAGAAATGAAAATAGAATAGAATAAATGATAATATAAAATAGGTAATGATTTTTTAAACTAATAAATAAACAAATAAGAATCAACTACATTCATACTCTATACACACAATTTTCAAACATTCCACGGAACACCCGGATCCGAGCTCGCCCCCCTTAAAGAGAGCAAGCCGGGCAAAATTCAAAAATTAACGCATATTTTATGCATTCTAGAATATGTTTATTGACTGGAGTATTGTGCCTCTTTGTGAAAATATCAGAATTCTTTTTATAAAACCTAATATAATGAATGTTATAACTTGTATGCTTGTTATAATAGCGTTGAAAATGAAAGAGACCAGTTCTAAGATTAATCTTATCACTCATTATTATATAATTAATATTATTATAACGAAATAATAAAATGGAGATACGATTATAATAATATAAAAGACAATTATAATAATATATATATATATATATATATATATATATATATATATATATATATATATATATATATATATTAGCATTAGAAATATTTCATATTTATAATATATATGACGTAGGTCAATAGATCCATTTAACAGTAATGTTCAAATAAACATTCATCCCCGAATTGTACATCGCAATTGCGAGTGCCCGGGGGTATGGATCAGTGAAGAGAAAGGATTTCCCTGGTTCGGATACGAGCTCGGTGGCCTAGTGGATAAGGCACCACGCTAGAGAAGTGGAGACTTGGGTTCGAATCCCAACCGGGTCAAATCTTTTCTCTTCAAAAATAAAAAAATATATTTAAAAAATAATTATTAACAACCAAGACTTATTTCATATATATATATATATATATATATATATATGTACACTTCTAAACCTACATATGACCGATAAAGCTCTAGGAGATGGAAGTATGGAGATGATTTCCTGGTATGGAGGGAGAGTAAGAGAACTGAAAGCGTATCTCATAAAACAGTTGTTCAAAATGTAAAGTTTTCTTAAAAAGTCAAAAGAACGATTTATGACGATCGATCTCTTAAAATAAAAATAATTAGATCCAAAAAATCTTTGGGACAAAACCTGCTTTTAGAGCCATTTTCATCACTAAGACTATAAGCTAATAATTATCAGTTTTTTTTTTAAATGTAAAATTAATGCCTTTGGACTTTCCTCAAAGAAATCACTAATTTCAAGTTGCCTGTATTAAGTACTCAATTTGCATTGCTCAGTGTAACAAAGCCAATGGAAGCTTTGCAAAGTTGAGCGTATGTAATAACGTGATAAGAGAAGCCAGTTATGCAGATGTTTTAACAATAACCACCAAGTACTTGAAATTCCTCGGGGGCTTCCGGGCTTTGTCTGAGTCCTTCTGATACCGGTAACGACTTCAAGTTGACTTTCTATAACATATTCTAACCTGTAAAAACAGAAGATAATTTTGCGATAAATTATAGTTATAGCTGTAAACAGCAGTCTTGCATTTGTTTCATATTACTAGTGAAATTATTTTAAATTTTATTTTAATGGTAGGTTATTTTGATCGAGCATTGGGAACAATAAGTATATTATCGCGGCTTCTTTTTCCCCTTAGGCAAGTCAATATTGATTTTTAGTGGTCTTATGGTGATCTTAATTGAGCCGATAATGAACGGCTCTAGGTATACACCAGGAGTTGGCAAAAAGGTGTTATGTGTGTGATTATGACACCGCCCTTATGATATTATATAATGATTTTGATACTGAGGACAAAGGACATAGAAAACCACCTAAAACATTTAGAGGCGCAGAATTGCAAGAATAACTTACCGAATAGTTGTTAAACTCAATCAAAATTTGCAGCAATACCAAAGGAGGTAGCTATAGGACAAAATAAACAGAACTGGGGAATAGAAATTGCAAATGAATTTATCAATATGGAAACGACAGACTGTATACTGTAAATATCGTTAAAACATGTTTAAATGGACAGGGCTGGGAAGTGCTTCTCTACCTGACATATTCACCAGACATTGCTCCTTCCGATTATCACTTCTTTCGGTCGATAGAGACAGATCTTGAAGGGGAGCAATTTAATTTTATGAAAGCATACAAATTTGGCTTGATATTTGGATTGTATCAAAAGACCAGGACTACTTCATCGGTCGAAGGTTTTAGGTATAGATGGTGCATAGTTTGAATAAAAAATTCTTCCATTTTGTTAAGAAGCATATGTTTTTGCATTTTCTTGTTCTTCTTCTTTCTCTAGCTATCGTGCCTTTTAGCGTAGAGCTTTACGCGCCTCGGCCCACCTTTTCCATTCCTCTCGATCCATAGCCATCCGTTTCATCTGGTTCATGGTTCTTCCGGGTTCTCTCCCCAGCTTTTCAATATATTTACAATATCGGTCGTCTTTCTTCTGGTCTCGCCTCCATACACCATTTTATCCTTCTTTCCTCTAGAATTCTACATATATGCCCGAACCACTTTAGCTGTCGTTACTCCATCCTAGTCTTTATAGATGGCACCTTCAGATCCTCTCTAATGATCCCTTTCCGGACACAATACCTTCTTGTCTTTCTATCCACTCTCCTAATGAATCTCATTTTCCTATTCACACACCCAATTATAGGCTTACTTACTAGACTAGTCCTCACTAAACATAATTTTAATTGACCAAATATTCACTTTCTGCTATACCAACAAAGCGTGTTATGGATCAGACAAAAAATTGAGAACACTTAGGCCTTTCCTCTATCGATATTAAAGTATACTTCAGCTACGAAAATAAAAAGGTAACATATGTTTGACATTTTAAAGAAGTTTTGATCTTTGTCTTTTTTTTCAAATTCGTAATTTTCTAAAATACAATAAAAAATAAATTGTTTAACAGAATAAAGCATAGGAAGTGGAGTGAACTTTCCAGTCGTCCTTCGTTCTCTCTTTATAATTGTATTTCATCTCATCTGATGAAATGTATCATCAATTACATTTCATTATAACATTGCGTGATAATTATGCTGTGGCCATTTCTTAAATGTTTTTATCGGGGTGATCTTGAAGTCTCTTGTAAGACATTTGTAATATTGGCCATGTCTTTAGTAAAAATGATTGAGTAAGTCCTTAAATAGAGGTATGTTCCTGATTATATAGGGCCGTTGGCCGTCCCATTTACAGTAACACAATGATGCATAAAGGAAAAAATAGAATGGAATAAATGGGAAATCAAAAAACAAAAAAAGTAAGAGAGAAATAAAAAAAGAAATAGAAATTTGTATCAAAGAATTGTACCCTAATAATGAATATCATGAATTGTTATATTGAGTGTTGCTATCTTTAATTAGACATATTGGTATGCTGTGAATGTATCAACCTAATAAAGTTGGGCAGCAATATGTTTTTTGTATTAATAAAGCAAATCTCTCTCTGTTTAGAATTGAGTTTTGATGTTGCCTTCTCCCATGAAAAAGTTACCCAACTATGAATATTTTATACGCAAAGGTAAGAACGAAATTGTTATTTCCCCATCATGTGTAATAATTTTCACTCATTTACTTGTTAAGGTTCAAATAGAAAGACGCCTCTTACCCTGAATGGTGAAATTCTCCCTAATTATTTTTGAATAGGAAAGTTTTGATTTATAAAACGTCTGTAATTTCAATCTTATCAGTAATCTTACAAGTTTAGAGCCAGCTTGGCTATATTGTTGATGGTTTGCATTTTATGGCTAATTTCTTCTCGTCTAATGAAATATGGAAGTTGTAAAAAGTGTTATTTTTTCTTACAATGGTTTTTATTCATACCAGTTGAAATTTGTTTCGACTCTCGCAATCTCCTGATATGATTAACATTCTTGAAAAAGAGTAATTCAAGTTTAATTTCTGTTCATTATATTTTTTGTCATTGTGCTGAAGTTAAATGATTGCCCTACTTTATTTTGTACTTAATAATTAGGAATTAACAATGCGTAGTTCAGTTGGTTTAACTCCTGTCATGAAGAACTACAATCTACTACTGGCCGAGTATTATATGAGCTTAAAACGTTACCTTGAGGGAACCCATTACAGTTTAATCCACTCGGCACTTCACATGTCACAGGATGGATGAGAAGCTGGTGGTATTAGTCACATTTTCGTTTTGGAATGAATTGCATTTGAAGGCAACAATTTTTTTTTTTTTTTAAATTAAAGAATAGTTGTTTAATAGCATTTTAATCTTGTATTGAAGTATGGAATTTAGCATTTTTTTCTTTAAATTTTTAAATTTTATTATTGCTAAACCTTCCTGGAATTATGAAGATGATGTTGATAAAATTTGGTACAGATTAGTTCTGTAGTTTTCGCGGTTAGTGATCACAAACGAAATATGGCTTGTACTTTTATATAATAGTAAATAATATGTATATATCGTACATGTATTTCAAAAGTGACATCATTCAAAAATCTGTATTTTTGATTTATCGTCATTTTTAAGTTCAATAGTCTTCTATGAACTGTCTAACATGTATCGAATTAACTTTAAATCGCATCTGATACATCTTACTTGTGGTTGGGTTTAAAAGATAATTCAGGTAAACTTATAATATGTTATGCAAGACTGAGGATATTTTAGTTTTTTTTTGCAGGTTTTTGAGTTGTGTCACTTTTGAAATACATGTGCGATAAGTGTGTATTATTTTAATAATAGGAAGTGTATTATTACAAAAAATTACTATAGAATTTTTAAGATTATCAATGTTTTATGCTGATATGGTTACATTACAACGCTTCTTCCTTTTTTCGCTCAACCATGCTCTGGAGTTCTAGTCCTACTCATATCAGACAAGCGAAATCCGTGACGCCTGAGGTGACGCCTCCTAACAATCTACCCTCTCTATTAAATGATATCAAACTCTTTCTAGAACACTTTCATTAACTATTTGCAAAATTTAGGTACCACCAAAGATAATTTTTTCCCACTCTGAACATAACATATAACATCTTGGTCCTTCTATTGTAAATAATTAGCATTTTATTAAGTTTATATATTTAATTAGTATCTATGTACACATTATCATTGTTATATTATATATATATTATTATTATTATTATGTCTCTGACAGATATAACTAATTCTATTTATTTTGGTAGTTTTCTGCTATTCTTAAGGGACTGGTCCCAGAATAAAATTATTTTCTATTGTATTGTATTCTGTTCTAATTTACGAATTTAGACCAATGCATATCAAAAGATTTACTCTCATTCAAGTATACCATTTGTTCTTTTTTTGTTTTTTGTATTATGCATCTGGAATTAACGATAAAAAAAAAAAAATCCACATGATCATTTTATCTAGAATTACGTTCTATCGGGAAATCCGTGCTATATCGACCATTGTTTTAGTTTTGTGTAAATTTAAAACTATTTGAAGGAAAGGATAAGATAAAAAAAGAAGAAAATACAATTTAAGAGAAGAGGAATAAATCAAGTTGTATTTTATAAATTGAAAAATACAAATATATATTTCATTGGATATCATATTTTATTCAGAAAAATACACCACTAAAGTAATTTCACTCTCAAAAATATTAAAATTTTAAATCATAAAATGATAATATAAATCAATACAGATTAGGCAATTCATCAAATCAAATACTATACATGCTCAATTTTTTTTTTTTTTTTTAATTTAAATGTTTACATCTAATCAATTACGATTAAGTACAAGATAAATATTTGGAAAAAAATATCCGTTGTTCAAGACCTGGCATAATACTTCTTAAGTTAAATGTTTCAGGATTTTCTTTTTCAAGGGGAACCTGAAAAAAAAAAAATTTACATTAACATTAAAATAATAAAAGGAAATTATTGAATTATACAGCAATGTCATAAAGTTGAATTTTTTAAAGTTTGTTTTTATCAACTTTTCAAAAATTTAAACAGCTCTTAAATGTTTTTCTTATATCTGATATTTTATATTCAGAAATTTTGACTAGATTCAAACGTTTCAAGAATAATTTGAATAGTTTAATTTCTTGTCAAATGAGATAGCTTTTTGTATTCGAATAAATTGGAAAATTAAATTAACTTTTGTTTCAATATAAAACATACGTTTCGTATGTAATTAAAATATAATACATGAAACAATAATATTTAAATTACGTGAAAATATAATTAAAAGGACCGAGACTTTATCCTGGTAATGACATAATGAAGTCTTGAGGGTTTTCTAATAATGAAAGGGGAAAACTTTATCAGCGTGGTCGTTAAATATTTATTGTTTTAGCATCTGGCGATCTTACTAAGCTTCAACCAAAGCTCTGAAATATTAATAGTTAAATTTTACACCAATGTTACTGAAAAAAAAACTAAAATTCTTCTTAACTTGGAAAAACAAAAGATCGTGGACTTAATTGTTTACAATCTACTGTTTTTAAAAAAATAATAATTTCATTAACATTAATGATTATTCGAAATAAACAAAGTTGTGAGGTTTCATAAGGTTCCTTAAATACGAAATTTCATCCAAATAGTAATTAAAAATTCATGAGCTTCAAAATTTGCCTGACCAAATGGTAGGCAATTTATGTTTAAATTGGCAAAAACATGAATTATGCTTAGACGGTTAAACGTATCAACGTTTGGAATGTTTCAAAAAAAAAAAAAAAAAAAAAAAAAATGTTTTTCAGATTTTCCAATTTTTTTAATAGGTTTTTGTTCATCGAATTTTATATTTATATACATAAAAAGAAAGCCGAGGCTCTCCTCTTTCAAGCGATACCAACCAGTGAATTGCATGACAAAGTAATGACGATTTAAAGGTAAGTAACCAATAATCGGTTTAAAAATTTCATTTTCCTTCAAGAGGGTGAAAAAAACGATATTTTTTATTTTTATTGAATAAGCGTTTTTAAATGTTTTTGAGATTGCTGAATTAGAATCTGACGTCAATTTTTGTGTAAAAAATCTATAAAGGTAGTTTGCTTGAAAATCTAATAATTTTTTTTTCCGAATTTAATTAACCTAAACTAAAATCTATGGAATGGCTGTATTTTTTCTTAAATCCGCAATCAAAACTATCTTGGTGCAAGAATCATGTCGATATCATTTCTTAAACTTAAGATATAAAATAAATTAGTTTAGTGCTATTTTAATTTTTTTCTCGGCTTCTAGGGCCCATTGGTCGGAACGGCGAAATACGGTCTAATATTTTTTGACCAGGAACCACCAAAAAAATTACCAACAAGATTCGTGAGAGACGGAGTGTGTCCTCCTCTTGTTAGTAGGTTCTGAATCTAAACTTTCTTAAAATGATTTTTTAAGAAATAGGTATGACAAAATAACATATCTAAACATGTAAACATTGTATTTACATTATTTTTTCTCACAATGATCAATATATCATAATAATTGTTAATTAAAATTAAACAAAAGCACTTTCATTTGCATCCCCGTTGTCAGAATGAGTTATATTTGATTCTAGTTTATCATCAGCATTTCGTAAAGTCATCAAATAGTACCCTAACTTAGGATTTGAAGAGCACTCATCGCCGAAACGCTTTTTTGATAATGAATCTACCTAGCGGTCCTACCGTTTCCCCGGTTAACTATAGACTTGGCAGGATTTGATTTGAAAGCTGAATTTTGAACCGAACGTGACAGGTTTTGGCACAAATCGTCAGGCCAGTAAATAAAACATTGTTTGAACTTATGCAATCAATAAAAAAATAAAAAATGCAGCAGGTTTTGATTTTTAAGACTTAAAATATTATCCATTAAATTTCTGAATAATAATATGATTCTGAACGACTGCTTCTTCCTGCTGTGGTGAAACATATATTTTCTGTTCAATCGATCAATGAATTGGGTATTTGACCCAAGAGTTCGGGTAAAAAAACCTGGGATTAAACAGGATCTTGGTAAGAACACTTGTTTAAAGTTTAGGTGAATTTACTAGATAGGAAAAAAAAGTTTTTCGGCATTTCATAACCATCTGTTGTGTGATCTTCATTAACTTTTATTGTAAATATCAAATATTTCAATTGCTGTTTTTACATTTTTCCTTTCTTTTGATTTGCAAATACTTTTTATAATGTTTTAATTTACCTCTGGGATCTAAAGTGGGCTCAAGTGGAAGAAAGCAAGGACATTGAGTAGTCTCCAACATGCGGGAGCGGCATTACATCAGAAATAACTCTCGTAACAAAGTGCGTTACCTTAGCTACCTGATAAACGGAAGATCTTTAGTTCGAATCCGGTTGGGGGCTGGATGTAATTAATTCCTGGTAGTCCATTTCCCAACCTTCTTATCCTGAAAGGCCCAGTTTTGACGAAAAGGTAACGAAAGAAAAAAAAATCTACAAAATTCAACCTGTACACTTCTTACTTACAGTTGTGTTCATGGAATTGCATTACTTACTTTTTTTAATCATTAAGTTAATAACGTTGATCCTATTGAATGTTTTTATTTTTTTTTAAATTATTGAGATATAAGAAAACTCAAGTAATGTTCATCAGTTCAGTTTTAGATTCTGCCAGGGTGAATTGGGAATTATGTAGAATTTCAAGCATCTGTCCTCGACAGAAAAAAAATAGAAAGTGACGTTACATGAAGTTTGGGAATCTTCTCAAAAAATATTGAAACGGTTAGGGTGCCAATAATCAACTATGGTAAGATTATTGAAAAAAAAAAAAAATCTTTCTCAGGCCACTACGGAGCTATAGAAAGGTACTGAAAGGAAAATAAAATCGGATCGCTTCATGGTTTGTCCTTTGAGGATCACTTTAAAAGAGCCAACGAAATACCCAAAGATTTTGCAGATAGCAATCTGTCCAATGTAAGTAGAAAACCTGTTGGTCGATACTTCAAAGATAAGTTAAATAAAAAAAAAAAATGGAGCAATCACGTCTGAATTGGGCGAAACAATACCTAAACTAGACAGCAGAAGACTGGCAAAAAGTAATGTTTTCAGATGTAAGAAAATTTGTCATTTTCAGTAGTGATGGTGCTCCCTATGAACGACGTCGTTCACACGGAAGATTTTTTAAAACTGCACATTAAAACAATAAAGCATTCAGCAGGTGTCATGATCTGGCGTTGTTTTTCTTACTCTGGAATTGGCCAACTGACTTTTACTGGTGAGCTGTTAGTGCCGAAAAATATATAAACATTTTGAAAGAATATTTGATACCATCAATGACAAACCACCTGTTGCCTTGTCAAGATTTCATTTTTCAAGACAATTCTGCTCCATGCCACAGAGCCAACAGTTAGTACTCATAATAATTGGTTTAAGCCATCTTGCTACTTGAAATTCTTGCACCTTTTTTGTTATTTCTATATATTTTTTAAAATTTATTTTGTGTGTATTTTATTCTTCTTTCCTTTTCGATATACAATACTGATAATTTCTTTTCAAAACGTTTCTTGAAAACGTGTTAGTGATGTTCATTTATAAAAAAACAAAAGTTTGACCTATTGTGGCAATCTATATGACCACGACTGTATATCTTAATATATTTAATATTCAACCATTTTTTATTCGCAAGTTTATTTTTATTACAACTTAATGGAGAATGAAAGTTCTCCAACTTCATCAGTATCAATCTGAAGAATGTCTAAAACAGCTATTTACGTTTTTCACATCAGGAATCATAAGCATAAAATTGTGTAAATCATTATTCTTCAACACTTCTTAGATTCGGACGTTGTAGATATAAGCTATCAGTTTGATGTAATTTTTTGATAATTTTTTTTTTTTTTTTAATAGGATCGATATAATACACCAATGTTCACAGTATATAACACATGAAAAAGTCCATATCCTTCCAAATCATTGGAGCTAAATCGCCCTACGGGAAAGGTACGTTTCCATAGTCAGGGACCCCAGGACTCCGATACCCCCTCTTGACGCAGACTCCTCAAGGATCGATTCTTAATTCTTATCTATATTCTTATCTAATCTATTGGTAATTCTTAGCTAGTTATTTTAATAATACTTGGATATCAAGGTTAAACCTGGTTTTGAATGTTCAGATCCTTATTGTTGGAATAACGTAAACAAGGTGGTAGGAATAACGTTGTATGTTGGGTTTCATAATTTTTTTTATTTAAGGGAAAACGTACAATGGACTCTCAGAAAGTTATTCAGCCAATTCCGCTACCAGAAAATGTGCTAGCTTACGATATACATCCTGAATCCGATCTCATTACTATAGAATAACGTTGTTTGTTGTCAGTTTCCTTACCTGCTCTGTTTCTGTAGCGTTATGTTATTGTTGAGGTGGTGGAAAAACGATGCATTTTGCACTCAGAGGTCCATTCAGATACCGCAGTAATGATATTTTAGTTTATCTGGTCTTCATTAACGTTGCCTAAGTAATAGACAACGTTATTCGCACCATCAACCCGATTGTGTTTTTTTTTTTTATTTTAACATTATTCGAGGAAAGAAATAATACACTTTGTCCTCTTAGAGTAACATTACAGTAAAATACAAAGGAATTATTGTCTGCCAGCGAAGAGATCAGGCAGCAACGTCTGTTGATTATAAATTAGATAATTATAAGTTAAAATATAAATTAGATACTTTATACTTTTAGATAGTATATAAAGTAGAAATTTAAAATTAAGAATTGATCTTCGAGTTTATATAAAAAACACTTTTATACTAATGAATCATTACGAAATTTCGGAAGATTGATGATTGAGGAGTTGGATGAATAAATTGTTTTTAAAGGATGTGAGAGAAGGAGCATTTCGAATTAAAATAGGTATGGAATTCCAAAATATGGCTGCACGAATAATAAATGGAAGAACGTCGTAGAAGACAAGGATGTCGTAAATATATGAGGTTTTTTTGGACTTCAAAGCTTGGAATAGAAAGGTTCCAAGTAAGTATTGTCCGCGAAAATTTGGATAAAGCCACCTTAACTTAGAATACCAGTAAGTTAAGTTAAGTAAATTAAGAACTTTATAAAAGAATTCATTAATATTTTCAGTCCCATTTTGAGCTTTCCAGACAGTCCTCCGTTTACTTAGCAACCATAATCAAGGTGGGGAAGGATGAGGGAGGACACTAACAATTGACGGGTTTTGCGTGGGAAAGGTTCACGGAATCTGAAGATGAAAGAGCTGTTTAAGGATGGAGGTGGTTTTTTCGGGTAGTTTTGGAAACTACTTGGAAATTATTCCAAGACATATTGTTGTTCTAAAAATATTCCGAGGTGCTTGATAGAGCTTATGAACTGGATGGGAATGATATTGAGATAAAGTGGTGGATAATAGGAAAGTAAATTAAGGTAGAGTTTTGATCCTTCCGATTTCTGTTCGAAGAAAAAAAAAATTATATACTAAATTAATAAAATATTTGAACTATAAATATACTTAGACACAGACTAGGGGGGAGAGGACGAGCTCAGCGACGCCTTCCCCAGCGAAGAGGCCCAGGAGCCCTCTCGTTGATGTTGTTACTCCAGCGGGGCCTGAAGGCTCGGTTGTCGTAGTGCCTGTCCTCCTGCTGCCGCAGCACCTTCCGGATCGGGACCAGCTTCGAAAGCAGCGTCAGCGCCCTCTTTGCCTCTGTGGAGGAATGGTAACATCAGTAATATGAGATAGCATTACGGTATTAGTTAAATAAACTGCTGGAAGAAAAAAAAAATCTTCTAGCATCTGTCAGTAGGGTGGTTTTAGTAAAGCATAGAGTAATATTCAGTAGTAGTCCAGCAAACGTGTGCTGAAATGAGGGGTGGAGAGTGCATGAAATATGCGATTTTTTTTTACTTCAAGGCTTCGGTAGGAGTAGTTTGGAGATAAATATACTATAAGAACCCACCACTGGGGGTGAGCTAACGGTAGGGGGTGAGGAGAACGCCCAATTTTGGGTTTTTCCAATATTTCTCGAAAACGGTGGATTATAGAAAACTATGTTTCAGATAAAAAATAAAGCTAATTAAATTTCTAATAAAATTGATCCAGTTTCCAACGGTTTCAGAGATATGCATTATTAAAAATAGATTATTTTCGAGAAAAAAAAAAAAATGTTTATCTCTCAACTATTTTATTGAAGGAGATTTAATTTTTTATTTCAAGACTCAAACGACAAGAAACTGCCAGTCGTTTTCGACTACTTCAACATTTACTTGACAAACGTTCATAGCTCCCAATAATTACAAAAGACTAATATACATGACTGTGATTAGATCTATCTGGACGTACGGAGTTGAGCTTAGGGGCTCCACTAAACCATCCAATTCATCTCGTATCCAATCCTTACAATCCAAAATCCTTAGAAAAATCCTAAATGCTCCTTACTTCGTCACAAACAATCTTATCCACAAAGATCTTAATATACCTTACGTTTCTGACTTAGCTCAAACCAGATATCTATCCTTTCATAGCTAACTCCACAATCATTCAAACCCATTAGTATCACAACTTGCTTCTCATTCCATTCCAGATAACCCTCCGAGGCGTCTGAAAAGAAGATGGCCTCGAGACCTTCTAAAATAATTCATTATATAGAACATTTTTAAGTGCTACCAATGGGTAGTTGCTTTAAAAACTCGTGACGTGTCATTTTTATCATTAACATCGTATTTACTTGATGTATAATATATTTGTATACACAGTTGTAAATTTCAATTAAATAAATTAAAAAAAATTATTTCTTTTAAAGGCATGACTCCTATTAAACTTTAATTATCTTCGACATGTTTCAGAGTACATTACACCATCTTCAGGATCGACAACTTACATTATATCCATTTGCAATACTATCCATCATACAATCCAATCTCATTTAATTATGCTTCAATTTCTACTTACAACTGTGATTTCCTTCACATAGACATTTGTGCATGTCCTTACTGGCCCTCAACTGAACATTGTTCACTCTTTGTTATTGTTTGTTTAATTCATTTACATATTGACCATTTAATTTGGTGCTTACACTAACACTGCTAACTCAATATATATATTAGAAATATAATTAAATCAAACATCCATAAATATAAATATTAATTAAAAATAAAAATGTAAATATGGTTAACAATGCAGTAATAGAATAAAAATAGAATGCGAAAGAAATCACAGTTGTAAGTAGAAATTTAAGCATAATTAAATGAGATTGGATTGTATAATGGATAGTATTGTAAATGGATATCATTTGAGTTGTAGATCCTGAAGATGGAACAAGGTACTACGAAACATGTCGAAGATAATTAAAGTTTAATAGGAGTTATGCCTTTAAAAGAAATAAATGTTTATCTCACTTTTTGTCAAACATTCGTGTGATGATATGTGAACTTGGTTAACCAATGTTCATTCGTGGATGAGCATGATGGGGTATCATCTATTAAAACATGTTGGTAATCTCAGCGGGACCTGTTTAATTTATTAATTTTAAACATTAATAAATATTATTAATCTCAAACTTAGCACACTCGCTAATAACCTATAGAACCACGCGCCCTTTCTGCGCTAGTTGGAAAACTTATAAACGTTAAGCCCGATCAAACAAATTGAGTTTGTTATAACAATCAAATATTGAATGGAATATTGTAAATTATTTATAACCATGAGAGGTCCAATTCCTTTTAGTGACTTTACCATTTTAGTACTGGTTTAAGTTCAAACGATGTTAACTTCAGGGGTTGGGTGTTCGACCATAAGCGTACTCCTTACCTAACCGTGAAACGTGACCTGACTTTATTTTTGACTGGAAAAATAAGACCGTTCGGTTTTATTTTTTTACTTTTAATTTAAAAAGCCTGTATCTGGAGTTGATGCAACAAATGGATTATTTAGTTTATTTATTTATATATTAAAGGGAAAGTTGTATTCGTTTTTGAACGTAAACTCATATAGCGTTGATTATTAGTAAGCGAACGTATATGAGATCATCTTGTTATATTATGTTCCTTTAAAATATGAATCCTTTGAAAATATTTCTTGCTGGAACCGAAAAGAATGGATTCATTTTATGTTGGCATACACTTCTTTGTAATCTGGTCTTGAAATGTTCATTAAAATCATTACTAAGACATATTAATTTTTGGCCAAATACATTAATATTATTTGTATTATACAAATCTTATTCATTAAATAAAATAATTTGGAAGGTGGTATACGCATCTAGGCTTTCAATAATAGTTAAAATATTATCAAAGTACACCGATATCTACCGCAAACCTTTTTTGTTAGGATGAGATATTTTTGAAATTTCGAGATATTAATCGATCAATTTTTGTTTGAATGCAATCCAAAATAGTTTACAAAATTTATGTCACTATAAAGCTAACTGCATTTTTGTGGGATTATCGGTCCATAGAATGTACAATAAACTATTTTTTTTTTTTAATTTTACTGAAGAGAATTTTTATTACTGATTTTGAGCCTAAAATCAGTTTTGATTTCTGCAAAATTCGTTTTTGGCACCTCAGTTATCGAAGTGACCATAAGGAATATTTTCATGAATTTCGATTCAGGTGGTTTTTTGAAAATTCTCCTCCTAAATGTTGTGCTTGGTTTGAGAATCACCCAAATTTAACTCAACGCTCCTGCCCGATTTCGTTGACCATCATAAATGCTAGAACTGACTAAGCAGGCTAATGATAGACAAGAACGTTTATTAATTTTGTAAAGTTAAGTTAACCTCGATCTCATCTCCGACAAACGATTCTCTTCATTGTCCTTCAAAGTCAGCCATTTGCAGAAAAACTGCTAACAAACGGAAAGCGAGAGACGATAGTTGGTCGGGGGTTAGTTCCCCCTTTACTTACCAGTTTTTTCTTCGTTCCTGGCGGATCAAAGTGTAAAGGACTGATTCCTTGGATAGTAAAGAAGGATACTTGCACATAATAAGTAGATTATGTTTTCCCAACCAGATTTAGCTAAAAACTGAACTACTCGAAGTGTAAGAAACTAATAGCATTGAGTCAATGTCCTTTCATTCAGTAATTCTCCTAATTAGATGATGATAGTACTTAGGACATCAAGTTTTTTGATGGCATCTCTTTGAGTTATAACTAAACTAAATACAAAATTAGAGAAAAAAAATCCGTTTTGTTGAGAATAGTATGACGAATGTTCACAATAATTTTTAGAGAAAATCTATAAGAATTTATTTGTAATGACACATGGTGATTTTTGAAGGGAGGGGGGGGGGAGTTGCAATACAAAGACTAATTTTTTCTCCTGATAAAATGCTGGTTCTTTCCTATGTCTATTCTTTTCCAATTGTCTAACTGATTAAGGGAAAAAATTAACTATAATTTGAAGATAAATTTTATACTTTAGTTAGTATCTTCATAATAAAAAAACTAACGGAAAAGTCATTCTTCTTGTGTTACAATATAATTTAAAATATGCTATTAAAGCAAAATGCAGAAATAAATTAGTAATAAGTTAGAAATAAATAAATAAATTATTAGTAACATTTCAATAAAAGTTCTACATTAGAAGGTCCCTCGGCCATCATTTTTTCATACTTTTCAGAGGGTTATAAGGAATCGAGTGGGAAGCAAGTTGGGAGACTAGTGGATTCGAGTAGCTAAGGAACTTATCCTGGAAGTGGGTATCTGGTTACTATTGATTCAGCAACATATGAGACATTTATAAAATTATGGATAAGTTTATTTTTGACATAATATGGGGTGTCGAGGATTTTATATAGAATTTTGTATTGTAAGGATACAAGAAGAATTGGATTGTTTAGTGGAACCCCAAAGCTCAACTCCGTATTGTCAAATATGTCTAATTACTGACATGAAATTTAGTTTTTTGTAATTATTTAGTAGCTTAGATCGCTTGTCTAGTAATCGCTGAAGCAGTCTAAAGTAGTTTGTATTTATTAAACTAAAATTAAATTTAAAAAATAATAAAAAATAAAATGAAAATAAAAATAAAATTCTTAAACTAATGATGAAATCAAAGTAAAGTTGATTAAAAAAATAAATAGAAACTCAAAATAATATTTATTATTACTATAATGATATAAACAAATAATTTTTAAAATATGTCTGTTGATTATTTTAGATAAAATAAGACTCTGATAATTTCGGGTAGTTTTTCTTATTTCAGAAATTCGAAGTGGTATTAATGGACCTCTTTGCTTACTGCGTTAACGTTTACAGATTATAATAAGAGTTATTAATCCTTCTTTTTTTAAATAATATTTAATATCACCCCATTTGATTCTATATCATCAAATATGAACTTGAAAACTCAATTTTAGATTATTTATTATTTTATTCTTGGACACTCGGCTGACCAAGCTGCTAGAAACATTACCACGGCGTTCGGGAAAGGTAATGTTCGTCAAAAAAACGGAACGCACACCAAAACCAAAATTGAATCCATATAGTACTTTAGTCACTTAATTTATCAAAAAAACAACCTGCAACATGAGAAAACCAAAACAACATGCGAAGAGACCTATACTTTTACACAGCAACGCCATACCTCACGTTTCGCGATAGAGCAGTGATTAAACTATACGAACTGTTTTCATACCTATCTCATTCGCCAGAAAGAAAATTTTTAAAAAATTATACTCAGGTGAAAAACTAACTTTATTTCTCTATACTGAATATTTCTGTTCTGAGATTGAAAAATTGTAAATAACCTCTCACGTTAAAATGGACATTGTGTTTGAAACGACCCAATATAAACTTAGAGAAACTGTCCATCAAATTAACAGTTAAACGCTCGCAACTCCAGATTAATTGTGAAACAAGACCGACTATAAACAAGTTATAGTGTTAAACTCATATTTTAACTGCCCTAATCCTACAAAACTTATAATTATTCTGATACAATTATATTAATTTGACAATTATCCTTAATCTCTCAGCTTATGGCGAATCACTGAAACGGTTTAAAATTAGATCTTTATTCTTTCATGTTATATTTTAAGCCCATAGTACGTCATATTTCTTCAGTATTATTCTCGATCCACTTCTAAGACCAATAAAAAAAAAAAAAGGCTTACACGGAATCGACATTATAGAGCCACCAGGGGACTAGTTTCTATGAAGCTATATTCAGGTTCCTTACTTATTCAGCATATTCACGATTTTATTCTACTACATTTTATTCAGCATTATCATACTACATTTGATCCAGAATGCCTAAAAGTTGTGCTTGTTGAAATATTCATGAGTATTTAAGTCATTTTGCTACTTGACAAACGTTCAAAGCTTCCAATTATTTACAAAAGACTCATTTAAATGACAGTTATTCGATTTATTTGAACTTTGGGGCTCCACTAAAGCATCCAATTCTTGCAATCCAAAAAAATCCTCAATGCTCCTTACTTTGTGACCAATAAACTTATCCGTAAAGATCTTAATGTTCTACCTGTTGATGAATTAGCCCAAACCCTAATACCTATCCTTTCAACCACTCAAATCCTCTAGTCTCTTAACTTGCTTCCTACTCCATTCCCGATAATCCTCCATGGAGTCTGATAAGAAGATGGCTTAGAGACTTTCTAGTGTAGAATTCTTATTTTAAGTTTTCTTAGATTCTAAGTGCTAAGTGAGTAGTTCTTCACAAGTTATTTACATGTCTTTGTAATCACTATCAGCACATCTACTTTATGTATATTATTTTGTATTATATAGGTTGTAAATGTCAATAAATGGATAAAACAAAAAAAAATAAAAAAACATTTTTACTCGATTTTATTGAAGAAAATACCACTCTAAGAAACAATTGGATAGATAAATAAAAAATAATTTATTTTCAATTCTTCCGTTTCTTTATTTTTTTTTTCGTTATGTAATTAAGTAGCCTCAAGTAATTTTTTTTATGTGTTTGTAAACATACAAATCTTTAAATTTAATATTTTTTATATACCTAAGTTTCTAGTATTATATTTATTATTGTATCTGCTTAAAATTTATGTAGCCAGAGAACAATAACATGTAATTGTACTTATTCTTAAGGGACAATTAGCTTCAGAATAAAGTTTATTTTTCACTCTTTCATTCATATTAAACCTATTAGGCTAGTTAATCCTTTTCTTAAGGGTTCCATTTCAATATAAGAGTTTTTTTTTTTTAAATCTCTATCACAGAAAATCTATAGGACCTGGCAGCTCTCAAGATGGTATCCTTTAGAGTCCTTTGAAAAGGATTAAACGGGAAAAGAGAGTGTCCTTTGCAAAAAACCGAAATAGTTAATATAATTTTCAAAAGAACGAAAATTAATTTGTCGGGAAGGAGTGGCCAAGTGTGTCCTTTGGTAGTCAAAAATCGTCAGATCCTGGAAGATCTGAAACCAGTTTCTCTTCGTGGCTTTGAAGATTACCGCTGCCCTCTACACAAAGTTTTAAAATCAATAAATAATTTTTAATGTTTTAGGAACAAGAAATCATCAAAATGATGTTGTTGGGGGGGGGGGGGGGCGGTACTGTCCTGGGCTAATTTGTTTGTGGTCAGTAAATTGTAGGGTCTAAGAGAAAAACTATTGTAGTCAAACCTAGCAAGTAAGTGGGAATAAGATGTAATAATAGTAAGAATCCACTGAAGGATGATACTTTCAGATCTGCCAGGATCGAACGATTTTTGATGGCCACTTCTTCTTCCTGACAAGTTAATTTCTTCCTTTTGAAAATTTATTAAATATTGTTGTTTTTTAAAAGGATACTCATTATTGTCCTTAGATATATCATTATTGTACTTATTAATTGTCCGGAAAATTGATTTGCCATAGAGCTAGAAGTAAAAAAGGTTCATAATTACAAATAAGGAGGAGAAACACATTTTCTAAAAAAAAAAAAAGTAAAATATGAAGGAAGCTACCCTAATAACATAAAAAAGACTGTGTATAAGGTGTTGGAGTTTTTAAAGTTACTTTTTATTTCTTTACTTATAACTCGAAAATATTCCATAAGACGTAAAAAAGTAATAAAAATTTCACAGTTCATTATATATTCTATATTAATGGTCGTATTCATTTTTATTGGAATTCAATTAGTTTTTTTTTTTTTTTTTTTTTTTTTTTTTAATTCAACGTATTGGATTATTGAAATTTACAACTGTGCATAAAAAAACACATACATCCAGTAAATGTGATAACATAAAATAGTAAAATGACAATTGCTTGTGAAGCTATTACCCACTGGTAGCACTTCAATAAAAGTTCTATTTGAGAAGGTCCCGAGGCCATCTTCTTTTCAGAGGCCAAGGAGGGTTGTCAGGAATATAATGGGAAAAAATTGAGAGACCAGTGGATTTGAATGGTTATGGAGATAATTATGGAAGGATAGGTATCTGGTTCGGGCTAAATCAGCAACATATGGAACATTGAGGTATTTATGGATAAGCTTATTTTTGACAAAGTAAGGAGCTTTAAGGATTTTGGATTGCAAGGATTGCATACAAGATGAGTTAGATGATTTAGTGGAGCCTTTTCGTTTTTAAGAAAATCAACTGTTCAGATCCGCTAAATTAACATTAAGAACTCGTCAACATATCTTATTGATATTAATTTTTTTTTTTCATTCTAGGCTTGAGATTTGTGTTAAAATATTATCATGAGAATAAATTAAATATATAATAAAAACAAGGACTTGGTTAAGCTTATATTATTTGTACACTTAGTTTCGTAATTAATTTTAACTTATTTACTGTTACGAAAACTAATGTGCTCTCCTTACATATTAATGTGCCTAAAACTAAAGATTTTACTAAAATTAAATTGTAGAAATTGTTTAGGGAAACGTAAATAAATCACAATATATATAATGTTTTAATTAAAATACTCGCAGTTTTCAATTAAAGTAGTAACTACTTTTAACTCCGTGTAATAAATTATGCAATATTAGAAAACCGTTAATTAAAAAAAAATTAAGGTTAAATATTTAATTTATGTTACATCGATATAATTAATTATAAGCTGACCTATACAGTTTAATTGCTTGATAGATGTGTCTAATGTCCAATGCTAACTATGTACCTCCACCTAACCTCATCAGTTAAATTGATTGAACATGTTACCCTAAATTTAGTTGCACAATTAAACAGTATCAGCTTTATTTATTTGGTTTTATAAGCACAGTATAAGCACAATCTACTAAAGGACGACCATTACAGAAACACATTCCAAATATAACACCACAAAACTATAAAATACCCAAAAGTACTCATCACAAACTAAATCAATTACTTACAGAACACGGACCAACGAACCATTATCTGAAACGATTTTACTTACAAATTCAGACGCTTGTGAATGAGACGGACTTACTCCACAAATATTCTTGCACATTTTAAATGACTGCCACTTATACAAAGACGAAAGACACAAAGTAGTTAGGGCTTCTCTAATGGAAGGGGGCACATGGCCTCTTCAACAAGAAGCTTTATACCGCAAGTATAAAAAGGAACTACTGGTATACAGCAATGATTTAAAACTGCAGTAACACTACTTGAAAGAATTGTGAACAACTAATTGTGCTTTGACACATTTTTCATTTTATTTTTATTTATACTCATTTTTCTTTTTCAGTTTGTTCAATTCAGTTTTAATTATTTATTTTTTTTTTTTTAAAGTTATTGAAACTTAAAAATATTGAATTGTATTAAAGAAGAAATGCTACAGGGTTACTACAGAAGAGAAAAAAAAAAAAACGCCTCTTCTGCAACTACAGAAGAGAAAAAAAGGAAAAAACAAAAGCGCAGTATAGATCGCGGTAGTAACGTACGTCCACAAACTACTGTTTGATAGTTATCAATATAGTTTTTTTTGGAATTGGAATAGCAGAAATAAAATACAAACTCATATTATTTGAAAATAATTGTGGGCCATTCAATGGCTCCATAATGTTGTTCAATTTGCATTCCTCTTTTCATAAACTGAAGACATTTTTTACACTAAAAAATAACGCAAAAAAGTTCTTTTAGAAAACACCTTAAATAAAACAATAGGAAAGTGATTACATATTGAAGAATAAAAAAAAAAATAAATAAAAATAAACATTAAAGTTATTTAACTCAAAAAGAAATATTATATTTAGTAGGAAACTCCCAAAGGCTGGTTCTGCTGAATTTAATATTTTATTTTGAAGACTTCAGATTCAAGTTTGTTGGTTTCATTGTTCGATTTTAAAATATTTACTTATAGTTTCATATAAAGTTTTTGTTGAAAGCAAATATTTTGATTGTTTTCTTTTTATGTAAAATTATTTAGTTTATTAAAAGAGGAAGGCAAATTTATCTACTTAATCTTAAATGTAATGAAATGAAAAAACAATCTTTATTCCGGTACATAGTGTCCCGTAAGAATAACAAATTTCTTTTTTAATAATTACTAAGCAATAATAATATACAAATATAGTATGTACGAATACAACTGAAATAATTAAATATTATATTAAATAAGCAAAGATGTAAAGTATTGAATACTGTATTTGATGAAAGTTGTGATTTTTTGATATTCATATGTTATGTTTTAAGTTAGATAATATCAATGAAATTCACTTCAGCTATACATATAATTAAGTGTTGAGTCGGTACCGAATTTTTATCTATCAGTACAAAATCGATTCTTGATATTGATTCCACGATTTAAAAAAATGCTTATAGAAAAAATAACCTATATAAGAGTTGAATAAAGAATTCACAATTCTTAAACAAAAAACAATAATTATTTAATAAATAAATTAGCAAACAGCTAATAGTATATATTATATACAACAGGTACTTAATACAGACAATGTACAAACAAAAAAATAATTTTACAAATACTTATATATGAAAGAAAATATTCTGAATTTTTTAATAAAACGAAAATGTAGACTGGAGCACGCACTCATATATCTCCGGATAATGTTTTAAAAGTGTATTTGGGGTAGCAAAAAAACAGTATAAACACTTACTGTAATAAAAATCGAGTTGTATTCTTGAATAACAAAAATCCAAAAGGATAACAAGAAAGCATAATAAAATAATGCATTTGTATGTCTGTTCTTATTTCGCCAGTGTTTCAGCTTTTGCAGTTTAAAATTATAATCCATTTTTTTCCCAAATATTAATACATATTCTCGACGATTTGACTTCGACTTGCTGTAGCAATGCTTCAATCTTTCAAGAGAATTATTTTAAATTCTAGAATGTTGATATAGTTAATAGAAAAATTTCTTTGTTATTAAAGATGAAACATGCCTTTTACAACTTTTTTTTTTTATATACACTTGGGGAAGAATGTGTAATTTTTTAAAATTATTTATAAAACAATTATAGTCAACGTTAAAGGTATGGATCGGGGCCTAGGAATCGATTTTTTTTTTTTCAAGAATCGGTGAAATCGATACGTCTCTAGTAAAATTAACAATATTTGTTATGAAAAAAATATAATATTTTCATATCGCTTATTTTAAGCAGTTAAAATATTATTATTTCACTAAGATATTTCATGTTTTTATAGGGATAAAACTACTTCTTAAATTATCTATAAGCAAATTCTTGATTTTAATTAATAAAATAATGAAATATATTTAATATTAAAATATATATATATATATATATATATATATATATATATATATATATATATATATATATATATATATATATATATAATATAAATGATTATTTTACTAATTTAATAAATAATACGAAATATATTGCCTAACTTTCTTAAAATTTATCTCGGTGAGTGTAGGGTTGGAGGGAAGTAGGATTTCCAACGGTTGCTCAGCGGGTTGCCCCGAGCAGCTGCCTATCCTACTTGACAGGGTAAAGCTTTCAATATTTGTTTAACAAACAGGAATAAAGATAGTGGCTGAATACATAGTACAAACATTTCCGTCTACGCATGACGCAGACTTACGAGCTTTCCAAACCTACTCAAATAAATAAACATTAAAGTTTTAACAAGAGGCATGTTTTACCTGTGGTCTAGTTGGTCAAAAATGATAAGTTTTTAGGGAACGCGAGGAGTCCAATTCGCTCAAGGTCTGTTGGTGTTTCTTGGATAGAAAATTTGAGGTTCCATATCAGAAATTTAATGGAGAATAATTTTTTTTAATAACATTTGTAGCTAGGACCTACCGTGTAGGATTTATATTAGTTAGGATGAAAAAAGTCACGTTCAAATCCATTTTTTTTTAACTCTCCGATGCTTGCGGTCGCATTGTTACGAAGGGTTGCGGTGTATCCGTGAGATACACTATTGTATATCCATCCTTAACAAAGGATAGTCCCTAAAATTTTTACTGTTTTTATATAAGGCTTACTGTCCACTGCTCTTGGATTAAATGTAAGTTCTGAAATAATTTTATTTTATTTATAAAAAGGAAAAAAAATAACTGAGAAGGAAAAAGTGATTTTCTAAGAAAATGACGAGGCCTTTTTTAAAGACAAACGCATTATAATTAAGAAACTGTTGTTAGTAGTTACTGTTGTATATAAATTGTAGTTTTACATACAAATGAATCATATAATAATAAATGCAATACTCAAACATTTGCCAGTGTTAAAGCAACGTGCTTCAATAGGTTCGCAGGGCTGTTAAGAATTTTGCTGTGATATATGTTGGTCTAGAAATGGGCGCCATTATTTAACAAAAAAAATAACAACTAGTATTCAGCCAACGCTTTTAGGTTAGAGATATTGATAATATATCTGACAATCTAGAAATGATAAAGTAATGAAAGATTTCAACACACAAGCTGAAAACTTTTAATATGGTTGAGAGAAGCAGCATACGAAAACAAAGTATTCGATATTAACCGTAGATCTATCTATCTGTTGGATTTTTGAAGAATCTACTGAGAAAATCTATTGTTAACAAACCTAACAAACCTAGTAACCGGGCATAAAAATATTTGATAACGAGATTATATGGCAACGATTGGCTAATGAACTCATAAAACATTAAATTTTCTTTTCAAACAGATATATAATACTTGAATTAAATTATTATTATTTTTTTTTATTTAATAACAATTTATTGAAATTTACAACTGTACACAAGTTATACATCCAGTAAATGTGCTGTTAACTATTACAATAATGTGACAAAACATGAAAAGTACTACCCATCAGTCGCACTTTAATAAAAATTCTACACTAGAAGGTCTCTGGGCCATCTTCTTTTCAGACGCCTCGGAGGATTATCAGGAATAGTGTGGGAAGCAAGTTGAGAAAGTAGGGGATTTGAGTGGTTATGGAGCTTACTATGAAAGGATAGATATCTGGTTTGGGCTAAATCTGCAACATACGGAACATTAAGATCTTTATGGATAAGTTTATTGGTGACAAAGTAAGGTGCATTGAGGATTTTTCGAAGGATTTTGGATTGTAAGGATTGGATACGAGATGAATTGGATGGTTTAGCGGAGCCCCAAAGCTCAACTCCGTATGTCCAGATAGGTCTAATCACAGCCATGTATATTAGTCTTTTGTAATTAGTTGGGAGCTTTGAACGTTTGTCTAATAAATGTTGAAGTAATCGGTAACCACGGGCAGTTTCTTGTCTTTTTAGTGTTGTATGTGGATTCCAAGTAAGACGTTTGTCCAAGTGGAGTCCAAGGTAGTGGAATATCATTAAAGGATACTGTAGGACAGAAAGTCGTGGGCTTACGACGAAGGGTAAATGTTATTTGGTTAGATTTTTTTGGATTTATTTTGATTCTCCATTTTTGACACCATTCTTGAGGGGTTAGGATATGGGATTGGAGTGTTTGGGAGGCAATGAAGGGATCATTGTTTATTGATAACGCACATGTGTTATCAGCGTAAGTGGTGAGGACAGTGGTAGGATGAATTGGAATGTCAGAATTAAAAATAAAAATAAAATACTTAAATACATCAGTTAAATAACAAAGATAATTCGCCCGGAACAAAAATAAATATTTACGAGGATAATCGCTGTATATCTCTGATAAAATTCGATATTTACACATTTGAAAAGTAAAACTGACGTTAAAGTTTATACACAAAGTACTTAGGATAGAGAATAATAATTCAATTGATTAATCGAAAACTGGAGTATTAATGTTACTTGCACGATTGCTCGCGGTGTATCCTTAATATACAATCATCTGGAATTGCTCAGCCGTAACGTGGTCGGGCAAATTTGGCAAACGAGAAGGAACTTAATTATGAAAGGAGATAATAGAAAAAAAGAAAAGCCGCTCTTCCGTTTTTCCAACATAATCGCCGTTTTCAAATTTCAACACGTATCTGAGAGATACCCGCGAGCTTCGGAAGGTTAAGTGTAGAAGTCAACGGGGCAACCCCTAAAACATGTTCTATCCTATTATTTTTTTAGCTGAAAGGCTCAAGGGAGCCTCTAACTTTTTTGCTGATTTTCTTTAAATACAAATTAATAACCGTAACCTTCTTCAAGGTTCAATATCTACCTAGTTGTCATTTACATTTATTAGAAACCTATATTCGGGAGATTATCTGAGATGAACATTAAACAGGTTAGTGCCAATTTCCCTGGTTTTAAGTATGCACTTAGATCCTTTATCTTATATCAGCCATTCAACAATACTACTTGTAGCATAAGTCAATCTCGTTATAAATTATAATCACCCAGATAGCATTGAGAAAGTTCGAAAGACTTGAATAACGTTACATTAATAGACAACATGATGCGATGATACACAACTATACAATTTTATAGAATATTTCTCTATTCTATAAGTGTATACATGAGACAAAACAGTCTCGATAGTAGTCATGACACTCGACTCATAAACGGATAAGATGCTGAGAGCAGTATCGGAGACAAGTCCGGAAAGGTCTCCGAGAGAGCACTGATCATAAATGGACATTATATTCCTGCTCTGATGCCGTCTCAAGTCTCCTGTTCGAGTTTGAAGAATTTCCGAGATGTCTCACCATCTTTACAGTTCTGGGAACTGTAAAGTTCCCATTCAAGTTCCCATTTTCCTGTAATCGTTTGCCAAATCAAAATGTCGATCCTTTGCTTTTTTATATTGTATGCAAACATAAGATTCATGGGCCTTTAGATGTAATAATGCAGTCCATTGTCCGCAAGAGTATCTTAATGGTCTATGTCCATTTGGATGATTCAATAAAATTAAAAATTGGATGTTTAATTATATTTTTACGTAATCTTCAAGCTCCTAATAAGTGCAATTTTATGCAGGTTAAAAATTACTGCAATGTGTGAAAATATCATTGAAGAAGTAATGCTCAATTGCATTCAACAATACAAGATTTTTTCCGATAAACAAATAAAACATAATTATTTTATTTACGTTTTTTTACTTATGAAATTGGGTGAAGAAGCAATGTGTGATGCTAGTTTTAAATATTTTTAACATTCAGATAGGGACCACTGTATATTAAAATTTAAATTAACTAATTTTAAAACATTTCATTCACGCATTATCCAAATTTTAATGGAATTTTCCATATTGGATAAGGCTATGCAACCTACTTTACCTGGGTATTGGTATTCTTAATTATTTCCAGCTCTTTTGGGCAAAGCAAAAACCCGGAAAATTCGAGATTAAAAATGAATTGACCCCAAAGGAGAAAGCATAATTAATTCACTACAAAGAAGTTCTGATTAATTCTTCATTCCTATTCTTTTTAATGCTAACGAACATAACTGCTAAAGCAAATGAACTTAATTAAAAAAATAGAATAATATTAAATAATAATTTAATTAATTATTTTTAGATTAAATGTGATATTTTGTACAGTAAATTTATTGTTTTTGTCTGGAAGAAATATTTTTGAATAAATATCATGATATATAATAATAAGTTTTAATAAGAAATAATATAAGTTTGATAAAAGAAATGCGTAATTTAAATTCAAGAAAGATAAACCTTTTCCTGAAATAATCCTCTCTTATGAACTACCCCTTCAAATTTAAAATGTTTGATAGATTCATTTAGTGAGTGATCTACCTTCGAGTTTTTGTAAATTATAAAATAAATAATTAAACTTAGAATTTTATTTAAGAAAATAATAGTATACATTTTTAGCAGACGTCCTTATATACTCCATTTGGGTTGGAAGGACGGGTACTCATTTAGTGGGTTTGCCAATTTTTTTTTATTGTACATTTAATGTAGGATAGGTAGAAGGGAATAAAATAGAAGGAAAACTTTATTATGGGACAATGTCCCCTATCAATAACATTACAAAATAGAAATTAATTCTATATAAAGAAAGATAAGATAAGTAGTCATTTTAGGAATAATGTTATAGGTATACAAATCAAGAGAAAGAATACTTTCTGAATTACAATATAGTAAAATATAAAGGTAAATTGTTTTTTCAGAGTGGGAACAGAAAAAATTAAAAATTATATATTTATTACTTTTACGAAAATTGCAAAACAGGCTAATGTTTTATGTCTGATATATTAGAATGACATTCATTATGAAGCATTCAGGTAATTAGACAGCGTCGGTTTGGAGAGATAGGAGGTGGTGGAAGAGGAGTGTTTTGAATATTCTGAGGGAAGAGGCATTGCGAATGTGAAGAGGGAGAGAATTCCAGAGAGCGAACAAGGAAGGATCGTTGGAATGCAGAAGTAGGATGGAGTACAGAGATTGGAATAAGGGAATGGGATGGAGTTGATTGAGAATTGTAGGATACTTTAAATAAGGGAAGGCTGTTGATAACCTGGAAAAGGTATAAAATTAGGATGTATTGTATACGGAAGAAGGGGGAGAGCCAACTTGACTCGGTGTATAGATAGGAAACATGGATTGAGGTCTCAAGAGCAAAAATTGTAAAATTATTCATGATAAGCTTTAATCTATCTTCAAGAAACTAGACAGAACTATTAAGAAACTCTTGCATTGGATAATGGACTGAATTATCAATGCTTACAACCAAAGGCCCATGACTCATTACACATAAAAAGTAAAGGATCGGCATTTTCATTTAGTGATCATTTTTATTCGTCAGAAATAATGCTATTGGTTTCATCTGGTTGGATTCTAATTTCTTTACTAGACAAACAATCAAAGCTTCCAGTAAATTACAAAAGACTCGTTTACATGACAGTTATTAGACCTATATGGGTCTAAAACCTACATAGAGGGCTCCACTAAACCATCCAATTCTTTTCGAATCCAACCCTTACAATTTAAAATCCTTCGAAAAATCCCTTATGCTCCTTACTTTGTCACGAATAAACTTCTTCATAAAGACCTCAATGTTCCAAATGTTGTTGATTTAGCCCAAACCAGATACCAATCCTTTCATTGTAAACTGCATTTCCACACGAATACATTAGTCTCCCAACTTGCTTCACATTCGATACCTGATAATCCACCGAGGCGTCTGAAAAGAAAATGGCCAAGACACCTTTTAGTTGTTAACAAATTATTCACATGTAATTATAATCATTCCCTCAAATTTACTTGATATATATTGATATATGGTTGTAAATATCAATAAATAGTTTAAAAAAAAAAAAAAATTAATTTCTAACCATAAAAGAATATAAAAGAGTGGCAAACCTCGTTTCTGCCGCTGCACATCATACATTTATATGTTGAAGCTTCCTATTATTATGAAAACGAAGTAGTTTAAATTTGGTTCTGACGGGTTCAGTATGTTTATCATTGTAAACTATCAATAATAGTATTATAAACAGCATTTAACTCCTCTTTATTAAAAGTACACACTTGTTACATGTTTTGGGAAACAAGGTCCCATCATCAGACTTTAAATCAATTTCTTGGTGTTAACACACCGTGTCTGTTTCTCTTTTACATAGTCAATAGTATTGACTATGTAAAAGAGAAACAGACACGGTGTGTTAACACCAAAAAATCGATTTAAAGTCTAATGATGGGACCTTGTTTCCCGAAGCATGTAACAAGTTTGTACTTTTAATAAAGAGGAGTTAAATGCTGTTTATAATACTATTATTGATCAATAAAAGTAACTCCTTCATTGAAGAATTTATTGTAAACTATACTGCAGAATGGTGCTAACCTCATATCGGCCGATTTTAAAACTTTGCAGCTCATATTTAAATAGTTTTTAATAACTTTATTGAATACATCAAAGTAAAACATATTATTAATTTTAAGGTCCATATAACACCGTACCTTTGTAACCTCTGATCTAGAATGACGGTAAATTTACAAACTTCACTGTTTTCCACATACTATCGCTATTTTTAAGAACAAATTAACTGAAACAGTAGAATTTTCTTATTGCTAAACCTATCTCGGGCTATGAAGATGTAGTTAAAATTTAGTATGGATTGGATCAGTAGTTTTGGTAGTAGGTAATCACAAACGAAAAAAGGCAAGTACATTTATATAATAGCATAGATATGTGTGTTAAAACTGTAATATTATCAAAGTTTCAATTGATGCGTTTAGAAGAGCTTCAAAAATACTTCACCAAGAACGCACTAGGTTTTTTTTCCGCGTTATGTAACAGGCCAATTACAAAGTGCAAAGAAATCAAACAAAGGACCGGGTGTCTTCTTTACTGTAAATTTATGTAATAACAGTTCATTATATAAAATAAACGGGGCCTCGTCAATCTTTGCTTTATTGTCCGATTGAGAAACTAAACAATCACACAAACTCCAGTTTATTTACGTAATTGATTACAATGTCATTCAGACTTGATTTTCCCGCACAGTTGGTAGTAGGAGACAATTTCCCGGTACCGTGTATTCTGAACTAATCACTGTGTATATTTAAAATTTTAAAAAGAAATATATTGTAACTTTAAGTATTTTATTTAGTAAAATAGTAGGGAAAATAATTATAGCAACTGCAAAAACCACTATTCGACTCAGGTGTATTGTATATTTGTAAAATAAGATTTTGAAATCTTCTTCAGTTAATATATTGAATGTCGTCAAAATCAAATCTCCATAATGTTGTCGTTCTAATTAAATTTACTGGGTTTACTCTGCGGAAGCAAGAACTGTTCTAAGAACAACATTTTTAAACAGTTTATCAATTATTTAGAGGATGGGGGGGGGGGGGGGGGGGAAGAAACACCCAAAATGGGACTCCTCCTTTTACGACCGAATAATGACAGCACCCTGGTTGTAAGTAATATGTGTACAGGATTAGTTTTAATTTGAAAGACCTTAAAGCGCAAACGGGATTAAATATTAAACATATATGAAAATTTCCATTCATTTTTTTCTTAAGACAACCTTTCTATTAAAAAAAAAAAAAAAAAAAAAAGAAAAAAAAAATACTGCAATGTAACAATTGTTATAATATTTCAATAAAGGTTCTATGTAATGAATTAGTATGTTAGAAAGTCCCGAGGACATCTTCTTTTCAGGCGCCTCGGAGGTTTATCTGGAATGAAATTAGAAGCAAGTTGTGATATTAATGGATTTTAATGGCTGTGGAGTTTGCTATGGATGGATTGATATCTGGTTTGAGCTTAGTCAGAAACGGAAGGTATATTAAGATCTTTGTGAATGAGTTCGTTTGTGACGAAGTAAGGAGCATTGAGGATTTTTCTAAGGATTGGATACGAGATGAATTGGATGTTTCAGTAGTGAAAAAAATATTTTCTAAATGTTTATTTTGAAAAGTAAAACTACACTAAATTACGGACAATCTAATAGTGTGCAAATCACAGTAAAGCAACCTGTTTATTCGGAATAAAACTTTTTCTTCCTGATCTCGATTCTCTGAATCATGTTCGTATAATTTGGTTCCATCATACGTTCTTTCCGCATAAAAAAAATATTTTTTTCGTTACTCACGAAAAGAAGAATATCGATGAGGCAAAAAATTGTAATACGGTTCAGATCATCTCTGGCCTTTCTCTAAGCAGCAAAATGGAACGGCGTAAAAACCGAAAAATTCCCTTAACCGGTGTCACATGGTTTTTCCAGCCACAATAAAATTTACGAATTGGAGAAAATAAAGGTTTTTAATAGATATTGGGAATAAACCAATCTTATAAAAAAAGACTAAATGCGTATTTTAGTTCATGTAGTTAATCATCAAACGCTTAGTTTTTTTTTTCGTACGAACATGAATTTTCAATTACGACAAATAATCTGAATAGTAGTATGTATAATTAGAAGTAACATATTATATAAATATCACATATCTTTTGGTATACATTCTCCAATTTGTTAAATATGCAATGGAGAATCAACATTCGACATATTTCGGAATCTTTAGGATTATCATCTGAATTACAATACAACTAGTACTATATTGAATTATTTACAATTAATAATATATTAAAAATTATAACACCTTATTTCTGCTAGTTATTACATATTTTTTTATTGTTCCATTTAGAAACAAAAATAAAACAAAACATAAAAATAATAAAGTATGCATCCTTAGGAACCCTTGGCTCATCAAGCAAATGAATTATGGAAATAAGGTTACTGTTATTAAAATGTTTGCGTTCACTAGGATCTTAAATACATAGCTGTTATGGGCAATGTTTTATTTCACTTATATTCAAATACTGAATTATGAGATAAAAAGTATCCAAAATAGGAATTTAATAGTATTTAAATGATATAGATTAAATTAGTTTTATTTATTTATTTTTTTTTCGTTTCACCCTCTTTGGGGTACGTTGAATCCATCACTTCACTGTGTGTTGTCCTTTCTTAAGTGCCCAGTACTTCTTCATTCTTTCCGATCTTCTTTTTCTTTCCTCATCTGTGATAAAGGGTTTGGTTTTTAGAGTGGATTTATCTTGGAACCTAACATATTCATCTTTAGTTATTAATTTAGAAGTTTGATCAAGTAGTGAATTTTCTGTAATTTTTAATTCTGCTAGGTCCTTTTCAGTTTTTTATGTAAACCAATTGGGTTTTGTTTTGAGAGGGCGTAAGAAGTCAAAGATTTGCTTGGATAATCTATTAGAGTTCATTCTGAGAAGATGACCGTAAAAATTAATTCTTCTTTTTCGCGTAGTATCAGAGAGTTTTTCAATTTTCTTGTAGAGTGTTTCATTCTTTATGTATATTGTCTTATTATCCTGAAATTTCGGTCCTATGATTTTCCTTTCTTTTAGTTCAAGTTTCTCCATATGACATTTGATATTCATGTTTAGTGCTTCAGCTGCATACAAGGCTTCTGGTTTAATCACTGTTTTGTAATGTTTTATTTTGGACCCCCAGGAAAGAGATTTTGTTGTATGTATCTTTTGTTAGTTGGAAAGCAAGTTCAAGTTTATTTTTTCTGGATTCCAATGCTTTGTTTTCCTTAGCATTCCAACTAATCCATTCTCCGAGATATTTGAATTCTTTTACTATTTCTATGATTTGTTCTTGGACTTTGAGGTATTTACTTGGGTGTTTGATGTTTGTCATGATTTTAGTCTTTTGAAAGGATATGTAAAGGCCTATCTTATCTGCTTGTTTCTCCAGTTCGAGAATTTGTTCCCTGGCTTCCTCCATTGTTTCAGCAAACAAGGCCATATCATCTGCAAAAGCAATACAATTAATTTTGAGGTTCTTCTTTTTACTGCCCAGTCTTATGCCCCTCTTTATATTTTTAGTCCATATGTTAAATTAGTTTATTATATGTAATGTTAAAAAATAAATAAAAAATATAAGAATTAAGTACAATTTTGATTCACTTAATTTTCAATACCATACTAATTGTAAATAATTCAAAATAAATGTTTTTATTTCTTTAAAGTACAAACTTTATGGCGATTGAGTTAAACAGTATAAATGTAAAATATCATGTCATTTAAATGTAAAATAATGACAATAAAAAAAGAAAGAAAACTGACAAAAAAAACAACTTTTATTTTTACTAATGCTATAATATTATATTATACGAATTAAAAAAAACAACAACAAAAAAACGTAAATATGATGATTAATATAAAATGGTTATTTATTTGATTTTATATATCCGGTTATATTTAAAGTCAGGTTTATCGGTATGTGAAGCTAACAGTCTCTGTAGGCAGATAACGACGTAATAGGTTTTCCGGTAGGAATTCGTAAATAATTCGATATTTTATTACTTATATAATAATAATAATGTTTTAGACAAAAAGGCAGTGGTTAGATTCCATTATTCTCTGGCAAATGAATTTTCGGTAGGATGTGTTTTAAGATAGGGAAACTCACTCTCATTAACGCTTTTTAATTTAACCTTGAGCTTGCCACGAGAGCCGTTAAAAGAATCCCATGTGGCGAAATTTACGATAGACTAACACATCGCTTGGCGTATACTAATTTTGTGATCACAGCCAAATCTGAAGCTGCCTTGTCAGTTGGAGGAAACTGCGTCAAGAATGGGTCTCGAGATAAACGAGGATGAACCCAAGCACACGATGACCTCAAGGCTAAAAAGAAGGGAAGAGCAGTCCACCCACCTTTCGACTCATGAATTCAAGACGGTGAAAATACTTAGGCTAGGTAACTAGCAACAATTAAATACTTTCTGAAACAAAAACAAAAATAGCAGCGGGAACTAGGTCCATGTTTTCCCTAGAAAAACTGCTGAGACTGTGATCCGACCCATTGTAACGTACACTTATGAGACATGGACCCTTACTAAGGAAACGGTAAGAGTCCTTTGGTGTGTGAGAGAAAGGTATTTAGAAAGATTTTTGGTCCGATTTTTAAGAAGGAATTTGGTGAAATTGAAGAGGCACGGTCACGTTGAAAGGATGCCAGAGCAAAGAGTTCCCAGGTGAATGTTATACGGCAGGTCTGATGGACAGCGACTAATAGGGAGGCCGGGAGTCAAGTGGCCGCAAAATGTCGAAAAAGGATCCTCAAAAAATGAGAATCAGAAGATGGAAGACAAAATCAAAGGATCGTCAGGAGTGGCTACGAATTGTGGAGGAGGCCAAGGTTTTTCAAGAGCTGTAGAGCCCTTCAGTGAGTAATAATGTTTTAGGTTTTAATCCTGAAGCTCAGAAAAAAATTATGAGAACATCGCATGTTGAATTTCATTTTATCAGTAACAAATGGATGACTATATACCAAATGCTGTCTGCAAATAATATTTATTATTTGAGTACCTTAATTTAAAAAAAAAACAAACTATTTATTGGTATTTACAACTGTAAATTTGATGAAATTATTACAGTGGCTTGTCAATAACATGTGAAGAACCACTCAACAGTAAGACTTCAATAAAAAAAATCTATATAAGGTCTCTCGGCCATCTTCATTTCAGACACCTCGGAGGATTATCAGGAATATAGTGGGAAGCGAGTTGTGACGTTTATATTATTATTAAGATGTATAAGATTATTTGTGACAAAGTAAGGAGCAGTTAGGATTTTCTGAATGACTTTGGATTGCAAGGATTGGATACGAGATGAATTGGATGGTTCGGTATAGCCTTAAAGCTCGACTACACATGTCAAAACCGGTTTGATAACTTTCATGTAAATGAGCATTTTGTAAATAATCGGAAGGTTTGACCGTTTGTCTAGTGGGCAGTTTCCTGTCGTTTTAGTCTTTAAAATTAATTTTTTTAAATTTGACAATAATGCTCAATTCTATTCTTTGGAAATATTCTTTTCATATCGATTTATATCTCTACGTCTAAAAACTTCAAATACTTATCAATCATGTATAATTTTTTCCCCCTCAAATGAAGAATAATAAACTGATTTCCTCATCCTATTTATAGAAAGGATAAGTACTATTTATCTATGCGGTCTTGCCGATCTATTAATATGAAACCCTAAAGATACATCGCTGACGTTTGTAATGAGGATGCTGATAAACTAACAGTATATCAGTTACTGCCCGCTGACGAACGGGCTATTCAAATACCGTTTCATTTCCTCTCATCCTTCCCCCACTTGCATAAACACGAATAGGTTCCTTTATGGTCTTATTGCTTTGTAGCTATAGATCTCCAAGAGTATCTTTCTAGGGTAAAGGAAACGTCAGCCTACGTTGCCTCTCAGATTTCTAATATTAGAATTAGTTCGACCCTTTTTCGTCACACATTAAAATAGAATAATGAAAAAAAAATAGAGAATTAAAATTTATTTTATTTATTTTTTAGCTATTCATCGAAATTTACAACTGTGTACAAAATAAAAATATGACAAGTAAATGAGTGGGAAATATTCAAAACAACATAACAATTTTTGTAAAGAACTTCCAGTTAGGAGTACTTCAATAAAAGCTCTATATTTGAAGGTCGAGAGGCCACCTTCTTTTCAGACACCGCGGAGAATCATAAAATAATTTTACCTCACTTTTTATCAAGCTTTAGCTTCAAGTGGCAGAAACGAATATATGAAACTAAAATAAATTTAATGTTGTACAACATTGATTCCGTCATTTTTTCTAAGAAACCTTCGTGGAAGGTACGAGAAGCAAATGTTTGAGAAAAAGTGAGGTATAAATTATTTTTTTGCGTAAATAACGGGCGGGGACTTTTAGAATGTTTATCTTCTAACTACACCTAACGAAGCCCTGAGGTAAAAAATAATCGCATATTTAATGCACTCTACATATGTTAGTGTAGTTTATTAACTGGACTACTATGGATTTGAGTATTTCTGGAGTTTACTGTGAAAAGAGAGGAATCTGGTTTAGACATAATTAGCTACAAATATTGTTTTTCTGATTTGTAGCACATTGTCAACAGTCATTAGGAACTAGCATCAACAATGTCCAACCCCACAAAAATCATAGTTTTGTGAGTTCAATATTAACAATAAACGATATTTTTTCTTCGAGAATAAGTGAGTGGATTTTCAAAGGAAATTTTCTCAAGTAACAAAAGAAAAAAAAACACGGTCATTATCTAAGTAATAAATAATAATAATTTTGATGATTGATAAATTCACTGATAATTGTCATATTAGTAATTATATGACACTAGCTGAAAGTACCCCGCTCCGCTACGGTTTAATATCATTAGGATGAAGACAACTTAAATTAGTAAAAGTTAAGCTTAACGTTGATAATTATTATTACTTAAATAAACCTGAACAATTCCATTCTTAGAATAATTTCAATAAGTAAATTTGACAATTTGCAAAAGTTAATTTTATATTATTTTCATAGCCCTCCAGTGAAGCTTCGAGGCAGCTCTACCATCTCACCCAGCTCTGATACCAGACCATCAGCTTTTCTTATGGCATACTTTAAGTGAATATAGTCTTAACTTCTCAACTTTTTTGAAGAAAGTTTAGTCTTTCTGTTTCTATTTTTGCGTACATATCAAGCATAAATTGGTTGAGGAGATTACGAAATTAAAGTAAATAAGTTTCTTCACCTCCTCGCTCCACTAACATTTAGGCGTAAAAATCAGCTGCAGACACAGTTTTCTTAAGTGATGTTTTGGAGTTTGGGTCACGCTGAGGGATGTTAATGCTGTACCTTTCTTCTCCATGGTAGAACATGATACGATACTAAAGAGAATCATACACTTGGTAGAACTATTGATTCTTATCTGTTTTTTGTCCCTACATCGAACTGGCCTTACATGTCATCACCAGAGAAAAAAGTCTTTTAACCTCCTCTTTAACATAAGTCTTTTATAGCTTCTCTTCACGAAACAACTCAAACTTGTAAGTTGTAAGTAACCTCTGCAGCTACCATGAGTTCACAGAAAGTACCAATATTATAAGGTATCGACATCGATCGTATTTTTGTTTGTTAACAACTATAAAGAACTTAAACGGTGGTCAAAGTTTGCGGCTTAAAGATCTAACCTATTTTTTAACTTAGCTTATATCCAAATACCATATGATAATTAATCTTTTATTATTCACCCAATAAAAATTGAAATCGCATTTTTCGCAAATTAGCCGCGATCCAGGCCGATTTTTTAAAATTCCTTTCTTAGCGAGCACCTACGGCCCGAGAGGAATCTACATATCGAATTTCATTCCAATCCGTTCGGTGGTTTCTGAGATTTCGTGTTAAGTGAGTGAGTGGTATTTGACAAATATATAATAGATTAGAAGGTCTCTAGGTCATGTTATTTATTAACGCCTCGAATGTTTATCAGGAATCGAAAATAAAGTTCAGAGACCAGTGGTTTCGGTTGGGTATGGAGCTTACCTTGTAAGGGTATGTATCTGGTTTGGGCCAGTTCTGCAACGTATGGGCATTCAGATCTTTATGGAATAGTTTATTTGTGACAAAGTTTTGATATGTTATTGTAATCGTTATCAACACATTTACTTGTGGTATATATTTTCACAGTTGTAAATTTCAATAAATTGATAGAAAAAATAAATTCACAAACTTACAATGAAAATAAAATCAACAAAAAGAGATAGCGAAAATCCTTTAAATAATATTTAATTATTACTCTAATTATATGAATTCCATGTAAGAAGTTTGTCCAGTTCTCTTCAACAGGGATTCATTGAATATCACTAAAGAATACTGTAGTTCTAGAGATCGCAGGTTTAGTTTATTTTTATAGGTATGCGACAAAACATCGTGAGATTGAAGTGTTTGGAACACAATGACCACTATTTACTAAAGCATTTGTCATCAGTATACGTATACGAGAAAAGAAAAATACGCACAATTTCAAGGTGGTTGATAGAATATCTTGAAACTAGGGTTGGGCAATAGTCGATAGTGTCGACTATCGATAGATCTCTTTTACTACCTCAAGTTTTGAAACTTTCGGAACTATGCTGATCTTTCTCTGTCCAGTGTCTAGTTCTTTTGAAATTGAATTCGGAATCACTAGAGCTCAAGGGTTCACTCAAAGATTAAGCCAAAGGAAAGCAGAAATGCTGGTTTTTCTTTCGGGAAATATGTGGCTGAAGGAGCGCACTTGACTCTTGAAATTAAATATTTCGTTCATTTTCTTTTCTGAAGATTTTATTTGTTCATTACTATTGTAACCGTGTTAATTGTAAATACTTTTTCAAAATTCAAAAAACAAGACTAAAGCGACAAGAAACTGCTCTTCGTTACAGACTACTTCAACATTTACTAGACAAAAGATCAAACCTCCTAATTCATTACAAAAGACTTATTTAAATGACTGTTATTAGACCTATTTGGACGTACGGAGTTGAGCTTTGGGGCTCTACTAAACCATCCAATTCATCTCGTATCCAATCCTTACAATCCAAAATCCTTCAAAAAATCATAAATGCCCCTTACCACCAATAAGCTTATCCATAAAGATCTTAATGTTCCATATGTTGCTGAGTTAGCCCAAACCAGATACCTATCCTTTCATAGTAAACTCCATAACCACTCAAATCTATTAGTTTCTTAACTTGCTTCCCACTCCATTCCTCCTAGGCATCTGAAAAGAAGATGGCCTAGAGATCTTCTAGTGTAAAATTCTATTAAAATGCTACTGATGAGTAGTTATTTTTAAGTTGTTACATGTCATTGTAATCATTATCAGCTCATTTACTTGATGTACTTATTTGTTTTGTTTCAAATTTCAATGAATTGATATATATATAGAAAAATTCAAATAAATTAGTTTTTTTCTCTCATCTTTATGATATAATCTTATAATTTGTAATCCTGCAAATTTCAAATAGTAAGTAGATAATTGAATTTAATTAAATTAGTTGAAATTTTTTATTAAATACCTTTGGAAAAAAAAGAAGCAACTATCGAAAAATAGTTCTCAACCGATAGTATCGGCCTATCGATAGTGCTAACTATCGACTATCGCCCAAACCTACTTGAAACTGGTTAATGAATCAGTGGTGTCTAATTAATTGTATGGAGTTTCATCTAAAATCGGACAGGAGTTGGCATAAAATAACTAACTTACTAGCAATCAAGAATGCAATAAGCAAATAACTATAATTATTAATTAACATTGATGATCTAAGTTTTGAATTTAATAATTTCAATGCGTAAATTTCATTCTAAATTTTGAATAAAATTATTATTTGCACAAAGATTTTGGGTTCCAAAATCAATCTAGAACAATATCAAATATCATTTCCTCAATAAAGAACGTAAACGGAAAAAATGCAAGGCCTACCAGATGGCCTTGTTTGCAAAGAATGTGCGTTCAGTAAGTTGTTTGTTTACAATTTTATAAGGAAAGTATATGTGAGTTCTCCTTTTAACTAGTACAGCCAGTTTAGTAATTATTCTTTTTTAAAAGATAGAATTCCTGATAATCTTTTTGTGTGATTTCTGTAACAATCTTAAAAATAATAGTATAATTCTTACACAATGGTACAGATAAACAAAAACGATAATATCGAATGTTTCTTTATTGTCCATGCGTGAATAGGAGAATGAGATTTGGAGCCTATCGGGTCTTGGAATATCGTGTATTTATCCAAGCGCAGAAATATTTGGAACAAAGGTAATGGATTGCCGTTAGCTTTCCGAGGGACAGTATGTTTTCGGTTATATGGCAAAAAGCAGAGTGACATCGATTAGGATGTTGTGGTTTATAGAAAAATATTGATACAATTTTAATATAAGATTTTCAAATTTTAGGTTAATTGTCAGAATCTCACAAAAAATGACTTAAAAATTCTAACACATTCACAAACAACCCATAGAACGCATAGAAAGTCTGAAGAAAAGCTACATTTTAATTTAATGTATTGACATAATGTATAGAGTATAGTAATTATGTGTAAAACACATAATGTGCTAAAAGTAACGGTTTCCGAGTTATTTGATCAAACAGTTAAAAACATACAATTTTCAACCCTTCCCCCCTTCAGAGCCCAAACCTGACGCTATTTCGAGGAATAATTTTATCATATTTAGAGCAAAGGTTGGTAAACAATTTCTAGCAGTCAAACCTTTTATATTTTTGAAGTTCAAAGTTTGGGTATTTTTTGGTCTAATTTCCCTATACTATCAGGTAGCGTTAGTAATAATGTTTTTAGCTGCCCCGAACATCTATAATACCTAAATCCAAATGGATTTTACTAAGTAAGTATAAATTCTCATTTCATGTTTATATTGTTGAATTCAATATTTTGAAGTAATTAACGAATATTATACATGTAAATATAATTCACACACCTCAATAAAAAATAATGACCTTTACCCTTTGACTAATAATTGGCATAAAAAACGTTAAAAATATATTATGCACTTTTTAAAAACTTCAGTTTCTTTTCATTATAATTAATTATAATTAATCCACAGATCTAAAATACGGTGACGTTTATTACAAAATTAAACGGGATAAAAAGTTGCATCAATGATATTTGCAATTTTAACTTATAAATATTGAAAAGGAGTAAGACAAGCTAAGTTTGCTTAAAGCTCATTTGATTCTAATAAAGTAAAAATTTAAAAGTTAGAGTGACAAAGCTTTTAGGAAAAAGAATTTCTACATTTCCTCCGTCAAACTTTTCTTTGGCAGTGTATTCTTAAAGATAAATGATTTTCTCTGACTTTTGGTTTAAACTTTCTAGGTTTTAGTTTTTTTAAACTTTATTATTTCAACCGAGGTATTGTTGAATAATCTTCTCCAGTTTTTAACACACCTGAGCTCTGACTAATATTTATAGGAAATTTTTACTCTGGTATCAACATTATTTAATTCACATAAATTACTGAGGCCTCCGGATTGGTTTCATTCAGTTTTCATTTCTTATTCTCTAAATTTACTAGATTTAAATATTGATTTCCGAGTATTTTTACGTAAGTTTTTATTGATATATCTTCGAATAAAACTATAAATTATATGCTAAATTATTTAAATAAATAGTTATAATTATAAACTATTCTGTTCAATTGCTTTTGACGATATATCATAATTAGAACTCCACAAATATATTTTTATTTCGTTTAAATAAAATGCAGAGAATATAAAATTAGGAGATACTAAGAAGAATTTATTTATAATTATTTAGAAAAAAAAATATTATACGTAACAAATAAAAAATGTATGTGTTTTAATTAGAACGAAGTAATTAGAAACAATATCAAACATTTTTGTTTGCTTTTACGTAAGGCTTGACCTACATGTTCATACAATACTGAATTTTTTATACACACAGAAGGTCATACTAATAAATAAAACCTCATTTCTCAAACATTGTTTTAGGTACGACCACAATTTTCACCCATTTAACAAATAATAGATTAGCCGAACTCTAAGAAATTAAGAAATTGCCAATTGTATTTAATTGAATGGGTCCGCCAAAAAACGTTCTAAGTGACAAACAAAATTTTGAGTGATCAGTAAAAGAAAATCATAATCTAAAGTTCTTGTTAGTTTTGTAAGTTAGATTTTTTTTTCACCATGTAGTTTGTTATATTTACATGTATAATAACATAATGGATTACTATATCATACTATGACGTACTATTTATTATACATTTAAAAACCTTTAAAATCGCCACTTCGGAAATTTTGTCGCTTAGAACGTTTTTCGGGGGACCCATTCAATTGTTATTAATTCGTATTTTTCCCTCTAACCCAAAAGATCATTGGCGTCTAAAATAGATTATATTTACCTGCAACAGTGTTAATTCCATCTTTAAAAAAATAAAAATTAGTTTTAATTAAATTTATTTTATTTAGCTTCTATTGTTTCTAGCTTGGAGGAAACTTTTTAAACATACTTTGTGGATTAATTTTTGCAATGTTGGGAAATATTGTATCAATAGACGGTCTAGTCTGAATTGTTTCATATTTAGCATACTTCACACAGTTGTAAGGGACATACGTTTCTGGCCGAAAGATGTTGATCATTTTGATAAATTCCATAAAGCTTAAATACACATTGATGGAACTAGAGAAGTGTACGCATATACGCGCATGGCTGGGATTTCGACCTTACATACTTACGGGAAGCATCAGTACAGATTATAAAAGATGAATCATGCACCAAGTCAAGCATATTCAAAAATAAATAAAATGTATTTAAACTGGGGCGAGAGTTTCAGCGGGCTCTGCACAGATGGCCATGGGTCCCCTCCCACCGGGGCGATTTTAAATTTAATTCGTGGCGGACTCAAGAAATGAATCTCGACCTTCCCATCCTGGCTAGTTTGGTCACTTGTAGGATATTACTTCCTGCCTAGATGGAGTACGCTAAGCCCCAATAAACAACAAACAATCTACTTAATATTCAGAATTGGCAAAAAATAGGCAGCAGAGATGGTTTGGCCACATTTGCCAAATGGAAGAGAACCGATACCCAAGGTAGTTCTTCGAAGCTAGGCCTACAGGAAGACGCCCAAGGGCAGGCCTGTACTAACATGGACGAACCATATCTCCTGGCTGGGACGACAAAGAGGTAATATTCTGAATACCATGGAAGCACTGAATAGGGATTGGGATGCACGGTTGACTTGGGTGGAGGCACTTCTACGCTGAAAGGCCCAAAGTACGAAGGAAAAGAAGAAGAAGAATTAGTGTTATATATATATATATATATATATATATATATATATATATATATATATATATATATTTAAAAAAAAATTTTTTGCTTGTCAAAATGAGATGAATAGCATGGAGTTTCAACGATTCGTCAATGTCTAAAAAGTAGCACAGTATTGATCAACTCAAGCATCAAATAGGACCAAATCTTACACCATTTGACAAATGCTTAGGTAGCTGTAGCACAAATATAAATAAATGTACTTAAATCATCAGGATTGGTGTTATCTAAAAAAATTAAAAATATTTATAGACATTTGCTCTTCAAAATTAGATAACTAGGAGAGACTTTCAACGAAATATCGGATGACGTAATACTAGCAAAATATTGTCAAATACGAATTTCAGCCATAATTTATTCTTCAATAGGCTTGTGGGTTTTATGAAGTTGCTTTATATAAACAGCCAACATTAGTTAGACCAGCTCAAGACAAATATCTAAGCCTCAATTTTAACGACTGATCGAGAATGTTCTGAAAAGCAGGCTGATCCAAAAATTAAATATGAGCTTATACGATCGTTATTCATTTTTACCATCATCTTTGATGAAGGATGCCATTACTGAATAATTGGTCGTTAATTACATCTAAAGGTTAGCCTCCCCCTCTCAAGGTTTGAAGGGGTTGATGGATTTATTGGACAGTTGGTCAGTAAGTCTTACTTGTTATCTTAAAATTTGATTGATTCATGGTCTATTAATGAAAACTTTGTTTAAAAAACAGTTTTTCAGGTTTGTATTTCACAGATGAAAATTTTGTTTAAACTATTTAACATAATTTCCCCAAACATTTAAAAGGGCATAGGAAAGCATTGTTTTGATCAGAGTTTTTTAAAACCTCTTACTAAGACTGTGAAATATTATTTAAAAATAAAAATAAAATTAACAATGTTGATTAATGACACGAACGGATATAGATGTAATTTTGTAGAAGTATAAAGCACTTTGTGTCGTCCCTATGGGATAGAAACTTAAATATGTGGGTTATCAAAAAACTACCCTCGGTTTAAAAATAAGACAATGCTAATCCACATACATACCTAAATCAAACTAAACTGTATTTTGACAATTGCTACTGAGAATCCATAAGTATAAGAAATATGCAATTATGGTAAGAATACATTATGTGGATATATATTTCTTGTATCCATAAATACAAGAAGCATGTAATTATAATATGAATACCTTAAAAAATTACGGCATACAATAGAATTAAAAACGTATTTTTCTTTTTTTATTTTGTAAATTGTATTGCATGTGTGTACATATTCAATTTTTATAATTGAAAAAATTGACAGATAATAATAATTACTCAATAAAAGCTAAATAAATCAAAGGTTATTATTTATTGATTTTTTATGCTCCTTTACCGCTCCTCTAATCGTCACGGCCTTGCGCCAACGTCATCCAGTTCCTGATTATCTAGATATTCTTAGCATCCTTCGCTGCGCCATCCAATAATCTCATCTTTGGTATTCCTCTCCTTCTTGTTCCATGTATTGGGTGTGTCAACAGCATCTTAGCCATTGCAACTTTGGCCTTCACACAGTATACCTTAAACGCTTTAACTTCATTTCTCTTACATCTTTCCTTAGAGTTCCTTTTCGGTACCTTTAGATAACGTCCAACATTCCTATCCATGCTGAGGTACGAATCGCACATGGGTTCTATTGAGATATAACTTGTTCTTCCTTGAAAGTGTCTGCTCAGCTTAACCCGGATTAAAAAGTTGAGCAATATGTAGGGCAACTACCAACTACTGATTACTACTAGTTTAGTGTGGTTGTAGTTGAAACGAGTAATTAGGCTCTCAAGACGAGCAGGGCATGTCGCAAGAATGGACGAGGATACATATCAAGAGGTTGCTCTGCGGATATGTGGGTGAAAAGAGGAGGGGATGACCACGACTGAGTTGAGCTGATGAAGTCGAAACCGGCGCGTAGAGGCTTCTAAACACCAGAGCAGAGAACTAACTGCAGAGACAGGAATAGAATAAGTGACTGCGTAATGCGGGGGAGACCTTTTAGTGTCTTGTATTGGAGGTAGTTGAAACCAATAAGTACATTTAAGTAAGAAGGTAAAAACGTCAACTTTTTTATCTATTTGTTTCTGATAGGTAAATGTTAACTCCTAACTACGATTTAAAAATTACGCCAACGGACAAGATTTTAGAAATTGGGAAATAAGAAGTCTTTGGAAATGAGTTAAAAGGTTTTAGAGATGATCCCTTAACTGAAACTGGATGTGCAATGGGAAAAAATGTTCTTATTCAAATATTATTTTCTGCTCTAGTTGACTCATATGGCTAATGTACCACGTTAAAATATGATAATGAAATTATTTTAGGACCATGGGACATCTCTCCTATTCGTTTTTTTTTTACAAAATCAAACATAATATATTAATAATAAATTCCAAAAATAGTTTCGAAAAAATTTAGTTATTTAGAATAAACTTGTTTTATTATAGTCATTATATTCTATACGATATATAGTATAAATATTAGATATGATGTAGTTGTGGACTATAAAGTTTGCTTCGTTTCAGGCGGCACTACTATTTTTCAGAGAAATGATTATCTGAACCGCCTGCCACTACAAATACAATTACAAAAGGGGATTATACCATTAGGAAGATTACTAAACCAATATTAATGTGCTCCATTTTATGACTACTTCCTATAATGACTTAAGAGAAGAAATCTACCCTATTCTCAAGGTCCTCAGACATCCTGTTTTGAACGGGACAATCTAGTTTTTGAGAGACTTGAGTCCCGACGAATTCTCTCCTTATGTTAGCAATATACCCTTTTAAAAGTAACTTTCATTAATAAATAATTAAAAAAATTTTAAAACTCTAACAGTAATTTTGCCTAATTAAATTATGATGAATGTGATGGGACTTTTTTTATGAATGTGATGGGACATATGCTTTCTTAAAACCAAATTTATTCCTTCAGAAAACTATAAATGTAAACATCATAGCTAATTTTAACTATACCTTTAAGTAACCATACTTTTTTTTTTTTAACGAATATTATGTTTTAGTAATATAATTTTAACTTATTTGTTGTTTTAAACATTTTTATATTAAATATTTATGAACTTCCATTAAACGTAGAGAATAAAATGTGCAGTAGTCTTAGTTTTTCTAGAATGGTCTACGTTGATGAAATTTTTGAACCTTTTGAACTATCATGATTCACGCATTTATAACCATGGACTTCGACGGTACGACATTTATTCCCGAGTAGGTCATTACCAGACGCACTGCACTCTCCAGAACACTAAAACTAAGTTTTAAGGGATAGATATCTTTATCCAGGCAATACGTTTAGTTCAGAAATTAACATACCCAATGGGGAATTGTTAATTTGTGAATTGGGGAATTACTGGAGATTTTTCAGAAGTTCTGACTGGCCTTCTGTTTCGTGTGTGTATTTGGTCACTGGAAGACGAGGCGCATTCACCGAGAGGTTGAACTATATCCTCTGGTGAATTACAGAACCTACCACCGGGACCAACGCCGAACTATGTTTCCTGTTCCAGGAGAGAGCAATACGCCTCAAAGTACACAGTTCAGCTCCGAAATTGCTATTTTCACTGGGCATCAGAACCCCATAAAGCACTGTATACAGGACTTAACGCATTCAAAGTTGGGGTTGCAAATTAATCCTTGTGGGATCATATTTCCAGCAATTTCTCCAACCTTATACCAAAACGTAAGGATATCCTCCTGTACTCTTTAGAAAGATTGTTCAAGTTTTCTCAATCCTCCTTTTAACGTTTTAATCAGTCTTTGTATGACTTCGATTCTGTTGTTTTAACTTAATCATAGTAGCTTGAACGTCAACAGACTTAGCACCGGGGAATCACATTTTTAGCTCTCTTAGCAATCCATCGGAAACGGATTTCCAAAGGGCAGGACTGTATGAAAAAAAGGGCATGTTCCCTCTTCGAAATTATATATCTTGTAATAACTGCTTCTAGTCGCACCTGACTTAATGGCTGCTACTTTCGAGGTCTGGGGTAGTGGCACTTTTAATGCCATTGCTGCTGGAACGGGTTAGGCCATACAATGTCAAAGGCACAAAGTATGTCAATGAATGGGAAATGACAACATTTTTTTCTTTCAACATCATTGCGAATTTACAGCTGGACGTTAGCAGTTCCTCTTCCTGTTGTTGACAATCTTTTTTTTCTAGGATGACTGTCTCTGTGTAATCTTTAAACGTCTCTCCTAACGCGTCATTACTTTGTACATTAAAATTTTCTTCCTGCAGATTTTTTTTCAGGGATTACTTCATCCTCTCTCATTTTGATTCTGTTCTAAATTTCTTAGAGATTCGTAATTTTGAATGAAAATAATACATGAAAACACCTTGATTCATCCCCTGTCAAAGAATGCCAATTTGTTAAATAAACATTACTTCAAAAACACGAGAAGAATTTAACTCATTATTGAAACATTTTGGAGCCCAATACGCAAGTAAAATTTAAACACCTAGCTCTATATGGATATATGGAATTACGGTGTCATTAACACTTACTTTTAATTTTATGATTATAATTGTTTGATTAATTGTTATCTTTTGTATTATAATAAGATATTCTCACAAGACTAAACACTTATGGATCAACATAGACAATAAAAATTTTTAATCATTATCTAATAATTAGAAATTAAAAATAGGAATGTGACATATATTTAGTAATTGTGTATTATGCTATAATTTAAAAATATAATTGCCTGCCTTCCTGTTAATGCCCGCAATACGTTAATGTCTCAGTCCTACGGGAAACCTACATTTATAGCTAAAGTGGTTGTAAATCTGAATCCTGGTGTCACACCCACGGCAATTACTGTCTGGTAATTAGAAGTAGAGTAGTTAATGGTTAACTCGGTCGTATTAGGTCCAGTTTTTGTCATATATCTCTCAAGTTAAATATTTGGGCGAATGAAGTTATTATTTCGTTATATTTCTGTTGTGTTCTAATGTTAATTTAGGCTTTTCATGAACTATAAACATATTTCCCCATTTGATTTTTTTCATATGGAATAGGTAATAAATAATAAATAATGTAGATGTGTAATATTTTAATGATTATTTTTACTAATATCTAAAAGTAAAGCTCATGTTATTGCTACCACCTGTTACATTCCTATTTTTTTTTTTTTTTTTTTTTTTTTTTTTTTGTGACACGAATATGTCTTTTGACTGGGGGATTATAACTTTTTGGTGTAACTTTTTTCAATCTCAACAAAAGTTTAACATTTTGACACGTTCTTTCTCTGTCATGTTTTCCTAGCTAACATTTTATGAGAATAACTACAATCTGCCTCACTCAATGGCAATGAGTAATATGGACGACAAAGACTCATTCATACAATATGCACAGTGATAAAAAATAAAGTAAGAAAATGAATATGAACAGTCTCTAAAGATACAATAAAGTATAGAAGAAATACAAGAAATAAAATATAATATAATAAATGATAATATAAAAAAGGTAATGATTGTTGAAACTAATAAATAAAAAAATAAATTAAAAATTTAGGAAGAAAAGAAAGAATCATAACTACATTCATACTCTATATTAAAAAATTACAAACCAACCAAGGAACACCCCGATCCAAGCCCTCCTCCCAATTATGCAAGCCGGGCTAATAGAAATTTAATGGAAATTAATTTTTTAATTTAAAATTTGTCACTAAGACCTACCGTTTAGGAGCTATATTGGTTCGAATAAAAAAAAATCACGGTTTGCCTACATTTTTTAAGGAATGGGGCTTTTTTGACACTCTCTAGCTTTGTTGATGGTGTTGGGATCAAAAAATTGCCGACAGTTTCCTCATGAAAAATTTAATGGAAAATATTTTTTGTTGTACAGCATTTATTGCAAGGAACAACCATTTAGGAGCTGTGTAGTTTGAATGCAAAAAAATTACGTTTGAAACCCCTATTCTCTCTCAACTTTATTTATTTCGAATAATTATTAATTGTTAAATTAATTTAATTATAAATTTAAGTAATTTCATCCGCTAAAATTCTAAAATGTAAATTGAGAAAAACAGAAGATTCTAGATATTTTTTTTTCTCCTGACACGTTCATCTTCTAACCTTGCTACTTCGTACTAGCTTATCCATAATCTATCATTTTTCCAGTCAGGGAGAAATCGAGTTTAAAATTTTTTTTTTTATCTAATTGCATCTCATTTTACCTAGAAGTTCTCTTCTATTTCTCTTGATCCTCTCTCAAGGATACGAGTATATACCATTTTATAATATTGAGAATAAACAAAGTGGACCGTAGTTCTCACATAGTGCTGGATTCCCATTTTTATGGATGGATGCAACATTATCTTCCCATTCTTTGGGTATTATCTTTTCTATCTAAATTCTTTAGAATAGACTCTGCACTCTTTTATCATGTGCTCCCCTCCCTATTTAATAAGCTCTTCAGCGATTTCATCGATACCTCCTGGTTTACCTAACTTCATCCTTTCACTGCTTGTTCCATCTCATGCTCTCGTATGGTATCACCCACACCTTTCTTGCATTCGAACTTTTCTCCGAATGTGCACCCGGATTTCTTTTTCTCCTGACACGTCCATCTTCTAACCTTGCTACTTCGAACTAGCTTACATTTTTCCACTCTAAACGACTTGACCGTGCTCCTTACAATTCTTATGTTTTCCTGACAATTTTTCTTCAATTTCTTCAGAATTTCTTCTCATGATTCCTTATAAGAAGCTTGGATAAATCTCTAGGCTTCATTCCTTTTCTGAATGTAAATCTGATTCCTTCATTCCAAAATCTATTGTTTTTCTTTGTTTGGTTCTTCTTACAGCATTCTACTCTCTTCTCTTCCCGCATAAATCCTCTGGTATGCCCAGAATAGCTTCTTTAGTTTGTATCTATACTTTGTCTTATTTCCCTTCAAAATTTAATTCTGCTAAATATTCTTACGGTTCTTCATTTTTATGTAAACTATTTCAAATTTGTTCGATTGCTAAGAAGGGAGACAGGTTTTTTTTTTTTGCTGTTATACTCTCGCATTTTTGTCATGTGCTCCCCTCCCTATTTTTAAGCTCTTCAGCGATTTCCGTGTCAGGTTCTGCTGCTTCCGCATTAAAAATATCTACCAATATCTTTGTCATACGCAAAATAATAAATTGTGCTTCTCACGTTTCTCTCCTGAGATCCAAATGTAATCTTTTCTTTGGGCTTATGCTTATAATCGGAGTTTCCTTCAACTATATTTTTCTGTACACAGACCTCTAGAGTTTGCTTTCACTATCATTTCTGTATTTATATTTTCTCCTCCCTACAATCTCAACACTCTATTAGACATAGTGTGTCAGTCCGAGCATTCCAATTTCCTATTATTATTAGTAGTTATATTTCTAATTTGGTCAATTGTCTTTTGAAGATCTGCATAAAATTGGTGTTTATCATTGGTTGGAACGTCGTCAGTTGATAAAATAAATAAATATTATTTCTGCGTTAAATATACATGAAAGTTTAAAATGGACTACTTTCGTAGATAAGAGAACTATTTTAATAATATCTTTAAGTTAACGAATCCTAGTAGAATATCAAACCTGTAACTTTTTAGTGTTTAAAAAAAAATACAATAAAATAAAACACTATATGTGTGGTAGGGCAAAGGTATAAAAGGAGGAAGTGGGTTAAGTAACCGCAGGTTTTGCTTCTTGACATTTCGAAATTAGTTTACGTTTGGGCGCCTTTTATCCAGTTTAAGACTTTTCAAGTCGTTTCAGTCTTTTGTGAGGAATCATTTCAAAGCATTATTTGGCTGCTTGCAATTTTTGGTCGTTTTGTTTAACAACCGTTTGATGTTTAAGCCTTGGATAAGTTTCATTGTAAAACAGTAATTGTACGGTATCCTTAAGAGAGAAGTTTAAATACCAAATAAAATTGAGTGGAACGAGGTCATTATTGCAGTTTCTTTTTTTTTTTTTATTTATTTATTAATTTTATATTTTTATGTTTTCTTTTTTCATGGCGTTAAATTTATATTTATAATACTATATTCATACCACCAGTGTATTGGACACTGGACAACGGAACTAGCAGTGGAAGTGCTCTTACACTATATTTAAATTCAGTATACGTTTACAAAACAAAAGATGCTGGGATTAACAGATTTGCCAAATTAAACCTAAACTTTGCGTAATTGGTAGACAAAGACATGCCGAACGAGAATAGTACTTGGATGGGTGTAAAACACCTGAAATCATCAAATGAAGCCCACCTTTTCTCCCCTGTCGCGGCTTGGTCCACTCTCATAAGTAAAGAACATAGATAATTTGAACTAATAATGATAGTTTTATTTGTTTATCAAAATAAATAGTGTTTTGAAATATGCTATTGATATTTTAACTCATAAATAAAAGCATAATTTGATATCTAATTTTTAATTTTAATGTACGAATTGGTAATCCAGATGGACAGGGATTATTAAGAAACTCTTGCAGATACTGGACCTCATTATCAGTGCTTACAACATTCCCATGAATTATATTTTTTACAAACAATATTAAAGCAAGGGATTGACATTTTGTATTTGGTTATCATTAGGTAATAATTTTATTTGGTTGAAATAATTTTATTAATTTTATCTGATTAGGTTCTAATTTCTAACTATAAAATTATATGATAGTTTGGTAAACCACGTTTCTGACATTCAACACTATAATTATAATTATAGTGAATTATTGTATTTTTAAACCTTTCTAGAATTATTAATATGATATAGTTAATATTTGTTATAGACGGGTTAAGCAGTTTTACTATTGTGGACAATATTACGGAACATAGCTAACCACATATATATTTTTAAATTTAACTGGGATCCATATGGCACAACACGAATGGATTTAGATCTTTTTTTAATGATTTAATTATCTCATCTTTGTAATCTTTCTTGAATGTAGCTCGCCACCTATCGGTAAATTTTCAAACTTCACTGCGCACCACGCTTTATCTAGTGCGTTTTTAACCACAATTTAATTGAAAATACCTAAATTGTACTATTGCTAAACCTTCCTTGAACTATGAAGATGATGTAGTTAAAATTTGGTAGAAATTGGTTCTGTAGTTTTCGTAGTTAGTGATCATAAACGAAAAATGGTAAGTCCTTTTATATAATTCATAGATAAAACTCTAAATTCATGTTGTAAGTTATGTTGTTAACTTTTGTTCAACTTTCTCACATTGGGGAAGACGAAATAAGAAAATATTATACCATACAATCCAACTTAAAGCTTTAGAAATGGATGTTTATAGGTGAAGTTGTAGGAAAGAGCAATCGATAAATATGAAACTCAAAGTAAAGCATCGGAATAGATCTGCATAGAGTGATGCGGGTTTGACGAATTTGTTAGTTTATTGGTTCGATGTTGTTACCTAAATTAACTAAAACGATAAAATTAACAGAAATATCATTGTTACGTGATTGGAATGTTTAAACTGGCAATAGTTTTGTTATTCTGAGTTCAAAAAATTATAGATATGGAATATCGTTATTTTTCTTACGATACCCAAACCAAGTAGACAGTATTATACGACACGCTAATGAAAGAATCTTAAAGAATAATTATCTGGTATAACATTTTTATTCTTTGTCTCAAATATATTGAATATATAATTAAATGATTAATGTACTTTAAATTAATTGACAAAAACATAAAAATTGGTAATGTGAATAATTGTTTATAAACAACAAAGTTTCCAGATTAATGACATATAAAGCTTAATATTTAATATATATATATATATATATATATATATATATATATATATATATATATATTTTTTTTTTTTTTTTTTTTTTTTTTCAGAACAATTTCATTTACAGAATACTTAAAAATTACTTGAATTGTTAAGGTATTTTCGTGTTTATCAACATATAAATTGTCACGCTAAAAAATAGCATATCCCCTATTTAGTAAATCTTTTAAAAATTTAAATAATTATATATATATATATATATTTTTTTTTTTTTTTTTTTTTTTTTTGTCCTAATGAGCCCAATCGGGACTAGGCAAAGCACCACATGCGTTTCCTTGCCTTCCTCTGTGCCCATATTTCCTTCATTCTCTTGCTATGGGCCTCCTTTCTTTCATCTGTCCTAGATCTCCCATTTTTTTTGGTGCTTCCTCTAGGTCAGCTTTTCAACTGTGGATTTTGGATCTAAAACTGTCTCTTTCTAGGAAGTCTTTTTGAGTAGTTCCTGCTAGCTTTAGTTCCTTTTTAATTTCACCCATACATTTAGCGGTGTCTATTGTGGCTCTACTCCTATTTTCATATTCTTTCAATAAGACGATTCTTGTTCATTCCATTCTTTCGAAATAAATAGTTTATTATTATTAAACGTTTATAATAATATAGGTTCATAAATGTGAATGCAAAATCGAATTAAAAAAAAATTAAAAATAATAATTAAACTAAAAATAAAAATATTAAAATATAAAAAATGAAAATATATATTTGATTTAGTTGAGAAAAGTACATTGACTGATAGTATGAATAAAGAAGATTATCAGGGTTGCAGCCAAAAAGAAACATCACGGCCGAGTAAAAGTACAATAACTGTGTGCCAACGTTTCGACCTGCCTTGCAGGTCTTCTTCAGGGTCACCAAAACGCACAAGAGTCTCCTCTTTTAAATTGAATGGCGGCGTAAATTGTATTTAATCTTGTTAATTATTATTTTAATTTTATTATAACACTAGTTGTACCCGGCGTGCGTTGCCACGCGTTTAACAAAATAATAAAAAAAAAACAAAAAAACTGAGTACTATAATTACCTAGTTTAGTATTGTTTGATTCGTTTTGTGTAATTTTTTAAATATTTTTTATTCGAATTAAAAAAAAATTAAAGAATTAATTTTTTTTACTTTTATTTATTTTATTGAAGTGCTGATGGATGAACAATATCTTTCGGTTTTTTGTCTGTTGCGTATACAAATAAATCAGATGGTTTTCCGACGCGTGAGTAGGCCACATACAACTGTCCATGTGAGAAGCATGGATTTTCCAAATTTAGTCCGCATTTTAATCATATGGTCTCTCCTTATTTTCAACCATCTAATTACTTGTTCTTTCACAATAAACAACATAGGAATGACTCAGCTGTTAGAAATTGGTCCATAACTTGTCACCTATGCATCCAATCAATATACCAATAAACCTAAAATCTTCTCCTCAATATGTGGAAAAAAATGCCGCCTCATATGGAGCATTATCTCTTACCGTTTCAAACCCTGTAAAGGACACACCCACATACTTTGATTTATATATATATATATATATATATATATATATATATATATATATATATATATATATATGGATAAATTTCTTGACTGTTACTATTAAATGTTTAGTAAGGTTCTTGAGGTTCAGTCATAAAATAAAAAATCAACTATTTTGGCGACGTTTCGAGACTATATTGTTCTCATAATCATGCCCTACAGTAAAAAAACAGGTTACAATAAAATTATATAAGTTATACAAGTTATTTCAAAACATAAAGTTAGCTACAGTACAGGTAGGTATATAACAACATGAGTAGGGTAATACAAATATATATAATTACAGAATATAGAGGAGTATGAAGCTACTTACAATGTTACTGGTGGATATGAATAAACTAATAATTCTAGTACACAACTAACCTAGGGGAGTGAGTTTAAACAGACAGTTAACAAGGGTTAGTGGGGAAAACCATATTTCTTAAAAATTAAGTTAAAAGGACTGTGTGGGTATTCCCAAAGATCCTTTTAACTTAATTTTTAAGAAATATGGTTTTCCCCACTAACCCTTGTTAACTGTCTGTTTAAACTCACTCCCCTAGGTTAGTTGTGTATTAGAATTGTTAGTCTATACCATATCCACCAGTAACATTGTAAGTAGCTTCATACTCCTCTATATTCTGTAATTATATATATTTGTATTACCCTACACATGTTGTTATATACCTACCTGTACTGTAGCTAACTTTATGTTTTGAAATAACTTGTATAACTTATATAATTTTATTGTAACCTGTTTTTTCACTGTAGGGCATGATTATGAGGAGAACAATATAGTCTCGAAACGTCGCCAAAATAGTTGATTTTTTATTTTATGACTGAACCTCAAGAACCTTACTAAACATATATATATATATATATGAAGAAATTTTTTTAACGTAATAATTTGTCCTCTGCCTTTAAGTTACAACACCGGTTGAAGTCTTTCAAATATTCTTCTTATCAAGTTGGCTTCAATCATTGGCTTTACATCCTCCCACATCTTTTCTAAATACGTTCTTAATTGAAGTAAGGAAGAGGAGGGTGTGGGAAGGTTGACCTACCGTCATACACATCCACAATCATTCTCGTCCTACTTGGGAGGTCTCTATTGGATTTAGATTCGGTCTACGTGCTAGCTACCTCAAAGTCCGAATATTCTAATTAATGTGGTATAGCAAATCAAACCCACCCACACACGTGGTATTGCATTATCCGTGATGATAATGAAATTTTCGCTAATAAATGATACAAAAGGGACCTCGTACGAGATAATAATACATATAAATCTGCGTTGAGGAAAGGTCATTGAAACAAGTGGACATCTGTGCCTGCCGTTGAAGAAATTCCTCAGCTTCCTACCACATTTTATTCAGCGTTGGCAAGCTTATGATAAATCCTCATACGTTCATCTATTGCCTATTAAAACAGTACATTGCTCCACTAATTTTCAGACTACATAAGTTGTTTTCTTGCTAATTCCAAACGAAATCTACTGTATTCTTTGGTTCAAATTAGACCTAAAGCTGGTATCTAAAGGTTTACATTCAACGCAATTTTTTTTCTAACTGTTGCACTTAATTTTACTCCAAGAGTATGAAAACGTCGAGCAATCCCAGAAGCTGTTGAAAACCAATTTCGAAGTGAATTTATACACGGGCTATTTCTAAATTTTTTCATTTTCACCTGACTTAAACGGGGTCAGCTTTGAAACTCGTCTTATAATTACATAATGAAATGAAATGAAAACATAATCTTTATTCTGGGACATATTGTCCCCTAAGAATAACAAAAATCTATAATAAGGTAGTGCAATAGTCTGGCTTTATGTTTCATATAAATTATTTTACCATATATATAACGAATACGAGACATGTGAATGTAGTAATTATTAGATAAAATTGCATAAAGAACTTTCAGTAAATATACTAACACAAGAAGAAGAGATAAAATAGGTAAAGGTAAGGTGAAGTGGGGCAAGTGCGTCGTATGAAGTGCAAAGTTCAACTTTAACTTAACATAAAAAAATCAGCTATTAATGCTAGGATAATATTTTTTGTTATATTGCAAACGATGAATTATACTCTTTTCAGCAATATAATTGATTTCCCTGATATCCTAAAAATTATTATCAGTGCGAAGGAAAATCAATGCTATGTCCCATGTACGCACTTGTCAAGGTTAACGCACACTGCTGACGGATCCGAGTGGAGCGCAGTGGAACGGATTTTTCGCTATCGTTGGTTATGTTGAAAAATTCACTCCACTCCAATCATTCGTATAGTACACTTGCTTTTAGAGCGCGATAATTGCAGGCGCTCAGGACCTAAGCGAAGAACTTGGCTACCAACAAAACAATAATAGTTCGCTTTCTCTACAGTGTATTATATTAGATGAATTCCGTCTTTTGTCTTTAAATTATTGTTTGTTTTTTATTACTCCTGCTAACTAAAAGTAAAATTATCCATGTGGTCCTTAATATAGCGAAAGTTGAGGAACGGTCCCGAAATAGACACCTAACCTTCCATAATAAACTCTATACCCACACAAAACCGATGGCCCGTAACTTTAGCTTTTCCGATCAATTTCAGACGAACCATTCATAGTGTCTGAAAAGATACTGGCTTTGTGACCTTTGTTTATTTGAGGCCTATGATACGAAATTCTCTTTTCTGAGTCAGAAATCAGGTCTGGCATTCTTTGTTAAATGGAAAATAAATTTAACCAAAATACATGAATTTATAACCATATTGTAAGGTTTTTTTTTTTTTTTTTTTTTTTTTTTTTTTTTTTTTTTTTTTTTTTAACCCTTTCTCTCATTTCATGTTGTTTCATTATTACATATGACAGCTGAACTTGATGGAAATTCTTTGGGCTAAATCGAACGCAATTTGGAGTGTAATTGGTACATTATCGTTTATTATAAATAGGATTAAAATTTATTGAACTATGAACGCATTTTTTTTTTGTTATTTAATGTGCAAAAACTACAGAGAATATTTGTTTTTCGAATCGCTTAAAATTTTGGATACCTAAGTTGAAAAAAAAAATTCATGGATTTACTAATTTCTTCCTATAGTGATTGGACTAAATATCCAAGATTTAGGTCTGGACGCGATAAGAACGTCGATATCTGGCTTCATTATTTTTCAGGATTATTAACAGAAGAAATAACAGTATATATTACCCAGCTAACTACAGTAAAAACTGGATAAATCGAAGTTGAAGAGTGAACAAATTTATTTCGAGTTATCAATATTTCGAGATAACACATATTGGAGATATTGTGTTCACAAAAAATATTTTTTTCGAGTTATCGAGTTTTTCCTATAATATATATGTTTGTGTGTTTAAGGTTAATTTTCTTAAGCAACTTAATGTTTTAAATATTTTATTCGAAGAAAACAACATAAACAGAAATACTAATGCAAATAAATCATAATAACACTTATAAATATGTAATAAATTACATAATTTACATTATTACATTATTTAAGTTGAAATAGTCTGCAACTTAATTCTGCATATATGTAGGGGTCCGACGATCTATCACACGCTGAATTGGGTGCAAAGCAAAAAATAAAAATAAACGTAATCAATTTCTGTCTTGTCCCCGAAATGAAACAATACTGAAGATAAGTGAGGATAGGGTTGAAACAGACTGGTTTATTCATGTTCATGGTTTTAGAAAACTTCGATCTATAGAGCTTCCTGCCTCAGGAAATTCGACTTAGAGTCTCGGCAGTTGTGTGATAAAAAATTTTACTTCGATTTAACGATTGTTGGTTAGAGTTAATAAATGCAATTGATTATATAAATGTAATTGGGAAATGGGGTTCACTTCGACTTACCTAGTTTTTCAACTTAACCAGTTTTGACGTATAGAGTTTTGACTGTAATAAATAACTCGCTCTCAAAGGGATAAAATACACGTCTGGTGTTCTAGGTGATATCCAGATTGAACTATTAAAGAATAAACAGAAAGATCTTTATCCAATCCCTTTCATGTTACATCTATCTGTGTAAGTAAAGGTTAGGTGTCAGAGGAGGCGAAGGTTGATCTATAGGCATTGTTTTCAGGAACTCTTTTCCGTGAATTACAGTCGAAAGAACAATCATACGGAATATACAGAATGAAAAAAATCACTCCGAACTTCATCTTTTGCAGTTCCTATTCGAACCTATGTAACCGAAACTAACAAACCTCAAATATTTCACTAAAATATTTAATAATCTAGTTATTTAGATATATAAAAGAACAAGCTATTTTTGGTTTGTGATCACTAACCAAGAAAACTACTGAACAAATCTTTACCAAATTTCAACCACACCATCTTTGTAGTTCCAGAAACGTTAAGCAATAATAAAATCTACTAAGTGATAACACAGAAGTTTAAAAATTGACCGATAGGTGGCGAGTGCCATTCTACATTAGAGGTTACAAAGGTACGGTATATATGGAGCTTGGAATTGATAAGAAAAATTGCTTATATTCAATTACTTCATTCAAGAAAATTTAAATATGAGGATAAGGGGATCCCAGTGATATTTGAAATCGACTGAGCACCATTCAGCAACATATTTTACAATAATATTACTACTGAACCAAATTAACTACACCATCTTAATAGGTTTAGGAAGATTAAATAATAATAAAAATTTAAATGTACAACGTTGAGTAGAGGACACGATGTTTGCCACTCTGGCTTATACTTTATGGTTAGAAATTAATAGAACGAGATTATTTAAAGAAAATTATTTATGACGAATAAAAATTATCACCAAATTAAAATGTCGACTCTTTTCCTTTTTTATTTTGTGGTCATAAACAGGATCCATGGGGTTTATTAGTAAGAATTAATAACTTGGTCCATTACCCACAATTGTTTTCAATAGTCTCTCTTTATCTGAAATAGCAACTCATACATTCAAATTAAAAATTGGATGTCCCATTATGATTTTACCTAAACTAATCAGTGCAATTTTAACCAGATTAAAAATTACTGCATGACAATATCATTGAAAAAATAATGCTCAATTGCTTATTTTTTTTCATCAATACAACATTTTTATCGATCAACAAATAAAAATTCAGTAATAGTTCAAATTATTAAGTTCTTTACTTATGAGAGCAAACAACAATATCGGTCAAAGCCATTGATTATTCACTGAATGAACATTACTACATAGATAACAATCCGCCTTCTATTGAATCTTAAAGACTATTCTCCTACAAATACTTTCTCAGACCGTTTCAACCGATGCTTTCTAAATTATTTTTAAGTGTCACAGAAAAAACTAATACAATAACGGCTGCTATCAATCCTCTTTGATAAGTTACTGAAACAAAATTTGAGATACTATCTTACATATCGCAACACTAAAAGGATTTTTTTAGTTTTTACGTCTGATCTAAAACGCAAAACATACGAGAATACCTGGTTGGCCTCGTTGACTCACCCAAGTTACCAGACTTTTATATCGTGAAACATAAAAATGAATCGTAAATAAAAGGGATGAAAAACTTTCTAATCTCCCGATTTATAACAAAAATCTCATTTATATGATCATTTTCAGACCTATTTCGACTTACGGTGTAGAGTTATGGGGTTCCACCATATAATTCTTCCCGCATGTAATCCCTCCAGTCCTTAAAAAAATCCTTAAAGCTCCTTACTTTGTCACAAATGAACTAATCCACAATTATCTTAATTTCCAATATGTCCCTGATTTAGCAGGAAGCAGGTAAATTTCCTTTCACAATGAGTTAAATACTCACCCAAATCCACTTGTAGTTCAACTTGCTTCCCATTCCATTCCTGGTAATCCTCCGAGGCGTCTGAAAAGAAGGCCTCGGATCTTCTTCTGTTGTAGAACTTTCATTAGAGTTACTACCACTAGCAATGGGTAGTTCCTCTACTATTCTTTCTCATGCTGGCATGAATATTATATGGAATTAATAAAAAGTTTCATATATGGGATTTGATAGTAAATTTAACCAGCTTTAAGATTGAAAAAAGGAATTTGGGATCGGACAAATATTTTTGGAGTTATAACTACAAAAGTGCCAAAAAAGTAAAGATTTTATACTAGTACGGGGTTCTCAGCGTGCTCGCATGGATGTTTTACGGAACTTGATCATAACTTCATGTATAGGGTCTAACAATAAATTTAACCAGCTCTCAGATGAAGAAAACATATTTTAGAACAGACAAATAGTACCAAAAAACGTGTTCGTGGGAAAGTGCGACTTAATGCAAGTTAGTCGCTTTCTCAGATCTCTGCTCAAAAAACGGTTGATCTTACAGAAAAATGCAACGAGAATTTTTCTTAGATAATTACACGATGAACAATTATTGTGATTACCTTAATTGATCGCCGAGCAACTGACGAAAACTGATTTTCGGAGACCTTTTGACCTTTTTAACTTTTTTAGCCAGCACGATATCAATGTCGATTCTTCACATATTTATTAAAATGCCGTAATGAAGGTGTAAACAAAAATTCAGCTTACTAGGAATTTCTCCGCAGTTAAAACCTAAAATGACTGGACTAATATAGCTTGTAATTGTTTCTTTTTGTAGTTTGAATCATAAATTTGATAAATGGATGGATGTATTAAACGATAAAGTTCAAAGAAAAAATCTATACTACGATTTTTTTGTATAAGAAAAAAAAATATTCACAAGTTTTATAATATAAAAGTGTGGTATTAGCAATGCAAAAATAAAAAAATAAAAAAGTTAAAGGAATATAGAAAAGTATTCAAGTGTTAAAAAGATAGTTTCATGCATCCTTCCCCTCCCCTGATAGAATATAGTTAGAGTTTGAAAATGTCAGCTGCTACTAAGTTAGCCCTAACTCTTAAACTGAGGAATAAACTTTTACAGCAAGTACTACACCATTATCGGATAACCTTCTTCCTCCAGTTTTAAAATGTTTCGTGCCAAACGTTGCAATTCAATGTCATTTCTATAGTTTATTTTTTTACTATAGATAATGCCATTGTCATATGGCTCATTATCACTAGAAAAAAATGTGACTATATAATTCTGCAAGAATGTTTCCATTAATACGATTTCAAGGAGTCTTATCTATTTTATTCGCACTATTCACTGACAGATATAATACAACCAAGACAAGATTTTAATGTAAATATGTGGTTTCTGTTTTAAAAATTAAATTTGTTTTATAACTCGTTATTTATTGGATTGTATTACATATTTCATTATGATTACATCTGAGCAACAACTCTGACTTAAAGTGTATTAAATTGTATGTAAATAAAGTGTATTATCAAATAATTAAGATTAATGACAATTTAAAATATAAAAGATTAAACTCCTAATCATTAGTTCGATCTTAGCAAATAGTAAAGTAAAATATACAACAAATTATCACACAATGACGTGACATGTCAAGTTCCATAAGGTAAAATTTTACAATGACCACAATGAATGTTTTATATGGTTATTTAGATTGTTTTAATTTATGAGTCATTGATAATTTCAATTATATGTCTACTCTTGAGATTTTTGTATCTCATCAACTATTTATAATTCTCACTGATATAAATTATATAATTAGGTAAATTTCTACAGGTGCCTCAAAAACCTATGTTTATGATTGTCATATATGAGTTGGTGAGAATGAAAGTGGTGTAAGTAAAGTTTTCTTCATTTCGAGAAAATGAAGGTTTCGCAAACGTTCTTATTAAAAATTACATGAGGAAGATAGAACGGACTGGGTTGCAATTTTAGACAACAATGCTTTAAGTTTATAATAATGGTTAGTGCAAGTTTTAATAATAATTCGTTTAATGGTTTCAACGGGTAAAAATCTTTAAGTAATTTATTTTTTTATTTTTTTTTTTTAGCAAGGTAAGCATGTCCAATAGAACTTTTGGCAATATTTTGCGAATGCGGATTTTGCATACTCAACCACACACGTTGACTATACCTATTGACTTACACCACTCTCATTCTCGAAAGATACCCGTTTTTGTTTTTAATAATGATGTTGTGTTTTAACTGGCTTTAGGTATAGAGTTAAACGTAATTGACAATGTAAATTAATAGAGCAGGGATTAAGGAGCAATAATAGTGAATAAAGCTAATTTTTAATTTTTTTACTAACACCACTTTCCTACTCACCGGCTCATATGAAGAAATAATGTATTGTATTAGATTATTGTATCACTTTGTTCTTTAATAACAAGAAGAAAACAAAAGTATGTTATGTAATATCTAATAATTAAAAAAAAAAAAATAATAATAAACCTGGGAGAGGCTTACGCCCAAAGTTGGGCCAATTTTTTCCTAAGAAAAAAAAAATGTAAATTTCTGTTGTTTGTTAAGTAAATATCTTATATGGCATTAAAGGAGCCTTTTGATTTTGGTTTAAAGAAAGTATTGAAAGAAATGTCTATAACTTTTTATGGTTGCTGAACTATACTACAAAAATATAGATTATTAGTTTGGTGATATTTCTAATGTATCGCTCCGGTAAATTAATATTGTTAATCTCTTAACCCCTCTTGCGCTAATCTTATGGTCGTTCATTGCAAAGGTGAAAAACATTATAGGATCATTTGATTCTATTTGTTCCCATTTAAGTTTATTTAACTAACAATCGTCCAATCTATTGAATAGTGTCATTGTCAAGACGCTGAGCAGAATCAAAACTGCTTAAAGTAGTATTGAGATAAACGTATTCTTCGTGCATTTCGCAAGATAATCAAGAGAGGAGATATCTCCAGGATGAACTGAGAAGAGACATGTTGTTTGTGTGCTATTTTTGTTTCGAATATTAGGGGTTGTTTTCCTTGGCTAATCACCCATCGCCATTATCGTTTGACTGTTTGCATGATTCGGATGACAGATGAACAAGTGATTAGTGATTTTTTGGCTCAATATTGTTCCCGTCTCTTTGTCTCTTAGGCATCAGCACTATTTACCATGGTTTCATATTCCAGATGGTCATTATGAGGGGCTAGTTGATAAAACTTGTTTTTCGGAATTGTGCATTTCTGACGGGTGTGATCGAATGATTTTGAAGCCTTAATACAGCATATCAACTTAAAAGAATATGAAAACATTCTTTAAGTTTATTATGTGCCAAAATTTGTTTATATACTATTATTTAAAAGGACAAGCTATTTTTCGTTTGTGATCACTAACTGCGAAAAGTACTGAACAAATCTGTACCAAATTTTAACTACATCATCTTCATTGTTCAAGGAAGGTTTAGCAGTGATGAAATTAATTTTTTGTCTATTAAATTGTTGTTAAAACTTGTTAAATATGTGGTGCGCAGTGAAGTTTGAAAGTTGACCGATCAACCATTCAAGAGAGGTTACGAAGATAAGGTGTTATGGAAAGCTAGAAATTAATAAAATTTTGCTTAATTCAATTAAATGCATTGTTTTAAAAACAGCTATAAATATGCGTTGTGACGTTTGCATCCTATTGAACTTTAAAAATCGAACGATGTGTGGCTAGCGCCATTCTGCGACAGAGTTTGCAATGATAAAATTATTGAACACATCGGAATCTAATTGTAACTACACAATCATCTTAATATTTCTAAAAGAGTTTAGCAATAATAATATTTAAAATAAAAGCAATTTTGATGTGAAATTCCGAGTGGCAAAAACGAGATTAGCTACCCTGCCATATACTTTTATGGCCAGAAATTAAAATCCAACTAGATAAGATCAATTGAACTATTTCTGCCGAATGAAAATGATTACCAAATCATAATGTAGATTCTTTTCTTTTTGTTATTGTGTCATGGATCGTTAGTTATAAGCACTGATAAGCAGGAAATTGTCCGCAAGAGTTATTTACTGGTCTCTGTTTATCTGGATTACCCACTCATATAGTAAAATTAAAAATTGGACATCTAATTATGCTTTTACATTTTAGGTTGAAAATTACTGCTAAGCTTGGAAATATCATTGAAGAATTAATTCTCAATTGCTTACGTCAATACAAGATTTTCATCGATGAACAAATACAACTTCAATTTTTAGTTAAAACTGTTTAAGTTATTTACTTATAAAAGCGGGCGAAGCCGCAACGGGGGATTCTAGTTTCCTATATTTTCCTTACCGTACAACGTATTGGTATGAAAATTATACTATAGTAGTTTACATATTTTTTCAACATGCACTATTTTTTAATTACTCTATAATAACTATTATTTTAATTAATCATCTAAATCATTATAAATTATATACTATCCATTTGCAATTTAGTTCAATTATTTTTTTATGTAATATTTGGTCGCTTCTAGTTTTATTATTTGTAGCCCCAAAGAAGACAAGATTTTTTTTACCAACCTATATTTTTTCATCAAATCATATGATTGTTCCTTAAGAATAGTGGATAGTTTCGCTTTAAAATTAATTTGGGGCTCCATTAAACCATTAAATTCATCTCGTATCCAATCCTTACAATCTAAAATCCTTCGAAATATCCTAAATGATCCTTACTTCGCCACAAACAAAGTTATCCACAAAGATCTTAATATACCTTACCTTTCTGACTTGGCTCTAACCAGATATCTATCCTTTCATAGTAAACTCAACAACCATTCAAATCCATTATTATCACAACTTGCTCCTCATTCCATTCCAGATAACCCTCCGAGGCGCCTAAAAAGAAGATGGCCTCGAGACCTTCTAATATAGTACCTCATTATATAGAACCTTTATAAGTGCTACTCATGGGTAGCTGCTTTAAAAACAAGTGAAGTGTCATTTTTATCATTATCATCATATTTACTTGATGCTTTATATATTTTTTTATACAGTTGTAAATTTCAATTAAATTTAAAAAAAATAATTATTCCTTTAGCAAATTATTAATAACTACTTTAAATCCTACAGCATCTGTTTAAAAGTACCTACATTACCCAGAGGCGTTAATGGTTACTTCTTTCAAATTTGTCTTATTTGACCATATATTCGATGCCCATTTGACCATATACGCTTATTTGACCATACGCTTATTTGACCATATATTTAAATATCGTTCGCCATTTAATGTTCAAGTACATGAAGTTCTCCAAATTCTCGAACGTATTGGATGCAAGAATATGATAATACGGCGGGTTATAAACCAATATTATATTGGTATTTTCAGGGCCGCCGAGAGCAAAACCAGGCACCACCTTAACTGAAGGGGTCATCCTTCTCTCAACATCATCCAAAAAATACAATTTCTTTTTTTACTAATAAACTGCAATATTTGTATAATTTCATAACACGATAAATCAACATAGAATCGCTTATATAAAGTAACTCTTGTGAGTGGTCACTTATCACGAGCCTCCCCAATAGGCCGGGCCCTGGGGGTTTTGCCCCCCTGCACCTCCCCCTGTCAGCGGCCCTGGTTATTTTCACTGTAAGTGGAATGCGGTCTTTCTGAATGAGGCCATACAACGAAAACGAGAGTTAAAAAACATTTTCTTTATCTACAAGGCAAATGTTCTTATTGCTTTCTTTTACATTTATAAAGATTATATGTCGGGGTATAAAAATAATCTGATCATAACTTTTTTATTTTATATAACTTTTTTTATTTTATTACCACAGTTGCATTTACTTTTATTTTATTTATTTATTTTTTTGAATTGCGTCGCAGAAACTATATTCTACGAGTGATCCGGTTCAGACGGTTCCTACTCTGTTTGGATTTAATTTTTTTGTGCTATATTCCCAGAGCCTGCTTGAATATTTTTGCATTTTTTTAAATAACGGACACTGCGTAGGAGCGATATCATTTCCCTTCCATTTCAACATTCCGCTGCTTCGGGTCACTAGAGAGGCGGGATAATGTGTTGTTTACAGTAACAGCAAAATCAACGCATAATATTTGTTTAATGATGCGCGATTAATATATGGCGATTATATCACTAACAAAGAATTTTAGCTCAATAAAAATTTCGAAAAGATGTACCACATCCATAGGAAGTTTTGAAAGATGCATGTTTCCCACGGTGCTTGCTTCCCTAAATAATTAAGATAAAAAAGTAAATAAAATTGCAGACAATAAATTTGTCAAGTCTTTAAATAAGATGAAAGTATTTCTTTTTTCAATCTACGTCTCGAAGAGGTCAGCTGACATCGTTATCTATATTCCTGATATTTGTATACATAAGAATTTTATTTATTAATTTTTTTATTTTAGCAACAAATTGTCCCTTAGTGGAAGGCAGTAAGCACGTTGAATCAGTTTTTCTTATTATTCTTTTTACTCGCTCAGTATTCATCGCATTCGTTTTACTAATGCCTATTTTCGTTCTTCTGGCCATTTTGGCCTATATTGTTTTCGCTTTGCTTGATCTAGCATTATCTTCCATTTGTCCACTTTGTTCCTGAATGTTTATATCTGTTATGTCAGTTTCATTTATGTTGGCTTTCTCGAGATTCTGGATTTCAATTATCCAAGGGATCGGCTGTTTTAGAGGTATTATGTAATCTAGTATTTTTCTTTTCAACCTATTTCCTGGTAATCTTTTTAGGAGGCCGAAGAATTTCATACGCCTTTTCCTGATGTCAATTTTTATGTTCGAGACTGCTTCAACTGTTTTGTTCAATTGTAGTCTATATCCATCTCCTGTTTGTTTAGCACCAAAGGTTTTCCTGATTATTTTTCTTCCTATTAGTTCGATGTCTTCCAGTTCGTATTTCTTGTGCGTACGGCATGTTTGGTTAACGATAAGAGTTTTATTATTAAAAACTAATTAAAGATCGTTAATATATGTGAAACCGAATAAAAATAAAGACAATTTTGTTTAAAAAATATTTCCTCTCCGTATAACCGCGTATTTATCCAAATGTGTAAGATTGGCCCTTTATTTAAATTTACCGAAAATTTGAATTTTCATTGAATTCAGTCTATAACTTTCAGAAAAAACTATATAAAAGAATAATTTTTGAGAACGAAATTTTTAAATAGAGGAGGCAATATTGCCCGATTACATTGGGACAATGATTTCAGGGCGTTCGGTACGCAAGGTTATGGGTTCACACCCATGTTGATTAATTATTATAATTAATAGGGCTAAAAATTACTGCTTTGTGTGAAAATATCAATTGCATACCTCTTCGATAGACAAATAAATTATTAGCTAAAATTATCTTAGTTTCTTTACTTATGAAATCAGGTGAAGCTGTGATTGGGATGCTAGTAATAACTATAATTATAAATATAATAAAACAAATAAGAAGTGTAAAAATATTTATTGATATAATCTTACATTAAGAACACTAACAAATGAGAAACAAAGTATTTTACTTTATAGAAAATAGAAAACACAGAAAAATCTTGAGGCATGTAGCATATTAGCATGACTATAAACATTGTAGTAGGCCCAATAAGACTTTCTTCAATTCTTGGTCCTCCATTTCCCAAAGGAAATCCGGACACTCTCAGTTCGCACAATGTCGCCCCGAAATTGGAAATTATAGGTGATAGCTATCATTGCCGAACAGAAATGTCCGTTTGCCAATATCTCCGTCCACATTGGGCCTTTAAGAACCAGAGTGGACTATCCCACATTTTTGTGAAAACTTGAATTTGGTATTTCTAGCGATTTAAGGATTTATAAAGAATTTTATTAATATCGATGATTGGGATATAGCTATTTAAGAGACCAAGTTAATAGATAATCTAATGTGCCTTTAAAAAAAAAAAGTACTGAAATCTAAAATTTGAGTGAAGAACAGATAGCAATGGGCAAGATTGATTTGAGTGTACCTCCACATTCGACACATAAAAACGAGTACTTTTAGTCAACATAGGTCCCACCAGAGACGGCCGAGAAGAAAACAAATCATAAAATACCAAAAGGCAAGAAACAATCACCCATTCCCTTCCTTTTTCCTTGCATGAAATTAAATAAAATAAAGTCGGAGAATAGAAAAAATAAAAATAAAAAAAATTGGAATTCCATACCCATTTCAATTTGCAATGCTCCATCACTCTCTTCCTTTAAACATAATTTATTCATCCACCTCTTGAATTATCAATCTTCCGAAATCATGAAATAATATATTAGTATAAGAATATTTATTTTTATTTATTTCTTTTTTTATTTGTTATTATTTTCATTTTTTATACAGGATGAGTACCTCTTAGTGTAAAAAAAAAAAAAAAAATGGGTGAAATTAGATCAAAAATGTAGCGAAATGCCGTAAACCCCACCTTTCTATTCCAATCCGTTGCTGTTATAAATCAAAGACTTTTTTGAGAAAACCACTTTTTTTTTTCCATAAAAGCAGTAATATCTCCATTTTGTTTAAATATTTTTCAAATTTTGACCACATTTTCGGGTTTAGCGTTAAATTTTCTATAATAGCTGAGTATCTCTGGCCTTACAATCTTACAAACTTGGTAACTAAAGAACAGCATGAACTTCACCTTATTTGGGGAAGTCACAATGTCTTATATTACTTCAACGTTCGCCTTTTTTGAAAAAACTATCCACAAAACGTCAAATTGAATTACATTGAAAATCTAATAAAATAAATTCTAAATAATAATAATAAATAGATAAATGTAATAACATAAGATCCTCTGATCTGGTGTCGCTTTATCGACAGTTTTTCTTTATTTTCTATTAAACAATAATTTTTTACTTTGCTTTTTATTCCAATGAAGAGTTTATTATGTTTAAAATACTCATTTCCATTAAGGGACTGTCAAAATGTTTTATTTACACAAGTAACTGATTTGTATGCCAAATGAAAACACCATGTTTTTTCGGTTTCAAAAGTAAATTTCTCCATGATTATCATCATCATTACGTTCAATTTGACGTTTTGAGGATAGTTTTTTCTAAAAACGGTGAGCGTTGAAGTAATATAAGACATTGTGACTTCCCCAAATAAGATGAAGTTCAAGCTGTTCTTTAGATACCAAGTTTGTAAAATTCAAGGTTACAGGTACTCAGCTATTATAGAAAATTGAATGCTAAATCCGAAAATGTGGTCAAAATTTGAAAATTATTTAAACAAAAAAGAGATATTACAGCTTTTATGAAAAAAAAAAAAAACGTGGTTTCCTCAAAAGTCTTTGATTTATTTGATTATTTTTTTCAAAACCTAAAATCATCTAATTTCCTTGTTACGTTATGTTTGATATTTTACTTTTTCCTCTTTGTACTGTAACTCAGTTACATATTATGGAATTTATCTGTGAACATTTAGATTTGTAAAAAATTGTATTCAATTTATTTACTATGAGATGATGCAGTTCATATTTTATTTGAGTAAGCCTAACCTAAGAACTGAAATTGTAATTTTATTCCCACATTGCGGTAATCTTAAATCAAAATTTACATGTTTCAGGTAAATGATTTCTGTTATGGTTTTTGATTGAATGTCCCAGAATAAAGATTATTTAATAATTCACCAAATTCACAAGAATGAAATGATTTTAATGTAAAAATAAATTACGTAATTTGATTTAATGGCAGAAAGGCAATTTTTTTTAGTATTATGTTCCATAAAAGTTTTTGAATGAGTGTTGCAAATATGATCTTGAATTTTTTTTTAATATACAAATCTAAATGTATTCAGGTAAAAATAAATAAATATTTTTTTAAAAAATATAAGTGCAACATAATTTTTGAAGCAGCTACCCATTTTTCGCAATTTAATAAAAGTTCTATATTAGGAGGTTCCCTATATAAAAATTAAATTAAAATAAAGTTAAACATACAATCATACTTTATTTACTATGCACACAGTCTAGAGATTTGGTGTAAAAAAACCCAGGGGAGGTTGAGTAAAAATGCTATAATGAGAATTTAGTGCAAAAATTTACTGCTGAGACAGTGACATACAAAAATAACAAATGATAAGTACAAAGTACTTGGCTTTAACTGTAAAATTATTGTTTAATATTACCGAAGGTTTCTTCTAAATCTGGGATCTGATCATCGTTTTCTGTCGTCTCCTGGTAACTAACAGATGGGAACTCTGGGTAAGATGAGACTCTGGAAGTGAGGAAGGCTACCAAACAGAGGAGGAGGACTGGCCAAGGCATCTTGTTTAATCTGAAAACACACAGAAAGGCCTAAGTTATAATTTCATGTAAATTGTAATTAACATAAACATGATCATATGAAAATTTGAATATGCTGATAAGTTTGACTGACACCCTTATTTAAACTGGACCCTTCAATGCTGAGGGGTAATACAGCTCTTCTTGTAGGGCTATGTAAATCAAAACCAACAACAACCAGCTCCTACTCCAGGCTCCATTGATATTAAAATACGTTTTATTTACAGATCTTGTTGTATCTATGGAGCTATGGTTCTGGAAGGATAAGAATAAGAGGCAGGATGGATAGAATAAATATGTATGTATGATATTAAGCGTTGAGAAAAATGAAATAAACTCCTCTTCAAAAGTATCGCAACACCTTGAAATATTTGAATTATATAAAAACGTATTTTTTTTATAATAAGGAAAGGTTCTGAAGTATATAACAAACATTCCTAAATTATACCTAACAATTTTTATTAAAATAAATTACAATATTTCTTCCAATAAAAAAAAAAAGAAAACTTAATTTTTAAAATTTTTATTTTCTACAATTCCAACTTTTAAATTTTAAATGTATATTTTATAAGACATACTGCCCCCTCTGGCTTGAATGACTGCTTCCACTAGTCTTGGTGTACTTTTAAATAACGAAACGAATGATAAACATGGACTAAAGGAAATTTGAAAAAAATAATCTAAAATTCTATTGTTTGTTATTAACAGGGAAAAACAGTGATGATGAAAACATGATTCCTAATGTCTCACGTTTAATAAATAGTATTAATATGAAGATAAACCAAGTATGGATTAAGGTAAAAAACAGGAAAATCTTGAGAATTATGGGTGTTGCAATACTTTTGACGGGGAGTTTATTTATATAAATATCAAACAAAAAAGAACTGTATTTTTTTTTTCAAACCTAGAATTTGTACTCCTCAAGTAATAAAGTGAATTAATTTATTTTTTGAAATTGATATATCTTTTGGATGGGGTCTATACTTTTTTGTTTTACGTTTTTCCTCTATCAAATATGTAACGTTTTTACACCCTCAAAAACTTTACATTTTAGCTTGCTCTAGATCTCTTTAAAATTTAACCTACCTGCCCTTCCCCCTTCCCACGATGAATATATTTCAGGTTTCTCTCAGACCTCCTAAAGTTAGTACTAATGTTTCAATTCTTGCCTTACATTTTTGAAAACTTTAGTGTATATAATCCGTGTAACATAGTAATAATGCGTTAAAAATTTTGTATGTTTTAGGTCTGAAGATGAATTTTTAGCGTTCTAAACTAGGATTCTAATAAAATAATCCCAATAGAAGTGGCAATTAATTCATCAATCCTAATCGCTCTAGATCTGTTGGTGTTGCTCAAATCGAAAATTTAACAACAGCTATCTCGTCAGAAATTTAATGGCGAATACTTTTTGTTATATAAAATTTGTCACTAGGACTTTCTGTTTAGGAACTATATTGGTTTGGATGAAAAAAAGTTTTGCCTTCATTTTTTGGGTCTTTTTTTTGACAAACTCTAGCTCTGCTGGTGTTGCTCGTATCGAAAATTTGACTAGAGTTTCCTCATCAGAAGCGATAGATATAAGAGCACTAGATTATAGATAGAAATATCCACGATCTGTATTTTCCCAATCTGAGTGAAACTGAGTTTTTCTTTTGTTTTTTTTGTATCGTTTTGTAATTATAATTTTTTTTTTTTTTTATCATATAGAAATTTATAACTGTATTAGAAAACACATCCAGTATATATGCGGTATGCATGAGATGACAGGAATAAAACTTGTAAAGGAACTACCCATTGGTAGTACTCTTTAATTATAGTTTAAATTTCGTTTTCTATCAATAAAAAAGGAATTCTGATTACAAAAAACCCTATATAAATATTTAATGTATTCTTTTTAGGAACTCATGTTTACTTAAGTCGCTAGCTAATAAGTTTGATACGTTCTTATAGAATGTGTCACATCATCAAGGAGCGAAAATTCCGTGTTACGATGAAGTTTATGAAAGGATAAACTACGTTGCCATGTCGTTCCGCGATGTATTATTCAAGCCACGATGAAGGGAAGAATCTTGTTTATATCCTTCGAGAGGGATCGGATGCACGAAGGATCTGAATATATTTATCTTTTATCTATTTCAGTGCTTATTTTGTTGAGATGGAAAGACTTGGCCGGCAATGAATAAGCTGCGTAGGAGTTGTTTTTATTTTTGTTTGTAACTTAATACTTGTCTACTTTATCTAAAAAACATATAATAAGAAATCAATTAATTATATAAAATTAAAAAAATATATATATAAAGATGTTAAGATATTTATTTAATATAGTGTGAGCTTTCATAATTTTTAATGTAATTGTGGTGTGCATAATTCAGTGGTAATGGCGTTGTATATCGAAAAAATCATTGGATTTTGAAATGGAACATCCTGAGGCAGCTGTAAAAAGGCAATCGGGACTTATAAACTTTAATCTCGGTTAGTTTGTTTCGTTTAACGTCACTTTATGCTGCCATGGAATCTCGGTTAGTTGTGATAGAGTTCATTTTTGTTATACAAATATTAAAAAAAAAAAAAAAATCAGATTTTTGTTTAAATGATCGGATAAACATTTCCAATTGCCCCATTTTAAATTTGCTTCCAATAGGGACGAAAAAATCTAATGAGTTATAGGGGAAATCCGAAGGTAAAAATTCCAAACAATTAATCTACCCTTCCCCCTTTCACGATGGATATATTTCAGATATCTTTTAGATTTTCTCAGTTGAGTACCAATATTTGATTTCTTGTCTTACATTTTTGAAAAGTTTAATATGTATATAATCCATATATATATTTAACTTTCCATATACATTAAACATAGTGCTGATGTGTTGAGAATGTTATATGTTTTAAAAATGAAGATGAATGTTTAGCATTCAATTCGAAACTAGTTTTCTAATAAAATAATTCCAATAGAAGTGACAATGAATTAATCGATCATAATTGTATTGATCTAACTATACCATCATGCTTACCTCAAGAGATTTTTTTTGTGTTTATTACCTCTTTAATTTTCAAATCCACACCTGTGATTTATCCCGTCACAATGTGATCATGATATACAAATCAACTGACATTGTCCAGTAGAGTTTGTCAAAACATTGTCAACTCTAATTTTTTTTAGTACTCTTATGTTTAGAAAATTATTGGTTTTCGATAAATAAGAGAAAAATTGAAAATTGTGCAAACAAATTGAGATTTTTTTATGAAGTCAACCTCTAAGAAGATAGTATATTCAGATTTCTATCTATCCCAACAAACATAACTAAAGGTGAAATTCTGCTATTATATTACCAAAACATTACCATTTTACTGTACTATGGGTTTAAAAAAGAATTTCGGTTATCTAATGTTTAGATGGAGATAAGTACTTTCCAATCTTCATTAAAAAAAAAAAAAAAACTTTTTCTTAAAACTATAGTTTGCAGTGATTGCACACAATTTTATTGATTTTTTTAAAATAGAAAATTGAATTCCCAGCAATATAAATTTGAACAAAATCTTTGGAAAGATACACAGTTAAGATATTTTAAGTACCTATCTTACTTGAGACAACTATTTCAAGCTTTCTTATAATTTATATAAATCGAATCTTTAAATTCTGGGCCTAAAAGGGCCTCCGGTTGATGGGCAGTACCAGAGTCCAACCACGTGGATTAAGTGCCTGCTTATCTAAGGACTCTGCTAAGGACTTTTAATTTCGTTAAGTTGCTCTGGAATGTTTGCGGCTTAAAAAAAAAAAAATCAGTTTACAGAGCTAATGGAATGCAAATGAGACTTTACTTACTTTAAATGCAGTTTTTAGCAAAAGGGAAATGTGAAAATCTTGCGGCGTGAAGTGGAATGTAAATCTAAAATAATTCTAGTATAGAATTATATATTTCTTTTGATCATTGTAAAATTGAATAGTTTTAAAATCTTCCTTATTTTATTTCCATATTATTTAAATAGTAATAGCTAATAAGAATTAATTAGCAATTAAAATCAATAATGTTTTGTTTCAAAGGAAAATTCCATTAATCTTAATTAAATTATAAAATATTTTATTTAAGACTAGCATCCCCCGTCGCGGCTTCGCCTGCACTTACAAGTAAAGAACATAGATAAGTTTAACAAATAACTGAAGTTTTATTGTTATTGAATATCAGTTGAAAATGATATTCAACGCAAAGCTTTAATTTTTAACTCGGTTCCTACTATTGCACTGATCTGGTGGTCGAAATTTACGTAAAATCATAATTGGATATGCCATTATTAATTTTAATCTATAAGTTGGTAATTCAGATAGACAGACACTACTTAGAAATAATCTATTGCCGATAATGGACTGCATTATCAGTGCTTACAACACTATCAATAGAGATATTCTCCGCTGTCACCATTTACTTTTTCAATAATAATGTTATTTATTTTCTCTGACATAGATTTGTAGGTAAAATTAGTTAGGTAAAAGCCGCCCATTATTTACACACTGTATATATATATAAATAAAAATAAATAAATCGATATTTTAATAAGGCAATAATTTTTAGAGAGGCCAAAATAATTTTATTGATTTCATCTGGTTGGATTTTAATTTATATGTATATATATATATATATATATATATATATATATATATATATATATATATATATATATATATTATTTTATTTTTATTTTTTTTTTATAAAACCTTTACCAGTTAAGGGCAATAAGTAACAGTGCTAATTTGAAAAATTAATTTGACCACAAATTAAGTTCCTTATAGTTGTAAACAAACAAAAATATGATCGATGTCGAAACCCTATTGTATGGTACTTTCTGTGAACTCATGGTGTCTGCAGAGGTGTACCCTTACAAGTTTGGGTTGTTTCGTGACGAGAAGCTATTAAAAAACTTATGTTCTCTGATGATGACATGTAAGGTCAGTTCGATGTTCATATTCAGGTCAGTTCATATCTTAAGAGCAACCAACCAACCTTGCTTCACCCAAACTACTCTTCCTTCAGCTTTCCGGTTGCAAGATAATTGTTCTGAACTATAATTGGCCCTTTTCGAATCGGCTTTTCTCAACCAGGCCCAAGTTGTATTTCAAAAAAGTTGAAATGTTGAGACTATATTCACTTAAAGTATGCCATAAGAACTGCTGATAGTCTGGTATCAGAGCTGGGTAAGATGGTAGTGGCACCTCAAAGCTTCACTGGAGGACTATCAAAATAATATAAAATTAACTTTTGCAAATTGTCAAATTTACTTATTGAAATTATTCCAAGAATGTAATGCTTTAGGATTATTTAAGTGATAATAATTATCAACGTTAAGCTTAACTTTTACTAATTTAAGTTTTTCTAAATCCTAATGATATTAAACCGTAGCAGAGCATGGTGTTTTCAGCTAGTACAATCATAAAAAAAAAAATAATGAAGTGTAATCATAAAAATTAAGTGACAAAAATTAAAATACAAAAAAAAAAAAAATTACTTTACATTCATACTTTATATACGTTTCTAGACTTCAAACTAATGTTTGACAAAAAGAGAGGTAAACATTATTTTTTTTCTAGAGAATTATCGGGTATTAATAACGTATATCTCGATAACCGTTGAATATTCGGCAAATGTGTATGTAACAAATTTATAGGAAATTTAATTAACTTTAGTTTTTATTTGAAACATATTTTTCTAGAGTCGACCGTTTTTGAAATATAATTGAAAGGTCCCATTGACCTTTTTCTCTCTCTCCTACGTTAACTCACCTCCCAGGTGAAATAATCGCATATTTCATGCACTCTACATTTATTGACTGGACTATAGATAATTGAATGAATGAAATAACTGATGTTTTATTTTTATATCGATATTAATATGGCATCGAACTAGGCAATTGAGTATTATTTCTTTCATGATATTATCACGCATAGCATAATTTCTAACTATAAGAGTATACGACAGTGTGGCAAACCTCATTTCTGCTACACATTATGGTATACATTTAAAATTTTACTATTGTTAGACCTTCTTAAAACTATGAAAATGATGTAGTTAAAATTTGGTGCAGAAAGGTTCAATAGATTTACCATTGTAAAGTCTATTACAAAATGGTTCTAACCACATATTGATCTATTTCCAGTGTGATCCACATTTCGCTCGACATATTTAATTTTTTTCAGATAATTTAGTTGGATACATTTATATTTTATTACCAATTTTAAGCTCTATTTAACACCGTTCCTTTGTAACCTCTCAAATAGAATGACACTCTCCACCTATTTGTTAATTTTCAAACTTCACTGTTATTTACATGTTATCGCTTTTTTAGAAAACAAATAAAATATTCTTCTTTAACTTTCTCTTTTGTGCCTTTCAGCGTAGAGTTGATCAAACCCAGGACCTCCTTCCGTCTCTTTCTCTCGCAAGAGTTGTCGTCTCTTGCCGTGTCTTTCTTCTTGCTTGTCCCAACCTGGATATATAGCTATTGTAGGTAAGCCGAGGCCTTTCTCTAGGTCTAGTACCTGCTGGTCTCGCCTCCATAAATTTTCGTGGATCTCTGTCTGGGCGCATCCGACATACGTCCCCATACCATCTCAGCTGCCTCTGTTCCAGGGTCTCTTTCATCGCGGGGATATTTAATTCTTCCATTATTGTTTCATTTCGGAATCTATCCCGGCGCGGTTTGGAAGCCACTCTGCCTAAGTACTTCATCTCCGCAGTAGTTATTCGCCTCCATTTTTTTATCAGGAAGGACCAAATTCTATGCTCCATATAGCAGAACTGGCATATATACAGCCTTGAAAATGTGGAGCTCGACATCTTTCCCTATCTCTCTCTTTCCCACAATTGTGTTGCAGATGGAGTAATATATGTTGTTAGTTTTGGCTATCCTTTAGGATAATAATAGGGATATTATTGCAGGTCAGATGGATTTGTTCGGGCCTTCGTTCTACTTGTAGGATTTTGCTTTTCATCACATTGATATTCATGCCCTTCCTAGCGAGTTCTGCTTCCCATTCTACTAAGGTTGATTAAAAATCGGTAGATTTTATTATAGCTAAACCTTCCTGGATCTATAAACATGATATGGTTAAAATTTGTTACAGATTGGTTCAGTAGTTTTCGCGGTTAGTGATCGCATACGAAAAATGGCTTGTCCGTTTATATAATTGTATAGATTGGGAAAGAATATTGTCAACAAGGATTATGTAATACTAATCTACATTTACATATTTACAAATAAAAAATCATGTAAGTAAAATCATTTTCCATTCAGCGATCATAGTAATTAATTATCTTCATACCAACTTTTATCAATAAGAACGAAGTATGTAGTGTGGTCTATTACAATTAATACCGAAATTACTTATAGCTTATTTTTTATGTCCAAACCTTTAATAAATTAAATCTTTTGAGTAATACATGCTCAAAATCCTCAAAATTGAATAATAATAGTAGTTAAGAAAACGTAAAATAAGATTGCCGGAAACGATTTGTAAAAGAGATAAAATAAAATAACAATTAATCTGAATTTTTGATAATTTCCGACGTTATCCGTCTGTGTGGACTTGATTTAATAGACTGAACAACAAGATTTAACAACGAATTGTCAGATATGTTTCCCAAATTGCGTTACGTGTGGCTTAGTTGTAATTATAGATCGTAGATTACATCTAATCTTGTAAACTGAAATGAATTGAATTTATGGTTGACGTAATTAATTTAAAGGATTACCGACGGATCAGATAATGAACGAATGAAAATAAACGCTCAACTTTCGAAGATGCCATAAACTTGATAAATGTATCGAACAAATTGCGCGTTAAGAGATATTGGAAAATGGTCTCCATTTACTTTATTTTAACTAGAGATACCTAGAATTCGCCCATATTTTAAAGTAATTTGTTTTATATAATAAATCAATTTTAAAATTGGAACGCTGAGATTTATTCTTTTTTTGTTTTTATATATAGGACTAATAGGCTTCCTATTGAATTCCTATATGGCTTTATGGGTCCGGATTAGAGGGACTCTCTTCGAAAATCTTTGTCATAAAAAATGTTTATCAAATTTATACATATATAAATTTTACACAGGATATAATATTATAAATTTGGTTAACTGTAATGAAGAGAAACCTCCGATAAGGACAAATTTTATAATTTTAATTATAAATTTTATAAATGAAATTTTATTAATTACTAATATTTAAAGTCACAATTGCAGAGAATGGGAAACAATACGAACGGAAGAGAGATTGACTTCTTAACCAAGAAAAAAAAAAAGGTAGAGATTAAGTGTTACAAAAGGGAGTGGGGGGGGGATGCGTTCGTAATACGTTGGTTTTAATCGAAAATTGATAGTAATTGCCTGACTGCACGGCCTCTTGTATCGATAAGTGCAGACCTGATTCGATTTTAAACTCGGTTACCTTAGAACTCAAAATAATTTAATATTACAAAAAAATGAATATAAATGATTAAACAAAGTAGAGCTTAAAATATGTGTAATATATTGTAAGCAAATCTAGACGTCCCCTTTAAAGTATTTGTTTACCATTTGGTAAATACTATGGGAGTGGGTATTTCATATCTAATTCATGTACTCAGTTCATCTATATGGAAATGAGTTTTCTTCTTTTGGATGGAGGGGAGTTGCAAAAAGAAGATTACTGTCTCCCCGTTTTGAAAATAAATGACTTTAATAAAACTCCTGAACACTTTAACACTTTAATAGCCTACTTATTTGGATCATAAAGATTTATATTTTTCGGGAAAGGTGTATACAAATAAGTACCCTCCGAAGTTATTTTATTTCAAAACTAATTGATAACGCCACCAGGTATTGATATTTATCCTGTTTTTAAATATATTTATTTTTTCTTGCAAATTTTTATACATGTTACTCAATAAATGGTGAGAAGTTAATTTATTGATAGCAGTAATATTATCTAGTAGGCATCCATACATTAGGTATTACTAGGAATGGGTATAGTAAGGAAAATATTTTTTATACACAATTTTTTTTAAGGTCTGATTTTTTTTTTAAAAGATATGCTATCTAGGACTAAATCTAGATACACGATTGACTTGGAATCCAAAACTTAAAAGACAAGAATTTACTCGTTTCCGACTAATCGAACATTTACTGAACAAGCGTTCAAAGTTATGAGCTTAACTTTCAGTAAATTAAATTACATAAGACTTATTTACATGACAGTAATTAGACCCACTCGGACAAACAGAGTTGAGCTTTGGGATTCCGCTAAACCTTCTAATTCTTCTCATATCCAATCCTTATAATCTAAAATCCTTGTTATGTCACAAACTTATCCATAAAGATATCTAATTTATTTTGTAGTTTTAGTTAATCGAGGTAAAAATATCGAAACATGCTCCACAAAATTCGTCATACCCTCATCACTCTTACATATCGATTCCCAAGCTTCAATTTGAATTTGACATTTGTCGAGAGCTCATTCCTATAACTTCACGTGTAAACTCCGATTTCTATAGATTTAGGCTGGATAGTATTGTTTAATGTGGAATATTGATATTTTCCCTTGAATGTGAAAAAGTGTAACACAAGTTAACAACATAGTTTTGTACATGAGTTTAGTATTTGATTAATTGTTATTTTGTTATTTTCACTACCTTACGTTACAAAGTTTTTCAGAAGTTAAACAACATTGATTTAGTGTTTTGGTACTTTAGTGTCTATTTTGTTGTATAAAAGTATTTTGTGCGGGAACGATGTGGAGCAGCGATTCTTTATGTCTTAATTTATTATAAGGCTTATATAGGAACACAAAAATTTCATATTCTAATAATTTAAAAGTATTTTATTATTAATTAAACAGAAGGCAGTATATTACATATACTTTGTCAGATATTAATACTATAATGTCAACAATTCAACGCCAACATATCTTCATCAGTGGATTGTAGTAAAAGTAACTATCCTAAAATATTTATAATTAATTTATTCCTTGTATGGTTTGTCCTACTCTAGAAAATAATAGCTCTGTTATCACTGAAGTAGAAATTGTAGCTACATATTTTCTAGCCAACCTACATTTTTTTTTCACTTTTATTTTTTTAATCCACACCTGTCAAAAACAAAATTGACAATCATCGGACGTGCTGAAATTAGAATATAAACAAAAAATGGCATGTTAGGCATAAAACAGTGGCCAGTGGCACCCCTTGCTTGTCTTTGATTTAGTAAGAAAACGTTTGTTACTTTTATTTTTAACTTATGTAGTAGTATGAAAACGATATATCGAAAGGTGCATATCGATATATTGAAAGAATAATATCGATATTTCGATATATAGGATACCCGTCCCTAGGAATTCCTTATATATCGATCTTCATAGGCTGGAAAGATATAACTGACATATAATGCTCACCGAAAACTAAAAAGAAGATGTATGAGAGATCTGCTCAATAATTTAATTACCTTTATTTATTTTATCTATGTGCTTTTTTTTTTTTTTTTTTTTTTTTTTTTTTTTTTTTTTTTTTTTTTTTTTTTTTTTCTAAATTTTTTAAATTCTAAAAATCCAATGAGAATGAACTAACAATAGTTTTAATTATTATAATCATCATTTTAAAGTTTCTAGAAGCACTTCCTTCTGCGTCTCCTCCAATCTTTTTATAGGAAGATCTAGTTTCACTGTAGAGTCAACAGCCAAACAAAAAATGGTTGAATTGAGATTTCACACTTCACTTGTAACATCGCTGGCCATCTAGAAAATTAGGAAGACCGAAGGTGTCCTTCGGAGAGAGTTCGACGAAGACTGAGATAAGCTTCCATGATCTAGTCACGATGAAATGATAAGAAAAACTCTAGTTTTCCAATCCGAGGTCAGAAAGGGTATACTCTCTCAGAAGCTGACGGAAAATCTTCCAAGTCTTCTGTTGATTCGTTGGCCCTTAATTTTGACCTTAGCTTATCACAGCGCTTTTATAAACTTCATTAAATCTGTTGATAAAAATTTCTTTTCATGATTGTATGAGGTGAAGTGTAGGAAGGACTGATTCTACCTGAAGTTATGAATACAAAATAATCAAATATGAGCTATATTTGAACAATCGGCTAAACTGCATTAAAAAGGACTGCTTAAAGCACCTTAGAAACCTCAGATATTGAGAACGACTGTTCAATGTCATGGATTTGCGAGTGGAGCTTTAACTAGTTGATATAGTCGCATAAGCAAAAATTAAGTAGTGTGAATATATCACCTGAATTCTTATCTGTTATCGCTTGCTATTAAAAGTTACTGAACGACTCATGTCAGAATTAATAATAAAAATTTTATCTTCTTCCTTCTATGCAAACATTTTAATTTTTAAACATCTTACAAGTATATTCTCTTCACTATTAACTCAAACAAATTATGATGCTTCACGAAACGAAAATAAAAACTTCCAACAAAAATTTATTTTAAAGCTATTTGAACTTTTTTTTTTTATTATTTTTTATTCTAGTTGTATTGCTATTTTTTTTTTTTTTTTTTTTTTTTTTTTTTTACATTCATTTCGAGCCCCTGATTGATATACATTTTTATGTTCAGGGTGAAATCCCTTATAAGATCCTAAAGTTCCGATGATTTCTTCCAACATCACCATACATTTGAAGCATTGTGATGGTAGAAATCACCTTTACAACTCCCACTTTTAACTGATTATGTAGTTGTTTAAGTTAATCGCTTAAATTCTGATCTTTTTGATTTTTTTTTCTCTCTAAAAAATGCAACGCTTTAACTATCTGTCTTGAACTAAGTTTCTCGGATCGAAAATTTCCTTATCAGAAATTGAATAAAAAATATTTTTTAATACATAACATTAATCGCCAGGACATACAGTTTAAGAGCTATTTTGGTTTGAATAAAAAAAGTCACTTTTTTCTCTTTTTCACGAAACCCCTATTTTCCTAAAACTTCTTCATTTCGAACAATTATTAATTGTAGATTTAATTTAATGATTAATTTAAGTAATTTGATCCTTTTAATTCTAAAATGTAAATTCCATCATAAACTATTACTCACAATCAGTAATGTCTGAATGCACATAGATGATTAAAAATAAATTTTGTTAGTAGAAGGCAGTAAATTATTGTTGGACTCATCCAGTAGTAGATCTATTGTTATTCCTAGTCAGGGAGAAACACTTTTTAAACATGGAAATTTTAGATTTGTAATAGAAAAACTATTTGTACAGTAATGTTTCAAAACAAATCAAGGAAAATATATCAAGTTTATCCGTTTATGAGAAATGAGCGTTTGTTAAAAATTTCCTTTGTGGAAATCAGCGTTGTATTTTTAAAATATGACGAAAGATTTACCGATGAATGATGTAAAAAAACTACTCATCCAGTGAAAAAATTATCTAATTTAAAAAAAAAATGATTATTTTTTATTTGAAATTTTTCTTTTAAGTTTCCAAAAAATGTGTTAACCAAGGCAGATTTATAATAAAATAATAATAATGATTGATTAATTTCTTTTTCACATCCTAGATAGGTAATAATTAAAATTAATAAAAAATATAGAATCTCTTTCATTTTATCTTTTACAATGCTTTTATAATATATAAAAATTATGATTAGACACTGGAAAAACAGGAATGCTTCAAACATTCTAATAAAACATTAAGGCAGTTTTCATTATTACTCAATAATAAAATCGGAAATTATTATTAATTATTTTCTTTGCTCTCATCGTCAGTAAAAAGATAAAAAAAAAAAAAAATTAGTGAAGGTTTCAATACAATGGGGATGGTTCTTTGATTGAATAAAAGGATACCAGCTTCTATAGGAGCATTAACTCATTTCAAAGAAAGAAAAAAATTGCATTCGCCAAGTAAAACGCAAACCAGCATTTAGAAGGTGGTTCACTAAAAAGGTAATCACGAATTTTTTACTATCTACTTATTTTACAAAATAAATACATCTTTATGTGCCTATCAACATTTTATATATTACACACACACACACACACACACACATACATACATACATACATATATATATATATATATATATATATATATATATATATATATATATATATATATATATATATATATATATATATATCAACCATCTTAATTGTTATAATGATATAATTGTATAATATAGTCTAGAAGGAAGAGGTAGGTGAAGTAAAGACAAGTCAATCCTGTAAATCCGGGTACAATGATATATCATCGCATTTACTAGAGATGAGTTGATTCCAAATGTCGATACTCGATACTCGATTCCTCGGATTGATCGATATTCCTAACGTTGGCATTAATTTTGCGATACTTTACTATTTAGTTATTATACGTCGATTCTTGTATAATTGTATTCATGCAGATTTGGACAATATGTAGTATTAACTACCAACTACTGATTACAACTACTTTAATGTATACGTAGTTGCAATTGCTAACTACATCTGTAGGAATTAAAAAAGTTTAACTACATTTGTAGTAAGAAGTTGTAAACGTCTAACTACTTCTTTTTGTTGGTGGTAGGTAAATGTTAAATGGTAAATGTTTTGTTATATTTCAAATAATTTTCAACCGACTTCAAAAAGGAGGAGGTTCTCAACTCGTCTGTATTTTTTTTTTTTTTTTGTGTGTATGTTACGCGATTACTCCGTCAATTCTGAATCAATTTTGATGATTCTTTTTTAGATCGGTAGGGCATACTTCAGAGGTTGTCCCATAAAAAATATTTTAAAATCAATGCAATACTTTTTAAGAAAAATAAAAAAAAAGTTCATAAAATCACTTAATAACTGTTTTTTTTTTTTTTTTTCTTAAAAAGTGCTGCGTTGATTTCAAAATATTTTTTATGGGACTACCTCTGAAGTATGCCCTACCGATCTAAAAAAGAATAATCAAAATTGATTGAGAATTGACGGAGTAATCGCGTAACATAAAGAAAAACAAAAAATAAATAAAGACGAGTTGAGAACCTCCGTCAATTTTGATGATTCTTTTTTAGATCGGTAGGGCCTACTTCAGAGGTAGTCCCATAAAAAATATTTTGAAATCAACGCAGCACTTTTTAAGAAAAATCAAAAAAACAGTTAATAAAAATCACTTATATATAACCTTATGAGGCGCGGTAGCTCAGTGGGTAAGGCACTTGACTTCCATGCTCCCGGGCCCGAGTTCAAGTCCGACTGATGGCAGAAAATTTATTTTCTGTTATTTCGGCCGTGGATCGAATTCGAGGTCGGGAGACCCTCCTGGGGCACACCCAGCCTCCTAAAAAGTGGGTACCCTTAATTGGGGAAAAACCTGGCGGTTGAGCATGATTCTGGCCAAACCACCTCCTTTCACAACCGTTGGCTTAGAAACAGTACAGCCTACCTAAGTACTGAACCCGAGACCCTTCATGGGTTGTAAGTGGTACAGGTTTTTTTTTTTTTTTTTTTTTTTTTTTTTTTTTTTTTTTTTTTTTTTTTTTTTTTTTTTTTTTTTTTTATATAACCTTACATTTTAAACATATTTATGATTATGATTATCTATAATCTCCAAGGTAACTAAATATAAATTATTAACAAAAATAATATACATATACAGCCAACTCTCGATGTGTTGCTTCGATAAGCTGAATTCTTAAATAAGTTGTAGTAAATAATAACATTGTATTTGTATCCCATTATCTCATATGTTTTTTATAACCTTCTCAGTTTATGGTTAAGTGTTATTAGTTTTTACGAGTCATGCTATGTAGTTTTTATGTGTGTGAAATTGTGTTCAATAAAACCTTTCAAGAGGTATTTCTTTCTTTCTCATAAGCGAACAAAATCTGCGGTTGGAAGTACATTACACTTAAATTTCACCTCAAAGAGACGATTTCAGATAGAAAACGTTAAAAATTTTTTAAATAAGTCGAACAGAAAATGGGGTTCAGAAAAGAGAACTTCTAGGACCACCTCTATGAAACGAACTATTAGAAGTCATCGCCTCTATTACTCGAACACAAATTAAAAGAATTTCATGTGTAATTTATATTCCGGTTTCCCTTCACTGTTTATCTTTCAAGTTAATACTTACACCAGTCACTTATTATTAGTTATTCACTCGAGTGAATAATTTCATATTGTAAATTCTTTCAATTAACGAAAAGTTAAAATTGATTTGCAAAGTGGAGAAATGAGAAAGAAGTTGGGCGTTTGTTGCCAGTGAATTCCGAATTCCGCGTAGTTCTCTTTCAAGCATCCTAAAGAATAAAGAAAAGATCGCCACTGGTGGAAGTCGGTAATTCAACTTATAGGCACCCTTAAAAATAAAGCGCAGTTCAATTGAAAGTTATATGATATATTGGTACCGGGTATTTAATTTTCGGTATCAATGATTTTATATGTATGTACAAACAACATCCCCATTAATGAAAATTTAAGTAATGATTTCAACTACAATTTAGTGTTCAATTTTCCCATTTACATGCAGATAAGTGGAATAATATCCTCTATAATACTTTGTTCAGTAGGTCGAACTATTTTTCAGGGTAGCTTGATGATCGAGAATTGACTGTTTAAACAAAAATACACTCACCACTAAAAAGTAAAAAATAAAAATAATTTTTAGAAAAAAAAAACAAAACCAACTTCAAGATTAAACCTACATATACAAACTTGAACTAAAAAATAAAAAATAATATTTTAATTGCTCCAAAACTAATCAGTTATTTTTGGAGTCGGTGCCAACCAAAATAAAAAGAATTTGAAAAGAAATTGTAATCTTAAAGATCCTCCCACTGTTTTATCACCGCCACACCGCTGTCTCCGGCCCTTCGACTGTTTATTTATTGTAAAGACAGGATTAAACTTCCCTTCTTGGCTGGCACCGACTCCAAAGATAATTGGTCATAAATTGTGAATAGGTATATAAGTATCGATAATTTCGTTGATTTTCATTCAATGGTTTTTGTTTTGAAGCAATTAAAATATTATTTTTTATTTTTTAGTTCAAGTTTGTATATGTAGGTTTAATCTTGAAGTCGGTTTTGTTTTTTTTCTAAAAATTATTTTTTAGTATTTTTATTCCAATAATTCTTCATTTTCTCGGCTTATAAAGACAATCAAATTTCTACCAGCCTTAGTGCACTCTCCTACATATATTTTTAAAAGATGGTTTATTTAAAATTGCATGGCACTCGCTCTGCCTCCCCTGGGTTCAGAATCACTAATGTGGCGTATAAGATGCTCCAGGATCTTCTAGATTTTTGCTTTAACTCTCACATTTGTATCAAAGCTGGTTGATAATCAGGCTGTCTTTTTTAGGCTTTTTATAACGATTAACATTAATAATGATTTTTTTTAATTTATCCATTTTATTTATTTATTTGTATTTGTATTTTATAATTGTTTATTATAGCTTACTATAAGTATGCTAAAAAATACCGTGACCTTATTAATTAGATCTGTGCTCTCTCTTACGTTTTCACTCCTGTGTTCTCTTTGGATTAGAGATAGACACTCTCAATGAGAGTCGAAAGTATTTACTCAGAGAAAGATTTCTTTTGATTAGTTCTTTTAATTTTAGAAAAGGCCATTTTATTATTTATTTTATTGACATTTACAACTGTATTCAATATAAACAATAAGTAACTAAGCGGACAAATTACATGTAACGGAACTACCGATTAGGAACTCTTCAAATAATGTTATACATTAGAAGGTCCCTTAGACCATCTTCTTTTCAGTCCCCTCGGAGTGTTATCGGGTATAGAATGGAAAAAAGTAGAAGAAGCTAGTCGGGAGACTAATCGATTTGAATATGTATGTAGCTATCCTGGATGTATAGGTTCGGGCCAATGAATATGAAGGGTGTTTTGTAAAAAATCGAAACTGAGATTTCATTACCACCTGTTAGCTTGTCCCATAAACTACCACTTAAGGTGATCTCACTGAGGCTAGAAAGAGGATTTTCATCTGTTTTTGTGGTTTAATAACCGGTTCCTGATGAGAAAGAACACAGATTTTGTAATTTTCATTTGGGATTTATTCGGAACTATGGTTACTTTACATTCCTCCTTCTAGCCTGACATTTTTTTTTTTTTTTTTTTGACTGCTTTAAAGTATAAACTTTATGGCAATTGAGTTAGCCTATAACAATAATAATTACATAATAGTAAATAAACAATAAATACAAATAGAAAAAAGTTTTACATTTTATATAATTAGTTCTAACAGAAAAAGCATTTCTTCAAATTATAATGATTTATACGAACAAAAGATTTTTTTTTTTCTTACAAGCTATAATGATATATACAAACAGAGGAAAAAAATAAATAAAAATAAAACATACATTTTTACAATTTATAATAATTGATATTGATTATAGTCTAGGGTGACACAAGTTGTAGCAGCAATTGCAATAGAATCCAATATTTTATTTAGTTAATTCAAAAGAAATAAATCAATTACTTTTTGCTAGCATTTAAAACATTTAAAATAAAATAGGAAGACGTTATTTATCTTTTCAATGCTATTGTAGGATAAAATATTTTCCAAAGATAGACTATCATCTGTTTGAACTATATAGTCTTTTAGGTATTTTTTTCGAAAATTATCGTGTCTTTAGCACTGTAACAACAGATGTTTACAGCTACCATATTTACGATGAATAAGCTACAATCTACACATTTTTCATTAGCTTTAATTTGTAAACTGTTATTTTTAAAAAATATTTTCAAGTAGTCACATTTGGCTATTCTCAGTTGGCTATCGGTTCTTATTTTGGTTATATTAATGTTATATTTTAAATAATCTTCCGGCTGAGGGTTATTAAAATTTGAAATTTTCATAAATAATGAGTTATACCTTGTATTTAAAGTACGATCAATGTCTGTTGATAATAAATGATTAGTGGCTTTTTCTATTATGTTATTTTTATTAGATAATAATTTTTGTGGATTGAAAAAATCTTGAAAGTGTTCTGGGATACTGTCGTTAATGGTTAATTGTTTAATTTGAGATACCCTTCTTATGATATACCTTCTAGCCTGACATCCATCATATTATAGATAAGTTTATTTGTGAAATAATTAGGAGTATCGAAGATCATAAGGAAGGTTTTGGATTGTTAGGAAGGATTGTACGGTTTAGTGGAACCCCAAATTACTGTCATGGAAATGAGTCTATCGAAAGTAATTGGAAGCTTAGAACGTTCATCTATAAAATGTTGAAGTAGTTAATAACAACGAGCAGTTTCTTGTATGTGGGTTTCAAGTAAGACATATTGTCCAGATGGAGTCCTAGGTAGCAAATCCATTTAACAGGGATTTCTATGATATTATTAAAGGATGCTGTTGGATCGGAAGTAGTAGATTTACGATGAAAGATTTATATTTTTAAGATTAAAAATTTAAATAAAAACTACGATTTTCTAGTGATTTATACTGGTTGACTGAATGAAGGAGAAGAAGATTAGGATAATTAAAAAAATAAATAAATATAATAATAATAATATCCAACATAATTGTGAAAAATGTAGTTATTAAACATTGAATTAAAAACACTTAATCTAGACCAGAGGAGGTATCGCTAGATTCTGCTCCCCCTCATGCTTCTTAGGCATGTATATTCAGTTCATTAGATTCATTGACTGTCATTATTATAATTTAAGGATGTTAATATTGATATGAAGTAATTAAAAAAAAAAAAAAAAATCAAACGAGGAAAGTAACAATATTTGAATCTAAAATAAATGACAATATTTTGATTTTTTTATATTTACTATCTTTATATGATTTATGTTTACTATATTAAATTTGTGATGAGAACACAAATTTGTGATTTTTTTTTTCCTGTTCTATTCAATCAACAGCATCAACGCCTTTATAATTGTCTACTGAAGATTGGACTTAAAAAGTGCTTCCTGTGAAACTCAATCATCTGTTAGTACTTGGTGTAGACCTTTTAATCACTTCTGTTGAAGAATGCTTCCCAATTATATAGTTTTAGATGACTTTGTTTTTAATGTGGTTTTAATTGTATCTATGGGCAACAGAATCAAACTACAAAGACTATATGAGGTTGTCTAATCCCGTTGTAAAGCATTTCCCTAGGAATTCTTCATAGTATTTTCCAACCAAAATAAAATCTGTCCTCAAAATCTTGAAAACCTTCAATATTATTTTTCTTTTTTTTCTGTTATTTAAAAAAACAAAACAAAAAACTTTTTAATTTTTACATTAAAAAAATAATTCACATATTATGAAATATTATTTAACAAAATAAATTACGTACTTCGGACTACTGCTCCATCACTGCTTTCTCCGATAGTATTTTTTTTATCGATTATTACCTTGTTTCGATTTATTTTAAAGTTTTCGTCGCTACTCTTCATGAGGGTAGCTCGTTCTCCTCCATTCTCTTACAAATATTTAATCCAACTAATGTTAAATAGTTTCAATAAATTTGAAACTAATGTTAAATTTATTGTTACAACTTCTCGTGTTGAAGAAATATAAATAAGAAAAAATCAAGATAAAAACACTAAATCGTTATTGAAAGTAATGTTGTTAACTTCTTTTAAACTTTCTCACATTATACAAATAGAAATAAGAAAATATCAAACTTCTTATTAACTGTCTCACATTAGGGTTGTGAAAATAAAAAAATATCGATTTATAAAACCCCAAACGATCTTAACAGTAATGTTGATAAATTGTGCTACACCTTCTCACATTGGGGAAAAGTGGTTTGGTGGTCTCATATTGGGAATTAAAAACATATCTTATTATATATAAATTACGTGTCGCTGTCTTAAGGCAGGCTGACACCTAAACTACTGAACCGATTTTAATCAAATTTGCATACCGTGTGCAGTTTGATCCAACAAAAAAGATAGGATACCTTATATCTTAATTTATAGTCGCAATATTATTTGTATATTATCTGTAAGTCACAATTATCTGTTAGCTCCATACGATTCTAACATATGGCGGTATAAGGTTATACTATTATATAAAAGGACAAGCAATGTTTCGTTTGTGTTCACTAACCGCCAAAAACTACTGAATCAATCTCTACCAAATTTTGACTACATCATCTTTATAGGATGGTTTAGCAATAGTAAAATCTAATGATTTTCAAATAATTCTTTATTGAAAAATGAATAATAAGTGGATAACAGTGAAGTTCAAAAATGGCGGCAATTGCCATCTACATGAAAGGTTAAAAGGTACAGTGTTACATAGAGGTGAACATTGATAATAAAATTTACTTATTTTCAATTAAATTGTTATAAAAACAGCTATATGGAGTGAAATATACCAAATTTTAACTACATCATGTTCATAGTTCTAGGTTTAGCAACAATGAAAATTTAAATGTACAATGTTGAGTGTTAGAAACGGGTTTTGCCACACTACCACATACTTTTATGGTTAGAAATTAAAATCCAACCAGATCAAATCAAATAAAATTATTTCTGTCGAATGAAAATTATTAAAAATCAAAATGCCGATCCTCAGCTGTTTAATATTGTGTGTAAAAATATGAATTTTGAACCTTTAGTTGTAAGCACTGATAATGCAGTTTCTTATACCGCAGTTTCTTAATAGTCTCTGTCCATCTGGATTACCAACTCATATATTAAAATTGAAAATTGGATGTCTAATTATGCTTTATGTTATCTTCAAATGCCTAATCAATCTAAATTTAACCAAGTTAATAATGGCTGCTATGCGTGAAAATATTATCAAAAATATAATATTCAATTGTTCACTTTAATACAAGATTTTTATCGATAAACAAAAAATCAATTATTAGTTAAAATTCCTCGACAGGGGATGATGAAGTTATATATAGAAGGACAAGCCATTTCCGTTCGTGATCACTAACCGCGAAAACTATAGAACTATTCTGTGCCAAATATAAGTACATCATCTTCATAGTTCAAGGAAGGTTTAGCAATAATAAAATTTACATATTTCCTCTTAAATTACTGTTTATAAAGCGATAAATATGTGGTGGGTAGTAAAGCGAGCGTCATTCAAGAGAGGTTACAATAATCCAGATGAAATCAATAAAGTTATTTCTGCCGAATACAAATTATTACTAACTCAAAATGTAGATCCTTTGCTTTTTTATATCGTGTGTAAAAATATGATTCATGGGCCTTTTGTCGTAAGCACTGATAATGCAGTTTATTTTCCGCAAGAGTTTCTTAATAGTCTTTATCCATCTTGATTACCAATTCATACATTAAAGTTAAAAATGTTATGCCTAATGGTGCTTATATGTAATCTTTAACCACCTGATCAGTGCAATTATAACTAGATTAATAATTACTGCTAAAAAATCATTGAAGAAATAATGCTCAACCACATGCTAAAATACAAGAATCTTATCGATAAACGAATAAAACTTTAATTTTTAATTGAAATTATCTTTAGTTATGAGGGCGGGCGAAGCCGCGACGGGAATGCTAGTAAATATATAAAAAACTAAATCCAAACAGGTGTTAATTTTACACATTACATGTTTAGAAGACAAAATAAGAAAATATTAACATAAACTACTAAAAAATGAAGTTCTAGTTGAAACTATAGAAATAGAATTTTACAGATGATGTTATTGGAAACACCTATCGATTAATAGGAAAATTGAGTAAAGCTCTGGAATCAATCTAGGAGGGTGATGCGAGTTCGACGAATCTGGTGGAGGATTGATTCGATATCGTTAATAAAGATGGGTGAGATACACGATGTATCAAAATATCGATATTTTCCCTTTCGATTTATCGTTTTCTTTGTATTATAAAAATACAACTTATAACTATATATATTTAAAAAAAAAAAAACCTTATAAAATTGGTTTAAAAGAAGGAAACGTTTTTAATGCAACTTTTCCAATTTTATGCAGGATAGTTAGGAAATAAGTTGCTTAGGTTTCTACATCAGTACCAACAGAGTAATTATTTTCTAGAGCAGGCCGAACCATCTCATCCACAATATCACCGCACCTATATATCGCGTATCAATGTATAGAATATCGATATTTTTCGCACGACATCCATCGCTAGTCGATACTAAACAAAATATTTTTTAAATAATAAAAAAAAAATTAAAATATAAATAATATATTTATTTGACTTCATATATAAAAAACAGTAAATTTTTTACCAAATGTCAAAAATAGGTAACATAAAGTTATGCCAATGATACACAACAAGTTGTTTCGTATTTATATGAACTCATATTTCTGACTTATAAAATCTGAAATAAATATAGATGCAAATATATATGCAATATGAATCTATAAACAATTATAACAAAATATGAGTGGCAGCCATAGTTTATAGCTTAGTTACGCACCTCCATCATTTAGTTCTCTATCTACTTCAAATCAATTAATATATTTTTTACGCAATTAAAGGCACAAATAGGTTTTTATTTTAATATTTGATTTAACCATAAATTAAAATATATAAGGAAATGTGTTTCTCTATTTAATGTAAGAAAAGATCAAATATACTAATTAATATGTAAATATCAAACAACCTAAAAAAAAAAAATAAAAAAATAAAAAAAATTGAAAGCCTTAACAAACATATCTAGAAAAAGTTATATCCAAACATCAGTAAAACACCTCATTCATTTGACTTCACAATAGAAAATGCCATTAGACTGAAGAGGCGCTTGGAAGTTGAAGAAAAAAAAATACAAGTAATTTATTATTTCTCCTTTAGGTAAAATATATTTTGGGCTGGGCATCAGTTTCCCTTATCTGCTTCCACCTTGTTACGTCCATTATGTAGTCATCTCGTCAAATTTATCAGAAAGGTAAATACTTCTCTCTCGTACTAAGTTTGGACTTCACTTCCGAAGAGTTAATATTCGTATGACTTAGTAAATGAATTATATATTTTTTAAAGTTTTGTTCATGTTTTATATGAGGATTCGTCCAAATATGCAATTAATGGAGAAAAGAAAAAAAAAAAGGAGAGAGAATGTATCTATTATATTCCAAGTTTCATTGAAACTTACGAAGGCAGTTTTCGGAGTTTCCATCACATCAATATTTTTTTGATAATTCTATATATAATAAAAAATCGATACATAGGTATTTAATTTATTTTTATATACACTTTTTTTTTTTAGCATAACTCGTCAAAACATTATTATCATTCAACAATGTATTACTAGTTTCGGTATATTTCCCATAATCAGATTATTCTTTATTGTAGTGTTAACACACCAGATCAATTACTACTAAATAAATTCTAACGTCTAATGATGGGATATGTCCCGAAACATGTAACACATTGTTGGGTGATAATAAATAATATTTTGAAGAGTTATGCTGGTGAAAGTGTATACAAAAATAAATTAAATATATTAAATACTCCTTTACTGAAGAAGTAAAATCGATACATACCTTTTCCTTTCGTCCAACTCAATGATATACACTTGGTTATTTTAATTTTAGCGAAGGTTTATTAAAAGTGTAAACAGTAAAACTTCATTGTTTTTTTGTAAATTTTTTTGTTTAAATCCAGATGACATCCTGACTTGTCCTAACACTAGCTTTTTACTACATATTTGTTTTCATTTTTTGAAAATATGTGCATCCATATACATAAATTAATTTTTTTTTGTAAAGTATATATTGTTAAAAATCAAATCTATACTATTATATAAAACGACAAGCCTTTTTGTGTTTGTAATCAATAATAGTTTGTATCATCTGTATAGTTTTAGTGAGGTTTAGCGAATAGTAAAATCTACTGATTTTCTATTAATTTTTTGTTGAAAAAGCAATATTATGTGGATAACAGTGAAGTTCGCATCGAAAATCGACTAACATGTGGTTTGCAATATTCCACGATAGAGTTTACAATGGTGAATCTTCTGAACCCATTTGTACCAACCTTTAACTACATCATTTTCATAGTTCTTGGAAGGTTAAGCAATAGTCAAATTTATAATAATAAAAATTTAAATAAAAAAAAAGTGGCAAAAATGAAGACTGTAATTAAATTAAACTGTTTAAATTATGGTTAGTATTTAAAATCCAACCAGATGAAATCGATAAAATTGTATCTGCCGAATAGAAATTACTACCAAATCAAAATGTCAATCCTTTTCTTCATGATATTCTGTGTAAATATATGATTCAAGCCTTTAGTTGTAAGCACTGATAATACATTCTATTATCCGCAAGAGTGTCTTATAGTATTTTTTCATCTGGATAACCAACTCATATATAATAATTATGCTTTAACATAATCTTGAAACATCTAATCAGTGCAACTTTAACCAAGTTAAAAATTACTCTTATGCTTGAAAATATGATTGACGAAATAATGTTCAATTGCATACATCAATATAAGATTTTATTTCGATTAACCAATAAAAATTCAAATATTAGTTAAAATTATCTAAAAGTTCTTTACTTATGAGAGCGAGTGAAGTCACGACGGAGGATGCTAGTTATTATATAATGTTTATTCTCTCATTGTAAATAGATGGAAAACTATGATATATAATTTCATTAAAAAATGAAATGATGTAGCTCCATAGAGTTCGTCTTTATGAGTCTTCATCGGATTCTTGTTCCACTTTTCATTAATTACCGATCGATTTGGCGCTTGGTTTCTTCCCGAAACATGTTTTGTTTTCATTTATTCGCTCAATAGCAGAAGTAAAGAAGGCACTAAGTTTAGATTACTCCCAAGACAGTGTTGCACAAGAGAAGAGAAGAAAGTTTGTTACGGAGGGACAATGGCTCGGACAGCCACGTAGCCAAGAACTGCCTCAAATAAAGCCACAAATAAACCGTACGTCAACTGGTGAATAGAGGCTCTCTTTCTTCTTCATTCGATGACGTCGGCTTTTAGGGGTTGTTTCCTCACTTGTGAATAATTTGTATTATGACGACTCTACGAAATTCTGTCATCTCTTAAAGAGCTCTGTTTAAAATTACCTTCCCTGTGCGCTAAGTTGAGAGGTATCGCCGAAAAACGTCAGAAGAGCTAACGAAACATTTTCTTTTTTTATTGGAAAAATAACACGCTTCAATGTTGACAATCTACTCCGAAATCAAAAATATAACTTCACAAAAACAAATTTTTTTTATCAATTTTTCAACATCCCAAAACTTGGAAAGAATTACTCATCAGTAGCATATCAATAAAAATTCTACACTAGAAGATCTATAGGCCATCTTCTTTTCAGACGCTTCGGAGGATTACCGGGAATAAAATGAGAAGCAAAGCATTGTAGATTGTAAGGATTGGATACGAGATGAATTGGATGGATTTGTGAATTCCAAAAGCTCAACTCCGTACGTCCAAATAGGTCGAATAACAATCATGTAAATAAGTCTTTTGGAATTCATTGTGATCTTTGAACTTTTGTCTAGTAAATGTTGAACTAAGCTGTAACGACGAGCAGTTTCTTGTCGTTTTAGTCTTGTATGCGGTTTCCAAGTAAGACGTTAGTCTAAGTTGAGTCCTAGGTTGATCACAAAGATAAAATCTAATTGTTGATAATCATAATTATGTTTGAAAGCCTATACTTTTAGAGCTACAATCGTTGCCAGTTTAAACTGATAACATTACCAATAATATGAGGAAAATCCATGAAAACATTCAAATTCCTCTATTTCCAGTACCTCATGCTTATCCAAGTTGACGCTTGCTGACAGTCTTCCTTCTCAATTAAATTGAGAATATATCAACCTTGATATCAATAAAACTCCTTTTGGAACACTTTCAATAAATATTTGGAAAATTTAGATATAGTCCTGTCAATAAATGTATTGTAGAGTGCATGAAATATGCAATTATTTTTTACCTAATGATGTTAGGAGTAGTTACAAGATAAACATACTAAATGTCCTCGCCTCTGGGGGTGATCTAACCAGATCAGAACACCAGATGTAACTATTTTTTCCTTTAGTCTGTACTTATTTGTTATTCTTAACGGACTTGATCCCAGAGTAAAGTTATTTTATATTCTATTCTATTAATATAATTCTCTACCCAAAGTTTTATAGCCTAAGTAATAAAAATATAAGATCACTATCGGTGACCTAATTCATGGCATAATCAGCGATTCCGGTGGTTGAGAAGGTGTCACTATCAAAATGGCCCATGTTTCCGGCCTGAGCAAGAAAGAAAGGTGAATGAAAAAAACGGTGTCATTTTTTTTTATAAGATCTATACACTTAAAAAAACATTAAGGCAACACTTCTATTACTTGAAAAAAATAATTTTCTCCCCTGCAAGAAAATTTGTTTGCATAGTTGCTGCTTGGACCTTTTTGAAGCTGTTCAATCTTTTTCTAAGGTCAGATTTTAACTTTTAGGTGTAATACCCTCTTAAAAAAATCGTTGCTTGCTATATTGCTGATATTTCAAAAAAAAAAATGCATTGTCTTTTTGAGCAGCCGAAAAAAAATTTTGGAACCTATCTTACCCCTATACAATCCCTAAACAAGCAGTAATTTATTTTATATTCAGTCGCGATTTAGAAAGCAATGCCGCTTCCACTAATTAGATTGATTCAAAAGTTTCAACTTCCAAATCCACCCAGATTGAGAGATTTTGAAATTGTATGATTACTAGAAACTATGGAATAATTTAAACATTAGTATAAAATATCTTGGATTTTATTTTAAATATCGCATATATTTTACAATAAAATATTTCGGATGATATATAACAAATTCATTTTGTTTAATTTTTTGGTTCATACCATGCAGCAGTGCATTGTCCATATAAATTCCCAAATAGCATATGACTGAAATACTTTACTCACTAGGGGACGTTTTGACATGTAATTCACAGATTTGAATGCCGATTTTTTTTTTTGTGTAGGTACTCCTCTACACGGTGTATACAGCTGACATCCCGACGCATCCTAGCACCATCCTCACCACGTATGCTGATGACACGTGTGTGTTATCAGTAAACAATGATCCCTTTATTGCCTCCCAGACACTCCAATCCCATATCATAAAACTTCAAGAATGGTGTGAAAAATGGAAAATCAAGATAAATCCAAATAAATCCCATCAAATAACCTTCACCCTCCGTCGTAAACCCACGACCTCCTGTCCTACAATATCCTTTAACGATGTTCCACTGATCCCCGTTGAACAGATCCGCTACTTAGGACTCCATCTGGACAAACGTCTTACTTGGAATCCACATACAAGACTAAAACGACAAGAAACTGCCCGTCGTTTTCGACTACTTCAACATTTACTTGACAAACGTTCCAACCTTTCAATTAATTACAAAAGACTCACTTACATAACAATAATTAGACCAATTTGGACATACGGAGTTGAGCTTTGGGGCTCCACTAAACCATCCAATTCATCCCGTATCCAATCCTTACAATCCAAAATCCTTAGAAAAATCCTAAATGCTCCTTACTTCGTCACAAACAAACTTATCCACAAAGACCTTAATAATATACCTTACGTTTCTGACTTAGCTCAAACCAGATATCAATCCTTTCATAGCAAACTCCACAACTATTCAAATCCATTAGTATCACAACTTGCTTCTCATTCCATTCCAGATAATCCTCCGAGGCGCCTGAAAAGAAGATGGCCTCGGGACCTTCTAATATAAAACTTCATAATAAAGAACCTTTATAAGTGCTACCAATGGGTAGGTGCTTTAAAAACAAGACTTGTCATTTTTATCATTGTCATCACATTTACTAGATGTATCATATTTTATATTGTATACAGTTGTAAATTTCAATAAATACATAATAAAATAAATTGTGTAGGTAGTAGGGACCTATAATTGTGCAAAACTAGAGTTATTAGCCGCCAATGAGCATTGGGAGTCGAGAAAAATTTGTTTAATTTTTTTATCAGATCTCAGTCAAGAAAGAGAAATAATTCTTTCACTCTTTAAATTGTAGTTCTGTAAGCTATTTGAAATACAAATACTTTAGTTATGCTTAGGACACGGCTTAAGGGTGCTCAAAAACTCGAAAAAAAATGACAAAATTCCAATGAAATCGGCTTTAAATCTGTGTAACATTTTATTCATGAAAAACTCACCTCAAATCTCTATTTAGCGCCCCAAAAAGACCTTATATGTGAAATTTTATCAAAATAAAAAATGCTGATTTTTTGCTACTTTCGAGGACGTTAAAATTTTGAAGAGGAGATTTCATAACAACTGCTATGTTCAACCGATTACAATAGTAATAGCATCACAAGAATCAGCGTACATTCAGATTTTTATCCATGCATAAAAATAGGTCATCAGTTACAAGTCAACCCTTGTCAGAAAAAAAAAAAAATCCATTATATTTTTACAGCTTTTTTCATATATTAACTGTGTATTTTTTTTTTTTTTTTTTTTTTTTTTTTTATTTATCTTTTTTTTTTGCGTCGCAAATACCAGAAACTTTAGCTTTTTTTAAATGTTTTAGTGAATCCTTTGTGTCTATTTATATTATTTTCACTGTTTCCGGAAGTGATAATATACTGTAAAATACTACATATATATATATATATATATATATATATATATATATATATATATATATATATATATATATATGTAGTATTTTACAGTATATTATCACTATATATATATATATATATATATATTAAAAACATGTAATTAAAACAATATTTCACAGTTATCAAATGATTCTACACATTTCATTTACAGAACAAGGTCTATAAATAAGATGTATTCTTATAATATCAATTTGATAAAACAATTAATGCAGAATGAGAACATGATTGATGCTTTCGTGTGTCCATTGAATTATTTAATCAAGTTTATTAATCTAACTCGGCAGTTAGATACAAACTTTCATCAACCGTGACCTATCCATTGATTAGGCAAATAATAATTTAATGGGTATTTATTATTTTAAATATTTTATTAATCAATTATCTTTAATTAATTATTTTGAATACTAAATTGAAGATACATATTTACTATTATATATAAAGGTTGAGTCCATCTTAGTGTAAAAAAAACAAAATTGGGTGAAGCTAGATCAGAAATGAAGAAAAATGCTGCAGGCCTTACCTTCCTAAGCCAATCCGTTGCAGACATACGATAATTCAGAGACTCTTTGAGGAAACCAAGTTTTTTTGTATAAAAACTGTAATGTCTCCAATTTTCTTAAACATTTTTCGGACTTCAACGACATTTCCGGATTTAGCATTAAATTTAGAGTCCAATAGTTTTGGATCATAGTTTTCCCAACAGAATGAATGCTGAGAATTACTAGGATTTGTCACAAAATATCCTACCACATCACGATAATCCACCCTAAGTTCGGCAAAATATGATTTTCCAAAACTATGGTGCTCCTCCACATTATTCGAAAGCAATGCGAAAATGAATAACCAATGATACCCCACATAGATAGGTAGAAATGCACTTCCCTTTCCAGACTCATCTGTCCTTAAAATTCATCTCAAAAAGTGGTATTCTTCAATTTCATCTGCATTCAGAAGCCAACGGCAAAATTGAGGTCTATGTTCATTAAATAATAATAATGCATAAATAAAACAAAATTAAAACCAAATATCAATGTCAAGAGGAACAAAAATTCGACAATGCAATACAGTCATAAAACCAACAATCCTCTACGCAAGTAAAAAACTAACCCTTAACAGGAAAGAACAACTTGAAAAAATAAAAAAGAAGAGAGAAAGATCATCAGGGAAATTCTAAGAGCAAGACACACCCAAGACGGTTACAGTCTACAAACAATCAAAGCGACAGAAAAGTTTTCAAACGTCGAGATTGATATTAGGAAAAGGAGAATGAAATTCATTGGTCATCTCAGCAGACTAAAAGGACCTCAAAACTAAGACCCGCCGACATTTTAGAAATAAACATCTGCAGGCACAAAGTAGACAAATGGGAAGTTGTACCAGATCAACCAAAACAAAAAGAGCACAAACCAAGAGGGTATACAAGCCTTTTCGGAAAGGAGGAAAGCCTACTGGAAGAACAAGAAGGACACAAATAAAAATTGATCGAATTAATTGCTTAACGTCTTCCATATCAGGGGAGAATTCGCTAATAAAAAAATTAAATAAATGTAATTACATAAAATCCTCTGATCTGATGTCACTCTATTGACCGTTTTCCTTATTTTCTACTAAACGATACATTTTTTCTTTGCTTCTCATTCCAATGAAGAGTTTTTTTTTTTTTTTGCTTTGTGTATATCCACATCTGCCACGTAAAATAGCTTTCTTTATTATTATTTATCTATACTTCGATTTTATTTTGAAGGATATACTGAACAATACTGTCTAGCACCTCCAAATGTTTAGTATTTGATACCAGTTGGCTTACCTTTGTGGGGAGCGGTACCTTGTTGCACACAAGTGCTTCCATTAGCTTTTCTCTTCCTTTTTCGTATACTTTACATGCCAATATTCCATGATCTGGGTCAGCTACTGTAGTATTATCGCAGCTGCAACTATTGTTGTTTGCAATGCCAATTTTATGTAGATGGTAGGGGAGGTAATGAAGAGTTTATGTTTAAAATGCATATTCGAGTGTTAAAACCTATTTTTTTTATGTACACCCTATTACTAAAATTAAAAAAAAGTATCTGAAGAAATACTAATTCTGCAATTATTTTTTTAAATTGGCAGTTCATTATTCTATCAGCCGCTGTACCCTGTAAAATTATTTTATTCAAAATGTTCTTGTGGTAAAATAATGTGAAAGCTGTATAAATCAATTAAACCCCAGATAATAAAGCTATGACGCAAACGATGACTAATTAAAGAGGGGTTGATATATGAGTGGTGGAGGAATGTCCTACTTTGAGTGGGATCTGTCATTGGCTAAACCATTCCATAACCGCCCCATCCAAGAAGTAATTTTCTGGCCCTTAAAACCGATGTTGAGTGCTTCCTCCCACTGACATTTCCTCTTTAGTCATTATCCTTCTCTTTTTTTTCCTACTAGAGAGCAAGAATTTCAGTAATAGTACTTAACCAGTAGAGTGCATACTACTTAAAATAGGTCAATTCACATTTTTTAATCAAAAACTTAATTAACAAAAAAAAAAAGGTCTATTTTACTATGGTCATTGAGAAACATATTGTTTTTGTAACTTCTTTTGGGAGTGAATAGAGTTATACATAGGGTAGTTTCATATGAAGTTTCCGTTTTTTTCCAATTCTAATTTCCAATTCTGAAATTAGAATTGGAATTAGTGGATGTTCACTAATTGTAAGTTTATATTTACAAATTATAATGCACCGTTATTAAACCTCTCTTTTTTTAAATATTATTTACTATCACTTTTGATTAGACCTATTTGGATGTACAGAGTTGAGTTTGGGGCTTCACTAAACCATCCAAATCATCTCGTATCCAACCAATCCTTACAATCCAAAATCCTTATTGCTCCTTATTTTGTCACCAATGAACTTATCCATAAAGATCTTAATGTTCCGTATGTTGCTGATTTAGCTCAAACCAGATACGTACCATTTCATTGTAAGCTCCATAACCACTCAAATCCACTAGTTTCTCAACATGGTTCCCACTCCATTCCCGATAACCCTCCGAGTAGTTCTTCATACGTTATTGGCATGTCATAATAATGTTCCTAAAAATGTAATAATGTTATTACTGAATAATAATTACAAATCTAATTATCATTATCAACAAACAGATTTTATCTTTGTGATCAACCTAGGACTCCACTTGGACAAACGTCTTACTTGGAAACCACATACGAGACTAAAACGATAAAAAACTGCTCGTCGTTACAAAATACTTCAAAATTTATTAGACGAACGTTCAAAGCTCCCAATTAATTACAAAAGACTTATTTACATGACTGTGAATAGGCCTATTTGGACGTACGGAGTTAAGACTTGGGAATCCACTAAACTGTTCAATTCATCTCGTATCCAATCCTAACAATCAAAAATCCTAAATGTTCCTTATTTTTCAGCAACATCCATAAATGTTCCATATGTAGCTGATTCAGCCCAAACCAGATACCTCTCCTTTCATAGTAACCTACATAAACACTCAAATCCACTAGTCTCTCAACTTGCTTTCCACTCCGTTCTCGGTAATACTCCGAGGCGTCTAAAAAGAAGAAGAGACCTTCTTGTGTAGAATTTTTTTTTTGAAGTGATACTCATGAGTAGTTCTTTTCAAGTCTTGATATGTTATTGTAATCATTATCAACACATTTACTTGATGTATACATTTATAATAGAGTTGTAAATTACAATAAATTGATTTTTTTTTTTTTTTTAAATACTATCACTCAAATTGATTGCACGTTGTTTAGTACACCATCAAATATGACAACGGAAACACGCTATTTTATAGTATTTTAAATTTAATAAATTTAAATTTAAACACTTTCCCGTCAGGTTCGCGAAAAACATAGCCATGCCGTTCAGGGAAGACGGTTTTAACAAGACATTTGTCAAAACTAAATTTGTATAAAAATAAAAAATTGGTATTTGTGTGATGGTTAAACGCAGAAATAATTCATTTTTATTTTTTAACCATAGATGAAACTATCATATCCATATCTCACTGCAGTGATATCATATTTCATTAAAAACTTACGAATTGTTTAATCGGTATCTCATGAGTCAAATATCATGTTTCACGACAGACAGGGAAGAAACAAACCGAGCTTTATTACGAAGTCCTTCCACACTCATCTTATTCACCAGATTTATCCCCAATAAATGATTATATGTGTTAAGAAGTGGGTCGTTTGCTTAAAAGTTAAATTTTTTAAAATGATTCTCATGTCAAAAACGCATTTTCTGTCTTTATTTCATCACAAAACCCAATTATTTTCATTTTCCAAAACTCTTATTTTCTATTGGGTCGTTTCATATGAAATATCCCTTTTCACAGAAAAGGTTACTTGGTAAAACAACTAAATGAAATCAATGCATTTTTATTCAAAATATTTACTTGAGTTTTTTATATATTTTTATTTCAAAATGTGTTGTTAGAAATAATTAATTTATTTTTATTGGTTGATAGTGCATGAATGTGGTTCTATATACTTTCTTGATTACTTGTTCGCCTTGTATGAGACACATAACAATTACTATTCTATAAAAACAGTTTTGTTTACAAAGATCGTTTTAGGTGACGTAATACTTGCAGAGCGGATCAGTTACGAGAGAAATGGAGATAGAGATAGTTCAATACTAAATGGATATAGTTCACATTTAATAATATGGAACACTACAGACTCAGCTTCATTACGGAACGGCTTTTCCAAAAATGTTACTCTGAAATCACTCAAGATAGGACATACCGCTAGGAAATGATATACATCCTCTCTCTAGGATCTATTACATAATGAGCATATTCCTATACGTGCCATGCCTCTTGTAATTCAATTTTAGAAGTTCCTGCCCTGATTCTCATAATCCAACAAACATCTTTAAATTGTAGGGTACTATTTATATAATTATTGCAGATAGGGTTATGATTAAAGTTTTCACATAAAACAGAAGAAGTCGATGTTCTAGCCTTCAAGACTTGTTCTGACTTGAAATTTAGTATTAACTCCTTTCTTATTTTTTCAAAAACAATTCTCCAATCTTGAAGTTGGTAGCTCCAACTATGAGAAAGGTGAATATAGTTAATATAGATATTCCCTGGAAATTATGCCATATTTGTTCAAAATGAATATTGATCACCAGCTGATTTAAATAACGTATGCAAGGGAAGTAACTCGACTTGAACTTCTCCGAACTAAGAATATTTCGACGGATAATCAAACAATGAGAATGTGATTAATATGAATATGAAAACAGTAATTATCCTGTGAAAGTATGATTATCGTTCTTTCCCAAAGATTCTTCTGATATTGTTACTCTGCACTCTGAAGATGCATTGAGATGTCCTATCTGCATAAACACTTCCCGACCAAAGTGAGATTCTTTGACTCTCGTTTGACACAAGTTGTGCAACACTTGTCAGTGCGGGCGTGAATCGCAGCGCAGACGCCCATTTCTTGCGACTTGTTGTTGCTCGAGTGCCCATTTTATTTTTTTAATAATAATTATTCTTTATTTTTTTTTACTTACTCAATGTTTTATTTTATTATTTTATTTTATTTATATGCATATTGTTTAATTTTTTTTTCTCTTTGTACATAATGCGTGAATGTAATCATATGCCATCTGTATTACTTATTGCCCACATTTGTGGCAGATTGTAATAATTACTCAATAAAAGTTCAATAAAAAAAAAAATAATAATAATTATTGTTCCACGTTCTTTTCACTGTATTATGGAGTAGTATCCAAAAATCCAAAAGTGAGGATTCTTAAGGAATTATAGTGAAATTGCTTCATTAATTTTCAGTTTTTGATTTATGTGACTTTTCACTAGAATTCAGGCTTCCATACTAGCATTATGTTGAATTATTTTAATTAACAATAATTTTGAACGGAAAATACGAGATATGAGTTATGGTCACCTCTACCTATTACAATTTTCTTTGGGTATTTTTATTATTTTTTTTTTTTTAATAATAATTATTGTTCCACCTTCTTTTCCCTATATTGTGGAGTAGTTGGATCCATCTTTCGCCGAGTACAGGAACCGATAAATAAAAAGCAAATACATAATAGAATAGAATAGAAGAATAATTATACTCTGGGACCATATCCCTTAAGAATAACAAATTAGTACAGAAAGAAATGAAATTAGTTACATCTAATAAGTAGTTACACTCAAAGACATAATGAATAAAAAAATGAAAAATAAATAAAGAAGAAATAATAATATGTATCATGTATAATAACAATGATAATGTATACATAGATACTAATTGAAAATATAAAAAGGAAGATTCTACAAATGAAATAAGAAATAGAGTATTTTGATAGAATGCTTATTATATTAAATAGAATCACCTTAATTTGATATTCAGAGTGTGAAAAAATTATATTGATTAGTATCTAATTTGTGCAAATAGTTATTTAAAGTTCCAGAAAGAGCTTAATTTAATTGAGAAAGAAGATAGTTAGCAAAAGTCACCTTGGATAAGAATGAGGTACTGGAAATAGAGGTATTTAAATGTTTTCAGAGATTTTACATATCTGATATGAGGAGGAATGGAATTCCAGATGGTTGAGCGGAAGAGGAAAGAGCGATGGAATGCAGTAGTTCTGTGGGATGGAGTATATAGATCAGAAATGCCACTTCTATTAAACTAGAAAACTAGTTTCGAATTCTAAATATTTATCTTCAGTGCTAAAACATACAAAATTTTCAACACATCAGCACTATGTTGCATTAATTATATATACTAAAGTTTTCAAAAATGTAAGACTAGAAATCAGATATTGGTACTCAACTGAGGAGATCTAACAGATATCTGAAATATATCCATTGTGGAAGGGGGTATGACCAGGAAGGTTAAATTTTGGGGGGTTACCTTTGGATTTCCCCTATGACTCATTGGAATTCTCCGTTCCTATTGGAAAAAAATTAAAAATGGGGCCATTGGAAATGTTTATCTGATCATTTAAACAAAAATCTGTATAAGTTTTAAACGATTTTATAATTTCTAATGATTCATAAATATTAAATTTTAGGGTATTTTCTACTTGATTTATTATTTTTACTCCCGATTATTTATTGAATTTATGGTTATTTTCGTTTAGATGGATAGCGAAATCGGAATTTTTGTTTTTCTTATTGTATGCTTTTATATGTTATTTTACTCATTGATTTACCTATCGTCCATTTTTTTCCCGTGTATTTAGCTTCACATTCCAATATAAGTAGCAATTAACTCTAATTGTATCGTTCCTTCTATATCATCATGCGTATCCCAAGTGAATCAGGATTTGAATCAACATTTATTTATTATGGCCCTTTCCTATGAAGATGTTTGGTGTCTATTACAAATTACAACGCAATAAACTATAAATAATATCATTTTTTTTTTATTTATACTTTATAAAGTATTTTATTTATTTTTATTTATAAAGTAAATTTGCAGTAACATTATTCCAATGATATGTCAATAACTTATGTAGAACTACGCATTAGTAGTACTTCAATAACCAAGGAGAAGCTCCCAGCTTGCCTAATGGATTTGAGATGGTTTCTAGATTGTCATAAAAGGATAGGAATCTTGCTTGGGCTAAATCTGAACGAAAAAATAAATTTTGATTCTCTATTTTGCCATTTGTCTATCTAAATCTGAAGTCATAGCAGATCAAAGATACTGGTGAAAATATTTTTTTTTTTGAAAAGCATATGATAAAGAAGGATCAATACAATTAGAATTTATGAATTAATTGCCACTTCTATTGGAATTATTTTATTAGAAAACTAGTTCTGAATGCTAAACATTCATCATAGCAACAGCCTATTTTAAATTAGTAAAAATATATTAGATAAAAAAATTTCCAATAGCCCTATTTTAAATTTGTTTCTAATAGGAACAGAAAAATCTAATTAGTAATAGGGGAAATCCAAAGGTAAAAAAACCCAAAATTTAACTAAGCCCTTCCCCCACCCACTATGGATATATTTCAGATATCTGTTAGATCTCCACAGGTGAGTAGTAGTAATATTTGATTTCTTGTCTATCTACACATTTTTGAAAACTTTAGTATATATAATCCATGTAACGTAGTGCTGATGTGTTGATTTTTTTTTTTTTTTATGTTTTATAATTGAAGATTAATATTTAGCATTCGAAACTAGTTTTCTAATAAAATAATCCCAATAGAAGTGGCAATTAATTCATCAATCCTCAACTCGAGAAGAGATAGGGAATGCAGTTAGTAGTAAGCGACAATCGTACTATTCTCCTTTCCTCAGTTTGTTTAGTTTGCCTCGTCGCTCCACTTACAATTAGTGTTTAGCTTCGGTAATCGGAAGGGAACAGGAAAACTGCTCATTCATAGGGAAAATCCTTCTGTTTCTCCACTTTGTCAGATAATAGACAAATCATTAACATTTGAAAATGGTCATCTGATAAGCTACGTATCGCAGAACTGGTAAATAATGCATCAGTTACTAAATTTATTATTTATCAGTAATGTACCCTTTGATCCGATTGATAAACCCACATCCTGAAATAATGAGAAACTTGAGAATCGCTTAAAAATTCTCTTCCCGTTCCTTGCTCGTGCCTGTATAAGCTAATCTTAAAACAGTATCTTTTATTTTTGGTACTTGATACAGTAAATGGGGATTAGTTAAAAAAAAAAAAATAAATAATAGCATTATTATTATTATATAGGTCAATGATCTTTAGTTATGGGCTTGGGGTTTTCCTTCCTTCGTCGCAGCAGTTCCCGGAGGTAGTTAAGACAAATATGATAAATGATTCCATGGCGGTATAGAGTTTCATCACCATTGTAACACCAGCTGGCGGACAAAGAGCAACTTGCTCCTCCTAAATAATCACTGCCTCCTTTATATCGAAATTAACTCCCTCTAATTGTCTTCAATTCAAATAATATAGAAAGCAATTTCATTCAGTAGCGAATATACATTAATTTAATGGGATTTACATTTCCTATATTTATTTTACATTATTTTTATTTGCTATTTAGGTACTTCTGATCCTTAAAACAAGCCCAATTAATGTAATTAGGAATGAATTTACTAAAAATGGTACTGTGACTAAACATCGACAGTAAATATTCCAATTTTTAATTTACTCAGGATTGAGTATACTTTACATCCAATACGTCATAAGATATAAAGTATTCTATATGTTTATTACCTATATTGTATAAATTATTATATATATATATATATATATATATATATATATATATATATATATATAAGCAGTATATATATATTAACTAATATTCAAATAATATAGAAAGCAATTTCATCAGAATATCAGCGAATATACATTAATTTAATGGGATTTACATTTCCTATATTTGGTACTTTTTACACGAATTTAGGGAAAAGAAGCAGAGGGTTAATTTATTTGCTATTTAGGTACTTCTGATCCATAAAACACCATTCAGCCCAATTAATGTATATTAGGAATGAATTTCTCTAAAAAAAAGTTTATGGTACTGGATGACTAAAAGTGGAGAAATGTACATCGACAGTAATTTTGTATATTCCAATTTGTGGTTTTAATTGTTTGTTTACTCAGGATTGAGTATACTTTACATTATGATGCCAATACGTCATAAAGATATAAAGTATTCTATATATATATTGTATATATATATATATATATATATATATATATATATATATAAGCATTGGAAAATCAAGCAATTTCACCGTTTCACGTACCTTGGAGAAACCATAAGCTCCAGAGAGCGTACAAGCTAACATAGGGTCACAACAAAAAATGCATTTCGATTGACGCGAAATTAAGACATTATAAAACAGTGATTCTTCCAGAAGCAACCTATGCAGCCGAAACAATGGTAATAGGCGGTCATTCCAAAATTAGAGAATTGGAAAATCAGAAGAAAAGTTCATATGAAGATTTACGGGGCTATTAAAAGAGACGGAATTTGGATGTAAAGACCTCAACGTGAACTCTATGAAAAGACTAACACCATAAGAACTTAGAAATCAGAAAACGTCGAGCAAAATTTTATACACGCATCTACAGGATGGATAAATCCAGAATATCAAAGAAAATTCTCGACATCATTACTACAATTGAATGCGGCATAGAATGGCTGAAAGAAGTGCAAAGGGACCTGCAATAGATCAACATAGAAAATCTCGAATGCCGTAAAAAAATTAAAAATGCAAAGTTAGAACCACGATTATCGTGACAACCTGGGAAAAAGTGGACAGATGAACGGAAGAAAAACATTCTGAGAGGATGAAGAGTTTTGGGGAGGTGAAGAGAAAGAGCAAATAAGGAAAGTGAAATAATGAGTTCAATCACAATAGTAATAACAATTATACATATTTATATACATAATATATATGGATATATTTTCTGGACTGCTACTACGAAATGTTTGATAAGGTTCTTGAGGTTAAGTCAATAAAAGGCTATGTTTTTATTGACTGAACCTCAAGAACCTTATTAAACATATATGTATTTTCTTTCTTTTTCTTATATAAGAAACCCTAAATATAAAAATTTGTACATACATATTTATACATAAAAGCCTTATATGCACTGTAATATTTCTTTTTTTTTTTTTTTTTTTTTTTTCAATAATAATCAATATCGAAATTTGCTATACTATTCGGCAAATAAAAATCATTAATAATGGCCGTGTTTTTTTTCAATTAATCTATTCCTTTGCGTAGAAATATAAATTAATAAAAATGGCCGATTAATCGGCTGCTTTTGTAGTCGGCAGCTAGTCAGCAAAAAGTGCTGACTGGTCGGCCATTTTTACTTATTTATATTTTACGCATAAAAATAGGTTCGATATCAAATATAATCGATATAATAAACAGAATTTTTATTTTTCGAATTTATATCAAAGACAGTGTTGTGAATTGTATTAAATTTTCGTAGGGTCGTTTCTTAAAAACAGGAATAATACAAGCATAGAGTGAGATTGTGTAAGTTTAAAATATTCAGAGTATTTCCTAAACTAGGTATATGGGCAATGACATAAGTAATGAAACTGTCGCTTTTTAGATTTGGAAGGAAAATTGTAAGAACCAATTGGAAATTGGATGGAAGAATAACAACTGACGAGCTGAAGAATTTCTACAACGATATAAATATAGTACAAGACTTTAAAATAGCATAGGTGGTAAAACTTAATAAATTTTCAAGCTATCCAGGGAAGCTAGAACCAGAAAAGCTGGTTGGCCGAAACGTAGATGGGAAGTTACTTGGTATCAGGGAATGGAATGCTGCAGCACTGGATCCGGAGAATTGGGTTCAATAAAAATCTCACAGGGCGTCTCAAATACGGAATCAAAGATACTATTAATGCATATATATTTGGAGGGGTATTTTCTATATTAATGAATTAAACACATTAAATATGGTGAATTAGTTTAAAATAATTGTTAAGGATAATTAGCAACTTTTTTTCAGGACATGGGACATATCGATAATTTAAATATAAAACAAAAGATTGAAAATTACGTATATTTTTGATGTTGAACGTTTTAATAAGCGATGTTAATTAAAATATGAAAAACAAATATTGTCAACAATAGAATTCTTTTTCTTTTTCCGTTGAGGAAAACAAATAGAATTTAATATTGCTAACAGTGGTATTGTAACTGAATGGTACAATTTGTACGTCAAACCACCCCATGCAATTGTGAAACTTTGTAAACACACCCTAGATTCTATTTATATTGCTAGAGAAGGTATCTAGTAACTAGCTTGAACCGTATTACAGCTTCGGTCTCAAATGGCCAATGATTTATACAAAACTAAATTAAATTAAAATTAATTTAAAAACGGATCAAATTTCTTCAAGTCAATAATCAATTAATGCTTACATTTTTTAAAATCAATATTTTAGAAGATTTGAGAGTTTCATTTTCCTTCGATAGCAATGAATGTATCAATTTTACACTCAATTACAAATTCTGAAAAGAACAACGCTTCCTTAATATTACATAATGAAAATCCTATATATTTAGACGTATATATAATAATAGTAAAAATTCTATATTTATTCCGAAACAAGCAAAAACCAGTTTATGAATTTATGGGCTTGGTTTTTTTTTTTTTTTTTTTAACGTATATAAAGAAATAATTTACAATGTTTTCTCGGTTCTAGATGGTAATGAGGGATTTAAAAGGAAAGATTTTAAGTGGAAAAAGTATTAGAATGGCATAGCGTGGAAAGAACGGCGTTTAATATGGACGATGATCGGATAAGGAAAGATCTGTCGAAATCAAAGGTTCAGTCGACTTTATTATCTGAATCTGAACGACAGGACTTTGCTAATGTAATGTATGTTGGAATGGAATCACTTAAGAGAGAATGAAATGAAATCAAAGGCTTAGCTAACTCAAAGATTCAATCCCAACACTAACAACCTCTGACCACACATCTCCCTCCAACCATTATACAATCATGATTCAAATCCCCAATTTCAGACCTGACTCATCCTCCATTCTACGTCTTGGTCTACCCCTCGGACGTTTACCTGATGGCCCTTAACTGATCACTTTTTTTGTATTCCAGACATTACTAAATCCACTTTAACACATTACATGTCTATTTTAACGGCCACGCTTCTATTACCTGGTCTATATTTACCGGACCAATCTTCCGCATTCCGCATTGTATGGCATAATAGAGCTTTTTTATAACTGGGCCAACATTTATCGCCCCCTGAAACGTGCCCCAAGCGGCAGGTTTCAGGGGGTGATAAAATTTGAAAAATTTATTTTTAAAAAACAAAACAAATTAAAGATTTATTCAATAATAGACCAATAAAAAAGAAAAACAAAACAAATAGTGAATTTAAATGTTTGGAAATATGTGTGCATGACCTAAAAAGACCTGAATATCACAATCAATATTGTTTTATTTCATTTTATTTTTTTGCTTGATTTATAAACTTTATTGAGGAGGTCATGGTCCTGCTCTAAAGACTATTGCATCAAATAAATAAATAAAATGTACTTTATTATAATGTTAATTCTTATAAGATACATATTTAGATGGTGGGGGAGGGAAAATGGGGGCGGCTAACTGATCTCTGCACCTGACAAATCTCCTAGTTTCGGCCCTGCATAGAAGAAACATGAAACGACAGAAAAATGATTGCTTCAAAGTATTGGATGGCCAATGAATAAAAAGCTCACCTACTGATCGAGAAAACTTGAACGTTTGAGAAAACTGGAGTTTACATGTTATTGAAATAAACACAAGCCTTTGAATGAGAAGAAAAAAAACCGTTGCTATGATTTTTTTTCTTTAAGATCCAGCCAGCCCCTAATCCCGGCTAGTCCCGCATAGGCAAAAGAAGTGATGTTTTTCACACGGCCTGGTGAAGTGGTTGGTCTTAGCGCCATCAGCTTGGCACTTAAAGAGAAAATGATTAAGCTCTTTAATTAATAAACAGCCATTGAGAGCTGGTTAGTATGCAAGCCTTCTATTTATAGTCTAAGATGGCTGCCTCAGATTTATCTCTCCATCTACATAACCTAAACAGCTTTTTTTTCCATTAGAGAGTAAACAATGTAATTTATCTTGATTACTTTTAAGAGCGACTTATATTTATACAGGTATTATTCTATACAGCGAACCATGTTTAAAATAGAACAGAAGAAAACATTATTCTAGGACAATTTATCTTAAGAATAAATTTATATTATAGAAAGTAAAATCATATCCAGTCCGGGGATTTTCAAATATAAACAACGTAAATAAAAGTAATTTACAAATTTACGTTACAAGAAAATAATTTATTAAATTACAAGAAAATCTTCCCAGCCCTACTTACGGCTAGGAATAGACACTACAAGAACTTCAAATAAAATCGTTGTGTTATGGAAGCAGTTAAGCACAAGATAAACAATAGTGTCGGCCAAAGGATATATATACAATAAAATGAAAAGAAATGTGTTAGAAGATTCTTCCACGCTAGAAGTAAAAAGGCTGTTTTGTAAAGATGGTGCATTAAGAAGTATAAATAAAGAATATGAATAATATTCCTGAGATGCCTACGAGGAGTAACAAATTAAAAATACATATTCTAGTAGAACTCAGCGTTGTACCTAACCTTTGCAACTGAATCCACAGATGCAGTTCTTAAGATTTTTATTCATAGAGTTAGATTTTATCTTAAATGGGATTAAATTTGTCTCGTAACGATAAAGGAGTAACTACTTCGGAAAATAAGGAACCATGAGGTTTGAAATTTTTTTAAATATTAGTGCAAAGGGAGAATAGAAGCCTTGTCTTTTGATTCCTGGCAAAACATTTAAATTCACTCAATAAGACCTACTGATTCCCTATTTACTTACAACGTTTGTTTTTCCTTAAGTTCCCAACAAATTTTAGATTTCAAACGTGAAAATTGAAACATACGATTTCCAAGTAATTTTATTTTATGTTTTTAAACTGATGATTCCGCTGCACAGGCGGAATGGAATATCAATGTTTGTTTGTTTTTTTTGCAAAGAGATCTACAATGAAAAGACAATCCTTCGCTGGTTTTCTGTGTAGTGGTCTAAGGCAGTTTTCATCCATTTTTCATTTTATATCGAAGAGGGAAAAAATCTAATATCGCGCTGCCGAGAAAGTTCTTAAAAGCATCACGATTGAATTTAACAACAGCCTACAATCTTGAACAGGAGAGAACCTATCCTGATGCAGGGTAACTTATTATTATTTATTTGTTTGTGATCTCGCAATTTGCGGTTTCTGAACTGAGGTGGACAAGCCCAGACAAGTCTTGTTTTTTTTAATTTATTTTATTTTTTCTTTCATATGTTCAAAAATTTTCTTACAATCCTTGCCGTGTTCAAGAATACCACTTGTTGACATCAAATCGGCTGTCAATTTCAGGACATCGATACCTATTATTATTATTATTATTATTATCTTATGTCGTTACATCTCAGTGACAAGCCCTGGCCTCCTCTACCAGCTTCTTCCAGTCTTTTTGTGCAGCCACCATTCAGATTCTGATTCCCAGGAAATTCGTCGTATCTCTGGCCACACTATCCGACCACCTCAGCTCCAGCTCATCGTTTGTTCTGATCTTCAAAGAATGAACATCTGCTACAATGTATTTTGAGTAGACCTCGTTGTTTGTTCTCCTTCGTCAGTTTCCAACGAGATAAACTCCTTCGAAGATTCTTTGAAGTAATATTCTTTCAAATACTAGGAAGTCATGCTCAATCAGTTTAGTTATAGTCCATGTCTCTGATCCAAACAACAAAATTCAACAAACTCTTTAAAAAGTCCCTCATACTCTACTGGTCTAAACCCTATAGATTACAATTTATTCGGAGTTTGAATATTATGAATATGAGCTTAAATGTGGAAAATTGTTTTAACTGATTCTGACATTAGAAATTCCTTTTCTTACAAGCTTAAATATTTTAAATAAAATATATTTGATTTAATTGTTACTTTTTTATTTACTACCTGTATCCTAAAAAGGACGTTTCACTGGGGACAATCTTGGTTGGTCGAGTGCTATAAACAGCAGTTCACTATTTCAGTTCCACAGCGCAGATATAAAATTAACAATTCGTAAAAATGAACGTCTCATATTAGAATTTACAGTTAGTATAGTATTATTATTTATAATATATTCGTGATACGTTTATGATTTTTTTTTTCAAAAATCAGCGATTGTGGGCATGCTCTAAAAGCTGGGCAGCAAAGGCAGATATTTAGTGCTCTATGGGTCTGAGAGTTAGAGCCTGACAAATTTCCAGCCAATAGTAACTTTATATGATGCTGTACTTTATATCTTGAGTTTATTACTGACAATATAACCTGTAAGTTTCTCTTATTTCAACAATAAACCACATTCCCTACTCTACCTTTTATAGTTTAATCAGCAAACTGGTAAATCAACCACTAATAAAGAAAGTAACATCGCAATCGATGCTTAATAAACTTTATTAATGCTTGTAATTAATTTGTTTTTATTGCTAGACAAACAATATTATATGTACAATATTAGATGTCTAATTTGGCTTTTGCATATATATTTGTTTTATTGATATCTATATATTGTACATACGTTTCCTAAGTTTTGAGGGTGCTGAAATGGAATTGTAGGGTTAAAAAAATTTTTAATCACATTTTACAGTGTAAAAGCTAAAATGTTTCATGTGAAGTGCATTCAATATATTTTTATCACAAGAACCGACATCGGATTCGAATTCAGCATTCCAAAGAACCCTTAAATACGAAATTTCATCCAAATAGAAAAATAAAAATTCGTAAGCTTCAAAATTAGCCTGACCAAATGGTAGGCAACTTTTGTTTGAATTGAAAAAAACATAAATTACGCTTAGACGGTTAAACGTATAAACTTTATTATTTTACACGAAATATACGGTGGTAAATAAGCTTGAAATGCCATTGTTTTCATCATCCTATCTGGTTTCAAACTCAAGCTAAAAATCAAAATGTTTTTCAGATTTTCCATTTATATACATCAAAAGAAAGCTGAGGCTCTAATCTTTTCAGTGATACCAACCAGTGAATTTTGTGACAAAGTAATGGCGATTTAAAGGCATGTAACCAATAATCGGTTTAAAAATTTTATTTTCCTCGAAGAGGGTGAAAAAAAACGATATTTTTTTATTTTGTTGAATAAGCGTTTTTCAATGTTTTTTAGGGTGCTGAATTAGAATCTGACGTCATTTTTTGTGTGAAAAAATATATAGAGATAGTTTACTTAAAAATCTAATATTTTTTTTAGAATTTAATTAACCTAAACCAAAATCTATGGAGTGGCTGTATTTTTCCTTGAATCCGCAATCAAAACTAAACATCTTGGTGCAAGAATCATGTCGATATAATTTTTTAAACTCGAGATATAAAATAAATTATTTTAATGCTATTTTATTTTTTTCTCGGCTTCTATGGCCCATTGGTCGGAACGGCAAAATACGTGTCTAATATTTTTTGACCAGGAACCTCCAAAACAATTGCTAACAAGATCCGTAAGAGACTGAGTATGTCCTCCCCTTGTTGGATAATTAAAACTAATAATTGGAGTTTTATATAAAAATCTTGTATTAAAGTTTGCAATTGAGCATTATTTCTTCAATGATATTTTCACGCATAGCAGTAATTTTTAAACTGGTTAAACTTGCATTGATCAGGTCGTTGAAGATTACGCAAAAGCCTAACTAGACATCTAATTTTTAATTTTAATGAATGTGTCGATAAGCCAAATAGACAGAGACTATTGAAAAGCGCTATAAACTAAAGACCCATGAATAATTTTTTTATACAGAATATGAAAAAGCAAATGATTTTGATTTAGTAATAACTTTCATTCGGCAAAAATAGTATTATCGATTTGATCTGGTTGGGTTTGAATATCCATCCGTAAAAGTTTATGACAGTGTTGCTAACATCTTTTCTGCTTTTTAACGTTGTACAATTTAATTTTTATTAGTCTGTTGCGAAATGGTTCTAACCACATATCGGTCGATTTTCTAACTTCAATGGGATCCGCATGTCTCTGCACATATTAAAATCTTTTTTAACAATTTGATTGATAATTATTAAATTTCATTATCCATCTCAAACTTTAGATAATGCCTCACCATTGTAACCTCTCTTGCAAAATGGCACTCCTCACCTATCGGTCGATTTTCAAAATTCTTTGGAAACAGCTTATTAAAAATCAGTAGATTTTAATATTTCTAAACCTTCATGGAACTATAAAGTTGATGTGGTTAAAATTTGGTTCAGTAGTTTTCGAGGTTAGTGATCATAAACGAAAAAAATGGCTTTTCTTTTTATATAACAGTATAGATTTTCTGATAACATTTAAGATATAACAATGATAAAATAAAAAATAAAATAGAAAAATGAGAAGCGCAAAGAACAGAAAAATAATATTAAGGAGTATTAATTACACCCACATAAGTATAAAAATCATACGGAAAAACTAACAAAATCGAAGCTATCAATTAATTCAATATAGAGCAATTCCTTTATCAGTAAGAAAATAATATTTAAAACATTTAAAATTCCATTTTATATTCCAAACTATGTAATGCAATTAGAACGCAAATGTATCTACTTTTTTGAAATTACACCATAGATACATACAAACAAACACTTTTAAGGATGAATAACTTAAAATAATAAAAAGAAATATTTATTTGTTCAAATATATCAAACATTTAGTAAATAGGTTTTAGTTACTGATGTATTACATAGAAATAAAATAAAGGAAAAAAAATATACTATAAGTAATCAAATACTGAATCAATATCATGAAAATATTATTAGACTGGTTAGGGATTCACCAGTTTTATTATTAATAAAAATATAAATTTTCTTATTATTTATAAAAGAAAACATATCTTAGAAATAAAAATTCTTCTTACGTTGATATTTCATTTTGCAATTTATACCGCATATTTACTAAATGATTTTTTTTTTTTAATATAGCTGTAAATTTCTGTTAATTAAAGAATTAAAATAAAATTTTAATTAATCAATATTTTCGTTATAATAGATAAAAACCATGAAGCCTCCAAATGTTCCAGATAGTTATAAATAATTATTGTTAGTTATAAACATAGCTATCAGATACAAATTAATTTAAATTTTAGCAATTCATGAGTATTTAAATATTCTGTGAACTAGTTTTTCAAGGACTCGAGGAAATAAAATATTAATTCTGAAGCTGAGATCGTATTTCCATATCGTTTCCTTTAGCTCGTTATACAATATCAAACAAATATCTACGTACTAAACTTTATATTAGTATAACAGGGATCTTAATATTTATTAAGTATTAACATATATAGGCAATAAGTGATTGAAATAAAATACTGATCCATATCAGTTTACAAACAAAGTATGAATAATGATTAATTTTATCATTTTTTTTTTTAATTTCTTTTCGGGATTATTGAAAACAAATTTACCAGCAAGCATTCAAGATTGATATAGAATAAAGTTCATTTAGTCCTTAAGATGTTCAGAACTTTAAAATGTATCGAAATCTTGAGGTATAATGTACATTGTTAAGACTGTTTATCGTAGAAGAAAGTAAATATATACGTATTTTTAGGCAAATAAAAAACAAATATTAATTTATAAATCGAAATTTTAATAGTAATATAAACCTTTTTAAAAATGTTGAGGAAATAGGTATAATTAATTAATATAATTTTAGTAACCTAAAAATCCAAAAAGAGAAAATAAGGGCTGTAAAAAAATTAATTGTTGTTATACAATGTATTGGCATATCTAATTTTATTTATATTATCATATTCAGTTAAGAAAAAATAATTATAAAATACCAAAAAAATTTAAGGAAATAATTAATAAACAAATTTTTGGTTCTGGTAATTTATTACTAAAGATTTTACAGTTATATTTAATTATAAATAATAATTAGTATTATTACACAAATTATAAGGGTATTCATACTCTAATAGTTATAAATATTATTAATAATAATAAAATAATACCCAAATAAATAAATATTATTTATAAATGATAATTATTTATTAATAAAGAATATTTTTGTTATTTATTTATATATTTATTATTTTTTATTATTATAAATCCCACTAACATTAGGAAAAAACCTAGCGGTTACGTACGATCCTGGCCAAATCACCATAACCCAGGCCAATTAACAATACATACAACATTACCCAGTACAGAATGTAAGACCCTCCATGGGTTGTGGTGATACAGGTTTTTATTTTTTTATATTTAAATTTTTTTTTTTCATTTATTGATAGTTACCACTGTACAAAATAATAAACATCCTGTAAATGTGTTGATAGTGAATACAATGGCATGTAAATAACTTGTGAAGAATTACTCACTAGTAGCACTTCAATAAAATCTACACTAAAAGGTCTCTAGGCCATCTTCTTTTCAGACGCCTCGGAGGATTATCGGGAATGGAGTGGGACTAAAGTTGTGAGACTAGTGGATTGGAGTGGTTATGGAGCTTACTATGGAAGGATACGTATCTGGTTTAGGCTAAATCAGCAACATATGGAACATTAAGATCTTTATGGATAAGATTATTGGTCACAAAATAAGGAGCATTGAGGATTTTCCAAAGGATTTTGGATTGTAAGAATTGGATACGAGATGAATTGGATGTTTTTAAAAATTATATTTATAATCCTAAGCGATGTTCAGATTTATTGTCATAAGCATAAGACAGGATGCATCATAGCTAAATAGTATAAGCAACAATGAAAACTCATTATCTACTCTAAGAGGATTAGAAAAACTATTTTTGAGTTTAAAAAATCCTTCCTCGTCGAAATTCACAATTTGAAGATTTGAATAGTTAAATTGCATTAATTTTTAAATTTTAATACAGATATAATACAGAATCATAACGAAATTTATAACAAGAAAAATCAGTCCCACAATGCCAAAATAAAATATTACAACTCCACAGTCAAACAAGTAATTACACATGTTAAAGGAACAACCACAATCAGCAATATCCTAAAAAAAAAAAGAAAAAAAAAATTGGAAAAAACTCCCAAAAATAGCAAAGAGAATATTAACATTTTTGAGAAAATTAAAATTTACCTAACAAGGATGTCGCTTGAGATCAGATCAGAAAATGTTTATTAAAAGCTAGAGACGTTTTATCGAATCAATATTACAATCTGCCTCTCTTCAGGACAATAAGTAATGTAGATGGCAAGAATCAATTAATATTATATGTACAATGAAAACAAATAAAAATTAAATAAAATAATAAAAAAACCTAACGAAACAAAATAAATAATAAATGATAATATAAAATAAAATGAAAATAAGAAAACATTTTTAAATTTAAATACATTCACATAATATATACAATCATGTCGGGAAACCCCGAACCAAGCTTGTCCCTCTACTTATGGGAGGAATATTCCGAACCATGAGATCACATCGCTGCTTTCTCAGCTGCAAGATATATTTGACTAGTGTCAACATTTAGAGGAGGCTGAGGGAGAGCGATACACATTCGCTCTTGAAGGAAATTTATAAGAAAACAGAAAACACAGAAATAACAATACGGAAAAGAATGAAATCTGAAAGCTAAAATCCTACGGACAAATGATAAGAATAAAATAATGAAAAGTCTGGTAGGTTATACTAAGTAATTATAATAACTACATAAAATGAAAAATTGATGAGCTAAAAGTTATTATAGGAAATAAGTAAAAGCAAACTGGCCAATAATGGACTGTAGAAAAGAGGATTATTCACTCTGAAATAATGGAAAACATCTGTAAAAGAAAGAAAAAATAGAAGGTAGTCCAAATTATGTGAAAATTTTGTCGTCCACAGCTAAATTTACAAACCTTTTAGTAAGTAAATATCAGAGGGTTTAAAAGTACTGTCGTTTTTTCATTAATTAGGATTTATTTAGTCTTTGCCGTCTTTGTTATAATTCTATTTTCAATTCGACCTTTTCCAATGCAAACAATATTGCTTACTGTCTTTGAAATAAGGAATACCTTTTAATCCAGTCACTGCTAAACGTTTGAAGAAATATATTAAAATGGTGAATTTAAAATTCAAATTCGGTCAATTTTACTAAATTAATTTTAAACATAGCATGAAGGCAACCGAGAACGCTCGACAAATGTGCTCTATGCTTGGTGAGAAGGTACTCTCTGGACGTAAAGCTTAATTTTGATTTTCCAAATTTCTTCAAGGCAATCAACAGATTGAAGATGATGCTCGTTCTTGAAAACCTCAAGTTGCCAAAGAACAGGAAATTCGAGAATTAAATTATTCGAATTCACGTCAAACATGTCCGGAAATAGGTAAGTTATTAAATATTTCACAAGCAACAGCCTGGGGATACCTACATAAAATGGGAAATATAAAAACTGGATAAATAGGTCCCTCACAAGTTTTCAGAGGCGAATAAGAGGCCACATACTGCAAAGTTGACTAAGAATAAATTAATTGAAATAGAATGAGAAACATTGCCCCACTCACCTTATTCTCCTAACCTTTTACTGATTATCACCTTTACCAATATTTAGACAATTGTCTCCGGCAGAAATGTTTTGACAACCAACAAAGCCTAGAATTTGAATCAAATCTGTTTTTTACCGGCAAAGATCAATCATTTTGTAAAAACGGTATTTGGGATCTTGCATAGCGGTGGGATAAAGTTATTAGTTGTAACAGAGATTATTAAAATCAATAAAGTTATTGTACAGTTACTGGTTCATTGAATTTTTTACTACCCAAAAAACGATAAGACTTTTGAAACCTGGTATAAAAGTAATAAAAAAATAAAATAAAGATTAACGGATTCAGTATTTGGTAAATACTTTTACCTACAAGCGGATTGTTACTCTGAAGCACTTTCAACCGCCAGGATTTTCCTCTAAACCATTGTAGTTCTCTGCTTTATTTTGCAATTTGAGCCCTGTCGTTGCAATATTTAATGCTGAAAAGTCGGTGAAACCTGAGTGCAGTTGTAGATGGGACATCTGAGCCCTTCCAGAAAATATAAAGGGAATAAGGATAAGGTAGTAATCCGAAGAAAGAAAAGATTTAAGTTTGAAAAGAAGCCCATTATGCCAGGCTCAGTCGAATGCTTTTGATACATCCAGGAAAACGGCAGTAGCGTATAGTGTTACCTCTATTACGGCTGAAATACAATCTATGATTCTATATCGATGAATTATAGTAGAGAAAAGTTAGTAAAATACAACATGGCATATTTCATCTACAATTTGTGTTGGAAATTTTTTAAGATGAGTTTCTTAAATTTAAAAAGAATATTATGGTTAGTATTTACTAGCAGTCCCATTGCAGCTTCTACTATTCTCATATATATAAAGAACTTAGATTATTAAACTAATAATTGAATTTCATTTGTTTATCGACAAAAATCTTTAGAAGGAATTTAGCATTATTTCTTCAATAATAATTTCACGCATGGCACTAATTTTTAACCTGGTTAACATTGCATTAATTATATGTTTGAAGAGTACGTAAAAGCATAAATAAACATTTGGCAAAAATAATTTTATCGATCCATCTGTTTGGATTTAATTTCTAAAAATAAAAGTAGATGACTGGCAAACCTCAATTCTGGCACTCAAGAGTATACATTTTAATAACTATTATAGTAAAATTTGATACAGTTGTGCTTAATAGTTTTACCATTACCAACTTTGTTGCGAATTTGCCAAATATCGGTCGATTTTTAAACTACACTGGGATCCACATGTCGCTCCGTATATTTATAGCGTTTCTAATAACAACTGAAAATATGTGATTTTAATCATAAATTTCTGGCTCTATATAACGCTATACCTTTGTAACCACTCTCGAATAGTGCTTTTCACCTATCGGTGGATAATCAAACTTACTGCGCTCCATTTATCGCTTTTTTATGGGAATATAATTGAAAATCTGAAAATTATATTATTGCTTAACCTTCCTTGAACAATGAAGATGATGTGGTTAAAATGTAGTCCAGATTGGCTCAGTAGTTTTCGCGGTTAGTGATCACAAACGAAAAATAGCTCGTCATTTTATATAATAGTATAGATATAGATAGGAGAATGTTATTAAAATATCTATAATCAATTATAAAATGTTGCTCTAAAATGTCTAAAAAGTTGGCCTTATATATTGAGGAACATAAATAATTAAACTTTTTGAATTTAACGAATTCCGAAATTATTTTTCGTGATGATTCGGAATATGCCGTCTAATTTTGTTTCTTCTAGGATGTAAGGTTTTAGAGTGAAAAATTCAGAAATTTCAGATCTTTTAATTTTGAATAAGGTAATATAAGTATGAATTAATATATTTTTTAAAATAAACATGATGATACGATTATCACCTGTACTCATATGTAAGGCCCCAGCAGTAGCCAGTAAGCATGCTTTCATTTCATTTTACTCAACAGTAAACAATTATAACTGAAATATTATTGCGCAGTCTAAAAGAAATAAAATTGTATATGAAGTGATATTGAAAATTGAAAGGTTTGGTGGATGAAGGGTTTATGTCACATATTTCAAAAATATAATCTAGTTCATTGGATGAAGAATTTATCCGAAGATGTATTGATTTTAAGAAGTGTTAGGTAGCAAAATCACAATAATTCAAAACAACTTGACAAAGAGATATAAAGAAGATAAAGGGGCAATGTAGCATTTATCTGATAAAGGAAAATATAATTTAAAAAAAACAAAAAACTTTAAACATAAATTACTTAAAATTGTGTTTTGTTACATAACCCCTTCATCCACCAAACCATTCAATTGCTAGTAAAGAAATAAAGGTTTTACCTCACTTAGGAATGACCATAGTTCGATAATTTAGCCTATCGATAGTTTCGATAAAATCCACTGGTAGCTATCGATATTATATATTCAATAGGGTATAAATATTTAGGTATAGTCATCAGGAACTGTACCTTATATTCATAGATTACACAGGCCAACAAAAAAAATGTTTTTGAAAACTTTAATAGCTGATTTTTATAGATTTTTGTGTGCTGAATCCAAATCTGGTCTTTGTTGGTTTGTAACACCGATATTTTTTGGGAAATTTTTGTTTTTTTTATATCATTTAAAAAAGCATACATAACTGTTTCATATAAATATAAAGCATTATATAACTGTTTCATGAGGCCTAACTTTAAATGTAGAGGTGGTAAGAGAATGTTTATAGAATCTACAAGGTTTTTGCGGAGAATGTTCTTCTCGCCGGGTTTTGAAGACTCCCTCACAGCCCAGTTCTTTCAGCACCAATGTTGATCCCTTGCTCTACTGCCCCATTCACAAAAACATGGAAATTTGGTAAAACCGCCTTGCTGACCAAGAAGCATACATGTTACTTTTAAGTCACCACTTACCATCCAACCATGAACCGAATAACCAATTTTATTCCACACTGTTTGTAGGTTTTCATATGTACACAGTGGCCAAAAGGTATAGATTCTTAAGTGTTACTATTTTGTAATAAAACTGCTTTTAAACTAGTTTTGGAAAAATCAATAAACAGCCTCCAATCTTCTTTTTTGTATTCAACACCGAACTCTTTGATTAGACCTGGAATGTCTAAGCAGTACACTAAATCACCTTCTTGTTCAAAAAATTTCGAAAACTGCTGCTCTCTCTTCCTATACACATGTATGCTAGTTCCAATTGCCAACAAGTTCTTTTCTTTTAGTCTAGAACCAAGCAATTCAGCTTTTTCTTTTGTTAACCCAAGATCCCTAAGTCGTTAAGCTCAATCTGAGTAAACAGTTTAGGCTCTACATTTGCTGTAGCACATTAGAACTCTTCATCATCTTGCTCATCTACATCTATATCTGTTTCAGCAGTGCAGTCAACTCTTCTACATCCAGCACAAATTATTTTACAATTTTATTTGTAGTATATAAAAGCTGTTGAATTCTGTAATAAATCAAAAAAATTAATATATTGATGTGCAAATGTGAAAAAAATGGTAGGTAATACGGCTTAATAAGTGTCATATTTGGATTTAGTACCCTAAAAAACAGAATACTAAGGTGTTTTCAGTAAAAAAGTTTTTTCATCTTTGGCCTGTGTTATTGAATAAACGCCCAAGCTGTAGAACAACATAGCAACCATTTCCAAATTACATCTTCAGTTTAAAAACTATTACCTATTATTGTCAATCGAAAAATTAGAAATATATTACACCCATTAAAATATATCTATTTATCAAATACACGCCATGGGGGCGTGTTTCTCAATTCTATTTTTAGCCTGTTTTTGACCTTTAGAAATTATTAGTTTTATGTCCTATTAAGATTCCAAAACATGCAGCAACCCAACACTATATGTTGTTTCGCAGCTCCTAAGTAAATTGTTTGAAAGTAAAAGCACATGTTAAACATAGATCGGGTATCACACCACGCACGTAAGAATAAAATTGTTCATGGTTCAAAAAATACTTCAATATTCTTCCAAAGGCTTTCCAAAGTTCTATTATTTTTTAAATTAATTTATTTCATCGTCTTAATTTGCGTTTCGAAATTAAATTTTGTTATTTTAAGATAATATAAAAATTAAATAATACTTTTAAAATACTCCAGATAGTCAAAGAATCTTTTCTTCACATTTCAATTTAAAAATTTTTTTTTTAATGTAAATTTTCGACTATCACATTTCTAGATTATCCACGGTTTTTCTTTGATGAAAAAACCTACAAAAGTTTACATTTGCTTGTTCCTTACTGCAGAATAAGTTAAACAATTAGGTCTATAATAACACATTACAGAGAAATATATTTTTTTAATAAAAACAAGAACGTTTTACACAAAACTAGTTTAAAATTAAATTATAATTTAAGATTTACTGTAGTGTGTAAGGCATATATACATAAAAATGTAGAGCCCTATTACCTATTTGCTATTTTAAATCTATTATTCGATAATGTTGATAGTTTAGCCCAAACCAGATAACTATCCTTCCATTATAAAATCCACACGCCTCCTCATAATTCTCACTCTATTTCCGATAATCCTCCGAGGCGTCTAAAAAGAAGATGGCCTGGAGACCTTCTAGTGGAGAATTTATATTGTGGTGCTACTGATGAGCAGTTCTTACCAAGTTTTGACATGTTATTTTAATCACAATCAACACATTTAACTAATGTATATATTGTGTAGAGTTGTAAATTTAAATTAAAAAAAAAAAAATTACTCAATAAAAAAAATAAAGATATGACTCGTTAAAATACTAAGAACCATAAAGAGGAGAATGGAAGCTATAAAAAAAAAAGATATGTAAATAGAAAAACGATATCATACTTTAAAAGCTCTAATTTGTGAAACTGAAGAAGTGCTTCGACAAGAAAAAACAAAAACAGTCGCCAATTTTCTGTTTCTGTTCGTATTCGGCCATTTCATGAATTTTCCGTGTTCCTGTTTTGCATTCTACCGATAATTCAGAGTGTAGTGTATTAATTAATATCCCTGTATTTGAGGAGTCTTTTGTTTATGTTATTGGATATGATGATAAATATATTTATCTTAAAAATAAAATTCACGAAATAGTTTCGTTGTCTCGACATAATAATGAAAAAATTGTAAATGTTTCTGCATTCACAGATATGTTTCAACTATCAAACAATTAAATACTCGTATGCCATCTACTTGTCTTATTAATGTGTCCAGGTCTCATTGATAATCTTTCCTGGTTATATTCCTACTCACATGTTTCAAACTATTTCGATTTCAAACGGCAGGTGAGGATGCATTTGTTGAGGATTCTTAGGGAGGCCAATATCCTTAATAAACATAAAAAAACAAATTAATTAGAGATCATGTAGGAGAATCGAACGACAAGAAACTGCTCGCATTTCCGATTATTCTAACATTTACAACACAAGCGCTAAAAGTTCCAAATTAATTACAAAAGACTTATTTATATGACAGTAATTAGACCATTTGAACATAGCGAGTTGAGCTTTGGGGCTCCACTAAACCTTACTATCCCTAAAATCATCGATAACTAATCTTCTTTTTCTTCCTTCTCCAGTTCTTTCATGCCTTTCAGCGTAGAGCTTGACGCACCACGGCCCACCTTTTCCATTCCTCTCGATCCATAGCCATCCGTTTCATCTGGTTCATGGTCCTTCCGCGTTCTCTTCCCAGCTTTTCAATATGCCGGGGGGGCGTCTTTCTTCTGGTTTCGCCTCCATATACCATTTTATCCTTCTTCTTCTCAGGCATTCAACATATATGCCCAAACCACTTTAGCTGTCGTTTCTCCATCCTAGTCTGTATAGATAGCACCACAGATGGTCTCTTATGATCTCATTCCGGACACAATCCCTTCTTGTCTTTCCAATCACTCTCCTAAGGAATCTCAGTTCTTCTAATATGGCTTTCGAGGGCGGTCAAACGCTCTGCTGATAAATGACCCAATATGTTACAGTTTTGGCCCAAACAAAATACCTAACCTATCCATGACAAGCTGCATACCCACTCTAATATATATTTAGAGATCGATTTTTTTTTTTTTTTTTTTTTTTTACAAAAATTATTTTTATAATTCATTTGAGGTCTTACTCTTCGATTTTAACGCCTTCATTTTGACGGCATTGTTAGAGGAGGTTGGTGGCCTTTGACAGCAGCCGGGGCAAATTATCCTCTCATGTCTTCAGGTTACACTCTTTCTGACAGGTATAAAGCTATAAATTATCTTGCAGGGAGCCTACCAACTCCTAGGAGGTACCTAGTACGGAAGAAGGAAGTCCTAGGTTCTTAAACCTTTGATGCCTATAAGCTTTGACTATAGATGTCTATTTAGAAGGATATTTGATAAAGGTCATGTGTGAAAGCAGCTATTGACCTGAAAAGGCTCATCTTTTGATAAAGTCAATAGCTAACTTCTATATCCATCAATCTATGATGATTATTTTATTAAATAAAAAGTATTTTTTATTTCATAATATTATATATATTTTTATATATGTAACCGTTATTGATAATTACAACTGTATACACTATATGAAATAAGTAAATTTGTGGTAAAATTATTGTAATGACATGTCAATAACTTTTAAAGAACTATTCGTTAGTAGTACTTCAATAAATGTTCTAGAAAGCCCCTAGGCCATACTCTTTTCAGACGCCACGAAGGGCTATCGGGAATCGGGAGGAAAACAAGTTGGGAGACTATTGTACTCGAGTAGGTAGGTAGCATGTCATAGAAGGATATGTATCCTGTTTTCACCAAATTTGCAGAATATGGCAAATTTAGATCGTCATGTATAAGTTTATTTGTGAGATAATGAGGAGATTTGAGGATTTCGTGAAGGAATTTAGGTTGTAACACACATGTGTCATCTGTAGGGCAGTGAAATATATGCATTTGCATATTTCTCCTAGAATACTAAAACATCTAATATCATCACAATGTATATTGTATGAGGCATTTAGAATCGATTTAAGTTATTTTTATTTTGCATATTTTGACATAAATACATATTTTCACAAATTCTGAATTGTAATTGCAATTTATCTACATATGTATTTGACTTCAGAAAGTTTTATTTTGAGTTCGTTCTGATAACGTCATATCAACTAATGCTTGGTTTTTAGTAACACAACACAAAAAAAAAAAAAAAAAAAAAAAAAAAAGAAAGAAAAAGAGATAAGACGTCAAAATGTGGGGAAAAAAAATTGTTAGACAAACTGCCACTGGATAAGAAATGTCTGGTCTCAAAGGCAATGTTTATATGAATGCCCTGTATACAGAGTACCTCTTAATGTAAAAAAAAAAATTTAAACTAGATCAAAACTCAAAGATCAAAACTAGTTTCGAATGCTAAACATTCATCTTCAGTTCTAAAACATACAAAATTTTTTCAACACATGAGTACTATGTTACATAGATTATATATACTAAAGTTTTTTTAAAAAGATAAGACAAGAAATCAAACATGGGCACTCACCTTCCAGGTAACTAAAACACTGAATTTGTGAGAAGTAAAAGGTGGAGGCAGGTAGGTTAAGTTTTAGATTTACAATGCGGTTTCCATTATGACTCATTGGGTTTTTCCGTTCCTATGGGAAACAAATTTAAAATGGGGCTATTGGATATGTTAATCTGATCATTTAAACAAAAATCTGGATCGGTTTTAAACGATTTTATTATTTCTAGTGATTCAAAAGTATTTAATTTTAGGCTAAAATTAAATACTTTTGAATCACTAGAAATAATAAAATCGTTTAAAACCGATCCAGATTTTTGTTTAAATGATCAGATTAACATATCCAATAGCCCCATTTTAAATTTGTTTCCCATAGGAACGGAAAAACCCAATGAGTCATAAGGGAAACCCCATTGTAAATCTAAAACTTAACCTACCTGCCTCCCCTTTTACTTCTCACAAATTCAGTGTTTTAGTTACCTCGAAGGTGAGTGCCCAAGTTTGATTTCTTGTCTTATCTTTTTAAAAAACTTTAGTATATATAATCTATGTAACATTGTACTCATGTGTTGAAAAAAATGTGTATGTTTTAGAACTGAAGATGAATGTTTAGCATTCGAAACTAGTTTTGAAATAAAATAATCTCAATAGAAGTGGCACTCAATTCATCAATCCTAATTGTATTGATCCTCTTATATCATCATGCGTACCTCAAGTTATTCACAAAACTGCGAATCTCAAAAAAAAACAATTTAATTTACCAATTTAACCACCTTTTATATGGTATGATCAAATTAATGATTCCGTATCGATTTCAAAGAGAAATTTACTTTTAAATCCGGAAAAACATGGTGTTTTCATATAGCATAAAAATCTGTTAGTTATGTAAATCAGATATTATGATAATCGCTTAATAGAAACATGTATTTTAAACATAATAAACTCTTCATTGGAATAAAAACCAAAGGAAAACTGTCAATAAAGCGACACTAGATCAAAGGATTTTATGTTATTACATTTATCTATTTATTATTATTATTTACAATTTATTTTATAAGATTTTCGATGTAAGGTTTAATGATAATGAACATAGACCTCAATTTTGCCGTTGGCTGAAGAATACCACTTTTTGAGGTGAATTTTATGGACAGATGATTCTGTTTTTACGGGGGAAGGCATTTCTACCTACCCATGAGGGGTAATGTTGGTTTATTCATTATTGTAATAAATAAATGTAATAACATACAATTTTTCGAAAAACGGTGGGCGTTGAAGTATTATAAGACATTGTAACTTCCCCAAATAAAGTGAAGATCAAACTGTTATTTAGGTACCAAGTTTGTAAAATACAAGGTTACATGTATTCTGCTCTTATAGGTAATTTAATTCTAAATCCAAAAATATGGTCATAATTTGAAAAATGTTTAAACAAAGTGGAAATATTACAGCTTCAATGGCAAAAAACGTGTTTTCTTCAAAAAAGTCTTTGAATTATCGTATATCTTAAACGGATTGGAATAGAAAGGTAAGGTTTGCGGCATGTTTCTTCATTTATTGATCTAGTTTAACCCAATTTTTTTTACACTAGAGGTACTAACCCTGTATATGTATTGCTATATTTTATCTTTTTAAATAATGTAGATATCTTCGGTATTTAATGGCATATATTACCTAATATATTTGTACATATACATATATGTGAATATTTTTTAGTTTTTATTGCATATAATTTACAGCCCAAGTCATCAGTATATGTACGTGGTGAGAACGATGCTACGAAGAGTCGGGATGTCAGCTGTATACATTTCTTTCTGTCTTAATTCCTCAATATATTTAGGAGATAATTGTATTTTTCAGGTTAATACAGCTCTCCGGCTTTGTATTCATGGGAAATCTGGCTGAGCTTTTTAAATTATTTCAATCATCATACAGAATCTCTAAACCCTTGTGAGAACATCTCAACTCAACACCTCCTTCTAATATTGTTGCGGAATGAGAAATTTTGGACGGTGTTGAAATTACGAGGAAAAAAAAAACAAAAATGCTGATTGAAGCGAACTAATTTGGAGTGAAGGGAGTGGGATTTGGGAATGATAGTCCAATCATAATATGCTGCCTTGAGGTTAGTTCAGTAAATTGAAACAGCTGGAGAAGACAGGGCCTTCGTAGATATTTCAAATTTTCTCTTTATCTCATGTTGATTAACAGACTTAATTTAATCTTCGTATTTAGGTTACTCCTACAACAGGGGCACATGGTTGTGAATGAAATTGGTTTTGAAAAATTCTTGGAATGCAATCCCTTTATTTAATTAATTTAGGGATATAAACATATTTTATTAATGAAATTATATTTAAATAGTTTTCTGCGTCGTGGCTTCGCCCCCTCAGATATGTGAATAAATTAAGAAAATTAAACTAATAATTGAAGTTTTATTAATTAATTGTATTGTAGAAAGTATGCAAAAAGTGAAAACATATATTCATGAGACATCTGAATAAACTACATTTCAAGTATTGTCTTAGGGTTTTAAATTCTGGAAAGCCCTGTTAGTTCTGTGAAATAAGGGTTTGCCGAAGAAAAACTGCCGACCTTTTATTCTCAACGGATATTTATGTTTTTTGGGGTGCTGAATCCGAATCTGAAGTTTGCTACCACGGCAAACGTCGGCTTCATACCCAAAACCGCCCAAAATACCGATTTTTTACGGATTTCATAAAAGTACGGGATCTTTAGCGTTCTGGCATGTGTATTTTGAGAGACCCGAATAAAACTTCATATTTAGAGTTTAATAGTTCCTAGGCCCCATCCTCTACACGACGTATACAGCTGACATTCCAACTCATCCTACCACAGTCCTCACCACTTACGCTGCCTCCCCCACCCTTCATTGCCTCCCAAACACTCCAGTCCCATATCCTAACCCTTCAAGAATGGTGTCAAAAATGGAGAATCAAAAAAAATCTCACCAAATAACCTTTACCCTTCGTCGTGAGCCCACGACTTCCTGTCCTACAGTATCCTTTAATGATATTCCACTAATCCCTGTTGAACAGATCCGCTACCTTGGACTCCACTTGGACAAACGTCTTACTTGGAATCCACATACAAGACTAAAAAGACAAGAAAATGCCCGTCGTTACAGATTACTTCAACATTTATTAGACAAAAGTTCAAAGCTCCCTATTAATTACAAAAGATTAATAAACATGACTGTGATTAGACCTATCTGGACGTACGGAGTTGAGCTTTGGGGCTCCACTAAACCATCCAAATTATCTCGTATCCAATCCTTACAATCCAAAATCCTTCGAAAAATCCTCAATGCACCTTACTTTGTCTCCAATAAACGTATCCATAAACATCTTAATGTTCCATATGTTGCAGATTTAGCCCAAACCAGATATCTATCCTTTCTTAGTAAGCTCCATAACCACTACAATCCCCTAATTTCTCAGCTTGCGTCCCACACTATTCCTGATAATCCTCCGAGGCGTCTGAAAAGAAGCGTCTGATGGGTAGTATTTTTCATGTTTTGTCACGTTATTCTAATAGTTAACAGCACATTTACTTGATGTATAAATTTTGTACAGTTGTAAACTTCAATAAATTGTTATAAAAAAAAAAAAAAAAATAGTAAATTTGGCCAGCTTTTAGATAAAAAATAAAGAAAAAAAGAAATTTTCAGACAAACCGATAGTTTCGGAGTTATAGGTAAATAACCGGTTTTTTGGGTAATTTTGGATATGGTACGGGTTTTTTAGCGTGATTTTATGGAACATTATTAAAATTTCATATATATAACAGTTTAATGGTAAATTTAATCATCTGTAAGATTAAAACAAAGTAATTTTGAATCGGACAAATAGTTTCGGAGGTATAGACAATTAAAAGTACGACTAACATGTTTTAGCGGAGAAGTGAGACTGACTGCCAGTTGACCAATTTCTACACTTTTTCCCAAGAACTTAGGTATATAGTCCGATTTCGGAGTAGTTTTTTTTTTCATTTAATAGGTAATGATTCCAGCTACAATTAATATTTAAAGACTTTCTTAAAAAAAAAAAAAAAAGGTTCGTTTTCGTAATATAGGTAAATAACCGGTTTTTTGGGTAATTTTGGATATGAAGCCGACGTCTGCCGTGGTAGCAAACTTCAGATTCGGATTCAGCACCCCAAAAAAACATAAAGACCCGTTGAGAATAAAAGTTCGGCAGTAAATATTGAAAATGGACTTTTGGAGCTTTATTTTACGAGACTATGTGTACATATAATTGACATTAGATAAACAGTGAGTTCGAAAACTACAACTCGTTTGTAAGTCAGGTCCTGCGATTATAATCTGTAATAGCCAAAAAACTTTAATTGGAAATTTTAATCGTTTAAATTGAAATCAATGGGATTCTAGTAATAAATGAGATTTCTCTAGGCATTGCTCCAGTGAGATTTATAGCCTCGATGATATTTCTATGCATAGCGGTAACAAGTCATCTGAACATAATTATATAATTTTATATCTATTTTTTTTTTTAATGTATGAGTTGGTAATCCGGATTGACAGAGATTATTTACTATATTATTAGAGATATTTTCGTCGATTTTAAAGCTTCACTGGGATCTACATTTCACACCATATATATATATATATATATATATATATATATATATATATATATATATATATTTAAACAATTTAATTGAATATAACTAAATTTTATAATAAATTTCAAGCTCTATATATCATTGTGCTATTGTAACCTCTCTTGCAGAATGACAATCGTTACCTAGAAATCGATTTTCAAACCACTGGAATACACTTATTTTTTTTTTATTAAGGCCCATCTAGGAGTGCTTATGACCAGCTCCTTTGGATGCCTTCTTTTGTTCCCTATACTTCCTGGGACCAGCCAACAGTTTTTCCTTTTTCTTTTCCATCATGGTTATTCGACTAGTTTTACTTTTGGTAGTAGGGAACAAGATTTCACCATACTTCTAAATTTCGACCTATCCACCGCATTAGGGTCAGATATTCCAGCAGAATTCAGGTCTTTTTGAACTTCATTAAGCCACAGACTTTCAGTCGTATAGCTTTTAATTAGCGAAAAGATCTTCTTGGTAAGCCTATCGTTGTCCATTCTCAGGGGGTGCCGATAGTACTCCAGCCGCCTAGTGTTATAGGCTGTTTCCAATTGTCGGTATAATTCGTGATTTGCCTTTAGTCTGTAGGATCCATTCAGGAGAACTCTTGGTCCATGAATCCAAAAGCCTGAATGTGCCACCACTGGTACCACGCACTAGTAAAGGAATTTACTAGGGGTGAAGATCCACTGATCTTCTGGTTTATTCATTCCGAATTCAGGAGCGTAGATGTTAGGCCGCTCCTCAGGAGTACAAAGCTAAAACACATAGCTCTGGTCAATTAATCTCTAGTCTTACAATCTTAAATTTTTTTTTTTTCATGAAAAGAAAAAAAATATTTAACTGGCGGGTAAATTTCCAAGGGACAGATCAAGGCGTAGCTGAAAAGATTGTGTCAGTGCTAATCTTCCGGATAATAGTTTGGATGGAATTGGGGGAGGGGTGTAACCAGCGATTGTTGTTCCCGGTATCGAGTCTTTGGGTTTGATAAACCTTTTTATTTTTTTATTTATCGTGCTCAGTACTTCCGGTAATACAAATAAACTTGAGTTTAATGTTATTCCTTTGGTTATAAAATATTTGGATTACTCCTTTCTTACTTACTTAAAAAAGGTTGTCAACATTATAAACAAAATTATAGATCTATTTGCTTTAATTAACTGCTTTATTTAGTGTGTTTTTGTTTTTTTTATGAGCAAGACATTTTCTTTTAAGAAATCTTAATTCGTCTGTTTTCATTCTCAAACATTAACTTGACTTAGAGCTTATTTACATATTTCGGTACTTACAGTCGGCCTTGTCTTGAAACATTTTTGTATTGATGAACTCATAAAGAATTTAGGCTGCGTTTTAGCATCAAAATGAGGTCACCAGTTCTCTTTTTAATGTTAGCAAGCTTTTTCACTGGGAATCGCTTTGACACAGTTTTTTCTTGCGGAATATTACTGTTTTTAAACGATTCAATCCGACCTATATCCCATAAATAATTTGTTTTGTTCAAAAATAAGCTCCAGTTTTTTACAAGTTTCTGCAATGATGGGTAGAATCAACCGAGATGAGGGGTGATGTAATTCTGTATTTATCTTACACATGGCATTCCATTTATCTATATCGAACGTCATACTTTCCTCCTGTCTATTATGTTTCACGTTCACACATAAGCCCAGCATTATCTAATGAAAACCAGTTAATCGTTGGCGGAATTAACTCTTAAGGTCTGAAGTAGAGGTTTCCTACCTGTGAAGCGCATTGTTAGAAACGTGGCATTCTTGTTACTTGGACACATTACATAGGTTGTAAACAATCACCGTCAAAACACATTGAACATCTACTGCTAGTATTCGGTGTTATTGTAGCAATTGTAAATTTTATTATATATTAATGATCAAGGTAAACGTTTTCGCAAGATCGTGTGATAGGTACTGTGTGCAAAGTTGCTGCTCATAACTGCTGAATATCAATATTAACAAATTTGTGTTACTTACTTTGCTTAGTATTTCGATTTTGATTTTCCACATTGGCTTTCCTAAATCTAACTTAATAACGGCCTCCCTCCACATTCCCATTCCTAAGGCTCATTCCTCTCTAATCAACGTCCTATCATATTTATTCTCCTCTGTCTAGTAACCTATCTCATAGAGGAGCATCAGTAGACCTAGCAATTTTTTCCCTTCATTTGGCAGGAGTATCCTCAATTCTAGGAGCTGTAAATTCCATCTCAACAATCATTAATATAAGACCAGAAGGAATAATTCCCGAACGCATTACACTATTTGCATGATAAGTTGGAAATACAGCACTACTACTTTCATTATTCCTACCTGTCTTAGCACGTCCTATTTCTTTCTTCCATGTTTTCTGTGGTCTACATCGTTCCCGTCTTCCTGGTATTATCTATTCATAGACTTTCCTTGGAAGCCTTCCATCGGGCATTCTTTGTAAATGTCCTTACCGACTTAAGGAATTTTTTCTCTCAATCTCGTTGATGATATGACTATGCACCTACCTTTTTTTCTTCAATTTTTACTTTTTTATTCCTTGGTATTCTCGCTGCTTGACGCCAATATCATTCCCAAAACAAAACGAAATGTATTCAAAGTAATTGTATAGAGTTTACTGAAATATGGAACGGAAACAGGGACAATAAAGGACAATCTCCGAAAGAAGCGTCTTGCCATTGAATGATACAAACCTCATTTTCTTTATTTTCTATCTTAAGAAGATATTTTGAGTAATATAACAATATTGGTTAAATTAGCTATATACTAATAAAAAAATATTATATAAATGGTTTTTTTAATATGTATTGATATTTACAACTGTATAAATTGTATACAACAAGCGTCAATAACATGTTAAGAACTACTCACTAGAGGCACAATAGTTCTACATTAGAAGTTCTCTTGACCATCTTCTTTTCAGACACCTCGGAAGTTCGTCAGGAATAGAATGGGAAGCAAGTTAAGAGGCTTATGGATTGGAATGCTTATGGAGTTTACTATGAAAGGATAGGTTTCTTGATCTGGCTAATATGGATCCGGAAGGTCTTTACGGATAAGTTCATTTGTGACAAAGTAAGGAGCATCAGGATTTCTCGTAGGATTTTGGATAGCAAGGATCGGATACGAGACGAATTGGATGGTTTAGTGGATCCCAAAGCTTAACTCCGTATGTCCAGATAACTGCTATGTAAATAAACTCCCCATCAAAAGTACAGCAACACCCATAATTCTCGATATTTTCCTGGTTTTTACCTCAATCCATACTTGGTTTATATTCATATCAATATTATTCATTAAACGTGAGGCATTAAGGATTAGACACATCAATGTTTTTCCCTGTTAATAACAAACGATGGAATTTTAGAATATTTTTTTCAAATTTCCTTTAGTCCATGTTTATCATTCGTTTCGTTATTTACAAGTATGCCAAGACTATGGGAAGCAGTCATTCAAGACAGAGGGGGAACTATGTCTTATTAAATATAAAATAAAATTTTTATGTTAAAATTCTAAAAAATGGAAATTTTAAAAAGTATGTTTTTAAACTTTTTTGTTTATTGGAAGAAATATTATAATTTATTTTAATAAAATATTGTTTATTTCCAGTTTAGGAATGTTTATTATAGACTTCAGAACCTTTCTTTATTATGAAAAAAAATAATACGTTTTTATAAAATTCATATATTTCAAAGTGTTGCGATACTTTTGACGGGGAGTTTAAGTCTTTTGTAATTTATTGAGAGCTTTGAATGCTTGTCTTTTAAATGTGGAAGTAGGAAACTACGAGCTATTTCTTTACTTTTAAGTCGGGTATGTATAATATTATTTACAGTTTCTAAGTTATATGATTCTGAATTTTTCTTTATATTATTTACGTGTGAACTTTATTATATTACATCAATCCAGTTTCTTATATAGATTTTTATAGTTGAAATGAGAGCAGCATGGAAAATAGAAATAACATTTTTTTTTTTTTTTTTTTTTTGGCTATATAAAAACGTCTTCTCTTATCTTACCATCACCCAATAAGGAAGCAATTTGCACGTAGACAAGTACACCTAGTCATTAAGCCGCAATGAGCATTCAGGAAGGACTCGTTCTTGCTAATTGACTATCGTCCCAATTCTCTGTAGTATTACTACAGTAGTAATAGTATTTCTCCGCCATTTAAACAATTGCTGGAGAGTTAACTGCTCGTCTAATTGTTTCCCGACGAACAAATAAAATAAAATCTTAATCCTCACCACTATATAAAAGGACAAACTATCTTTCTTTTGTGTTCAGTAACCTTGAAAACTATTAAACCATTCTGTACCAAATTTTAACTAGGGTAGGGTGCCCTATTTTATGATCTACCTAAGACTTGAAGAACTGTAGCTAGAAAGATATCTAATCAATTTGAATCAAATTTACCCACAGCTTAGATCAATCTAATTTCATAATCACATAGAATTTTTTTTAGAAACAAGTCTTGTACCACATTTTTGAGTTATTGTAATAAAGTTGCCTTTAGACCATATTCGGACCTCTGGTCCAAAGACTAAACAAAATCAATGAAATATCTGTACCTCAGAACCAGAACGGCGAAAGATAATTTTTCAATTTTCAGATTATTGCACCATTGTATGTAGAATTTTAAATTGCATTAAGCCATAGCTACTTAAGTCCTTTGAAAAATCGCTTTTTATATTTTCTAAGGGTTCCAAAAACGTAAGTCCTTACCTATGATTGAGCCAGATAAATGGAAGTCCACTTACGTTATTCTTCTGAAAAGTTAGCCTAGTCTGACTTACGCTCTTCTGGTTCTCAGGTACAGATATAAATATAATTATTGTAGCAAATAAAGTCCTAGTAAAGTCCACAGACGTCTCTCCTTTTTAGGAAGAGCCTAGAGAAATACACTGCACAGAAATACACCAACAACAATAATTGAAACAGAATTGGCAAAATATGATCGAAATAACAATATTGTTCTTATAAGGCCTACCCAGAAAATAATAGGCTATACTAGAGCACCAGTTGTTTTTTCATAAATGTACACAAAACAAACAAAGTTGGAATAAAATCTCAGCAATGATCTAAAAGTACAGAATCTCAGCTTTCAAATTAACCAAACATTATAAATATATCTCAAGCGTAACACTCAAGAGAAGCTTCTGAACTTAGCTCGAGTGGATCAGCCAGGTGTTGTCCTCTTCATGTGGTGACCACAGACGAACTGAAGCCTTCCGACTTTAACTTTTTCTTTCTCTTATATTCTTTCTAGATAGACAATCACAAGTTAACTTTTTTTTATTTTCAAAAAGCGCCTTTATTTGATTTTTCCGCAATAGGCCATATTAGTACACATGCCCTAATTGAGCAACCTACCTTATATAATCTTAATAGTTCAGGGAAGGTTTAGCAATAACAAAATTTATTAAATTTGTTATTAAAAATGCGATGTATATACGAATTCCATTGAAGCTTTAAAACCGACCGATAGGCCTATCTGCAATAGGGCCTATCTGCAAGAGAAGTTACAATGGTACTAGAGCATGAAATTGAAAATTAAATTTGCTCATTATCAACTAAATTGTTATAAAGAAATAAATTAATATTCCGGGTGACATGTGGATATTATCGAAGTTTTAAAATCGACCGATATATGCCTAATAATTTATTAGTAGTACATTCGTACGTATGAATTTATTTTGTCCTTTTACTATGCATTTTATTATACAATATTTTTATTAATAAATAAATTAAACTTTATTAGTTTTAACTACGAAGGTTATTAACTTACCATATAACAGCGACGAAGACGCAATGCAGAATGCTAGTGATTAATAAAAGTTATTATTAAAAAATAAAAAAATATAAAAAAACACGGCAGTTAGGGTTGCTAAACATGGGAGTAATGATTAATCTAGTTTCGAGATATTAGGATAACCGTTACTAGTCCAGTCAATAAACACATTGTAGATTGCATGGAACATGCGATAATTTTTTACTATAATAATAGAAATAATAATATAATAGAAATTTTGGATAGAATTTCTATTTTTTATTTGAATGCCCCTTAAATTTACTAATAGTCCCTATATATGAAGTTTTGATCAAGTCCCATTAAATACCCATACCAGCACGTTAACTATTAACCCATACTATTTTGAAATCCAAGTTTTTTTAGGCATAGTTTTCACCATAACTACAAAACTATTTGTCAGATCTAAAATTTATTTTATTTTTTAAAACTAAAATCTGATGAAATTTACTATCACGCCCTATATATGAAATTTTGATTATGTCACGTAATACACCCAAACCCGAACGCTCAATAAGTATGTCTTGGCAAAGTATGACGATATCAACAAATTCTGTGGGCTGATTTGAGTGTATAACGTGACATAATCAACCTTTCATATACAGGGACTGAAAGTACATTTAAGGAGCTTTCAGATAAAAAATAGAAATTTTGGATCGAACAATCAGTTTCGGAATGAGTATCAATAAACGTGTTTTTTCAGAGAGGTGCGACCCCAGATAAAGAGTGCCGAAATGAGGGGTGTAGAGTGCCTGAAATATGCGATAATTTTTAACTGCACAGCTTTGCTAGTATTAGTTAGAAGGTGAACATATTAAAAGTCCCCTCCCCCGGGGGTGAGCTAAAGGTGGGGGGAAGGCAGAACTCAATTTTGTTTTTCGATTATATCTTGAAAACGGTGGACTCTAGAAAAATATGTTGAGTATCAAAATTAAAGCTCATTAAATTTCCTATAAAATTAATTACATACACATTCTTAGAAATTCGAACGGTTTTCGAGATATACGTTATTAAAAATTGACAATTTTAGAAATAAAAAACATGTTTACCTCACTTTTTGTTAAACATTTGAAGCAAATACCAGAAAAGTATGTATGAAGTTAAAGTATATTTAATGCTCTACAAATTTGATTCGTACATTTTTTCTGAGAAACGATTGTGGAGGGTACTAGAAACAAAAGTTTGACAAAAAGTGAGGTGACATTTGTTTTTTTTCAGCAAATCACCAATTTTCAATAACGAATATCTCCTAAACGGTTAGAACTACGATAAATTTTATAGGAAACGTAATTGGCTTTTATGTATATCTGTAACATATTTTTCTAGAGTCAACCATTTTCAAGATATTATCGAAAAACCAAAAAAATTGAACTTCCCCCCTCCCCACCGTTAGCTCACCCCACAGTGGTGGGGACTTTTAGTATGTTTACCTTCTAACAATTCCTAACGAAGCTATGAAGTCAAAAATTATCGCATATTCCATGCACTCTGCACCCCTCATTTCAGCACTCATTGACTAGTCTATACAGTAATTTGTTTTGTTTGTTTTTATTATCCACAGGACTCATATTCAGTTAAACTAGTTTGGGAGGCGAAAGTTATTCTAAAAGCTGCCGTACTGTAAGATAAACATTTTGGCCAGAGTGTTATGTTTGAAATAGCACAGCAAGTAACTCCAGCGAGAGGCTTTGTTCCCAACCGTTCCACTACTACCTCTTTCCAATATTCCGATTTTAGAACCGAATTACCAAAATACCAAGTTTTTCTTTCTCTTGCTCGAAATATTTAACATTAAATAAAAACAAATGCTCGTTATTCTATTTTAGAATTTTATTCAATTTATTTATACTGGAGCTAGTTCATGTGGAAATGGAATGGAGTGAATACAGAGTCACGTTTTGTCGTCTGCGTTATTTTTCTGATAACTCCATTGATCTTTCTACTCCATTTTTATTTTGTTTTCCTAGACTTAGAAGTGGGCTTGAACCTAGACTAGAATTACGTTTATTTATTTTATTTTATTTATTCCCCACCAAGGATCAAGTATTTTCTTATTAATCAATTTTTTGTCTTGACGAATAAAGGTTGTTTTGTTTTATTTGTCACCAAAAAGTGATACGTTTCATATAGGACAAATATTAAATATGCGTATATATACCGTTTCCGATCCTGACAGACACAACACGTTTCATACCAAGACTTTACGGAATTTTCGAAAAAAATATTTTTTCGTAACCGCCTCATGCTAGAGCATTTCTTGTCAATAACACTAATCATCGTTTCAAGCCCTAAAACTTCTTTGAAAGCAGAGTACTTTTTTTTCAATAGAATTCTATTTATTTATCTTTATTTAAAATTGGAAATCATGGTGATCATCCAAACAAAAAATATATATTTTTTTTAATACATTCAATAGTGCATAAAATATGGTCCAAATTTCAATTTTTTTCTTTCTACTTCAAATAAAAAATGGACGTTTTAATTGTCCATCTTCGACCGACAAAAGATACATCACATACAAGTCTTCGGATAAGTTATATAAATAATTAAAAGACCTTAAAAAAATATAAAAAACTCAATTTCTCCAAGATTGAGATAAACAATAGATCATGAATATGTCTATCTATAATACTGTTTTTATGTCTACTGCTTCTGATAAGGAAACTGTCGGCAAATTTTCCATCCAAGCAACAATATAGCTAGAGCGTGTTAAATAAATTTAGCAAAATATTACTTTTTTCATTCAAACCAATATAATAGCTCTTAAACTATAGGTCATAGCGATAAATATTATGATACAACAAATATTTTCCATAAAATTTCTGATAGGAAATTGGTCATCAAATTTTCGATCTGAGCAACACCAACAGAGCAAGAGCGTGTCAAAATGTTACATTTTTGAGTACAAAAAAAATATTACACATTTAAAGGGTGAAAGAGACGTCACACAAGAAAACTACAGATCACCAGCCAAAACACTAAAAATTATTCCAAAATTCAACTTCCTTCTTCCTACGGATTGACGCAAAAACGATGACAACGTTGTAATTGCTCATCTCAAAAATCGTCACCAAAAAAAAAAAAAAAAAAAAAACCTGAATAAATATAATGATAAGTTGTATAAATATTCAAGAGACCTTAAAAATAAAAGAATGTTCAGTTTATGCTTGCGGTCCATACTGAGAACACGTCTGACAATATAAATACATCAGGTATTTAGTAGATTATATCAAATAAACTTTAATATGGTCATTGAATCTGTAAATTTTTTTTAATCTATTTATCGAAATTTACAACTGTATACAATATAAAATATAATACATCAAGTAAATGAGATGATAATGCTAAAAATGACACGTCACTTGTTTTAATAGAAACTACCCATTGGTAGCAATTATAAAGGTTCGCCTATAATGAAGTAGTATATCAAAAGGTCCCGAGGCCATCTTCTTTTCAGGCGTCTCGGAGGCTTATCTGGAATGGAATGAGAAGCAAGTAGTGATACTAATTGATTTGAATGGTTGTGGAGTTCGCAATGAAAGGATTGGTATCTGGTTTGAGCTCAGTCAGAAACGTAAGGTATATTAAGATCTTTGTGGATGAATTTGTTTTTGACGAAGTAACGAGCATTGAGGATTTTTCTAAGGATTTTATATATTAAGGAGATGAATTAGATGGTTCAGTAATGCCCCAAAGCTCATCTAAATATGTCCAAATTGGTCTAATTGCTGTTATGAAAATGAGTCTCTAATTAATTGGAATGCTTGAACGTTTGTCAAGTAAATGTTGAAGTAGTCGAAAATGACGGGCAGTTTCTTGTCGTTTTGGTCTTGTATGTGAATTCCAAGTAAGAGTCTGTAAAATTAAATATTATTTTCATAAAATATTATAAACAGCTTTATTTATTTAATAAACATAAGGATAATCAAGTTATTCACATAACGGACCAACAAATCTTCTATAACCATGTTTACAATTTTTTTCTTTTAGGATTTTCGAGAATGTACTGGCTCTCCTCAACCTAACTTTTAAAAGGCCTCTCTCTATATTCTTTGTCTAGGAAGGGCCTATTCCTCTCTTAGGCTACTTCCCATTAAATAGGTACTCTTTCATTTTCTTCTTCCATGTTTTCATTGGCCTGCCTTGTCTCCGTCTTCCTTGTATTCTCTATACATAGACTTTCTTTGGTAGCTTTCCATCAGACATTCTATGTAAATGTCCGCAGCAGCTTAGCGCTTTTTCCTTCCAGAATATTTCTCCATATTTTCGCTATTTTTTCAATTTCTACCTTTTCCCTTCTTTGATATTCTTGCTGCTCGGCGCCAATAGTCCATTTCAGCGGCAATAATTTTATTCCAGAGATACAGCCTTTATTGTCCGTGTTTCTGCTCCTTATGTCATTATACTCAATACAATATTTATTAATATATATTTGGTTTTGGGATTATATTTCTACTTTATTGTTTTGCAGTGAGCATGGAAATAACCTTTCTGCCATCTGCCATCACATTTTTAATTTTCTTATAACATTGCCATTAATTTCAATTATGCTTCCAAGATATTTGAAGTATTTAGATTTGTTTAATAGTTTCTCAGGGCTATATTTTACGTAGTCGACACCGGAGGACATGAATTAGTCTTATTGACATTAATCGCTAGGCTCCATTGTTGGTATTCCTCTTGCAATTCTCGGATCATATAGGCCGCATTGAATACTATATTTAATAATAAATATAATAAATAATTCTTGGGTTGGTGAAAATTATGAACACCATTCTCCATTATTATTGTGGAATAGAATATATTCATAAACTATAGTTAAGTGTTATAGAACGGTCGCCAAAAGTTGTTATGCTCGAATAGGCTAAAGTTCCTAATTCTATGAAGTTTTGTCCGAGGTTAGAAGGGGTTTCAAGTTGAATTGGTAATAGAATGTGAAACTAAATAAGTTGGGAATAGTTATAGTTTTAAGTGGACTGGGCCATAATTCCAGCAATTAGATGCTGTGAGGAATCGGCACTTCAGATTCCCTGTAAAGCTTGGAAGAATTTTCTAAAATGGATATTCTTATACTTGTAATTGAAATAACGAACCTTGGGCCATTCTATTAAGCGAAAATAATTATGATTGTCTAAAATATAAAGCAATAAATTATTTAAAGAATAATGTTATTAAATCATATCATAAGGATAAGGCTCTTCAAACTAAAAATAATAAAAGGATATTCTTTCTTAAGAGAAATAAATGATGGCGCATATCAGGGAAGTGCATAAATAGGAAAGAAATCTTTGGAGGACTGTCTGATGAGCTCGAGATGAGATGTAAAAGAGTAATGAACTGTTTTATTAGATTTTTTTTTCAGAATCTCCAGACTTTCTCACATACCTCACAGGTATTCTGAAATGGGGTGGCTTTACCCCAGTTTTCGAAGTCAATACTTCCTGGGTGCTCTCATATTTCAAACCTTGAAAACCAAAAAACCCACCTATATCCATGACCTCCTTACTCTGCGCTCCTCCATCAACCTCTTAAATTCTATAACCCAACCCATCAACCTATACACTCCGGCGCATCGAACTGCATCCTTCGAGAAATACTTTATTATCCGTGCTTCCTCTTTATGGAATTCATTGCACATCACAATTCGAAAAGCTCCACTCTTACTTCCTTAAAACATCATTTATTTCGGGGTCACCTGTGGTAAAGTGGTTAGCATAGCAACCTACTAAACCCAAGATCGCGGGTTCGCAGCCCGGCAGATGACCTTAGGATTTTTTAAAGGGAGTAAAAAATCCTCAGCTATGCCGTCCTTCGGAAGGGACGTAAAATGGGGGTCCCGAGCCTGTGCGATGTCAGGTACTCGTTAAAGATCCCTATCCTAATTATACCTGGATAGGCAAAATTTAGGACTCCCACCGTAGCATCGTCCGATTAGCCATAACAGCATAAAGTGACGTTAAACGAAATAAACAAACAAACATCATTTATTTCTTTACCTCCTTAATTTTCAATCTTCCGAGTTAATGTAAAACATGAATATTTATGTAATATACTTTATAATAGTATACATAAGATGTATCCTTTTACAAGATGTCTCAGTTATTTTGTAACATATAATTTAATTATTAATCAATTTTTATTATTATCTATTATTATCATTTGTTATAATTAATTATCAAAGCCAGATGATGCTGTAATTATATGTTATTCTTAGGGGACAAGTAGTCCCAGATAAAGTTCTTTTTCTTCTTTTTCTTCTTCTTATTATTATTATTACTAAAACACGCATCAGATATGTCATATTACCACAATATAATAATCACTACATTAGCTAGTGACGCAACTATTTAGTAAAAAAAAGTCAAATGAAATTGGATTAGAAGAATTAAGAGAACACCTAGATGAAATTCAAAGCTGGAATAGAATATGCCAATTTAATTTAACAATACAAGTGCCAGTTTTTTTTTCACTCTAAAGTACGATAAGGAAGATACTTGATTCATAATTTCCAGATCCAGAAAATTTATTTTCTGTTATTTTAGGCTTGGTTCGACTTACAGGTTCGTGATAACCCACCTCAACAGTGCTGAACCCAAACTTTATGAGGTGGGCACCCTTGATTAGGGTTTTTCGATTATATTTCGAAAACAGCAGATTCTAGAAAAATATGTTTCAAATCAAAACTAAAGATTTTTAAATTTCCTATAAAATGATTTCTATACATATTTGTCGAACTTTCAATGGTTTTCGAGATATAGAATAAAAAGAAAACTTTATTCTGGGACAAAGTCCCTTAAGAATAACTTTAAATTACACAAAGTAAGATCATAACTGGCCGAGAGGCTGTTAAAAATAAATGAACGTAGATAAAATTGAATAAAAATATGTATAAAAAAAAATACAGAGAAAAACTAGAAAAAGAAAAAAAACTATAAATAAAAAGAGCGTCAAAAAATAAGTATACAAAATAGAGGTTAATATAAATATAGGTTATTAAATATGGATAATTTTCGAAAGAAAAATAATTTTTACCTTACTTTTAGTAGAACATTTCCTTCAAATAAACGTATATATAAAATTTAAAAAAATTTAATGCTCTACAAAATTGATTCTGACATTTTTTTTTGAGAAACGATCGTGGAAGGCTCTAGAAGCAAATATTTGACAAAAATTATTTTCTTAAGAAAACTATCGATTTTCTATGAACGCATATCTCGGAAACCGTTGTGAGTTCGACAAATATGTATAAAAACAATTTTATAGAAAATTTATTTAGCCTTAATTTTGACTCGAAACATATTTTTCTACATTATTCCGTTTTCGAGATGTAATCGAAAAACCCAAAGATGGGAACTTATCCCCCCTACCACTGTAAGCTCACCCCCCAGGGTCGGGGGCTTTTAGTATTTTTATTTTTTTTATTTTTTTACCTACTCCTAACGAAGGCGTGAAGTCAAAAATTATCGCTTAGTTCATGCTCTCTCATTTCAGCACTCATTGACTGGACAATTTGATGAATTTATACTTATTTTCATTTTAATGGATAGCGAAGTTGGCATTCTCCGTCTTATTATTGTTTATGTTCTTTTAACTCTAGCTCCTGATAACTTTTAGAAGCAGTTATAATTCGCTTCATTAGATGAGTATCAGCATGATTGATTTCTTGTCTTTAAATTTATTGAAATTTTAATTTATATAATCTGCTTAACAAAGTATTAAAGCTTGGAATTTTTTTAATGTTTCTAGAACTGATGATGAACGTTTAACATCCGAAACTTTGTAGACATCGAACAAAATAAAATTCAATAGAGGTAAAAAATAAAAGCATAATTTATAAAACAAAAATATAAAAATAAATTTTTTTTTTTTTTTTTTTTTTTTTTTTTTACTGTCATAAATGAATAACCATTCCTGTTGTGTACTACTTCTTAGAATATATTTGAATGAAAGACTAACATGATGTTTACTTACATAGCTTGATTGTAGCTCAAACTTAATACTGGTATTTTTTATTTTTTCGATGAAAAAATTCTGTTTAGTTATTTTCATTTCTATAACACCATACATTAAATAACGTCTAGTTGTTTAATAAATGGTGTAATGCGTAATAATTTTTAAATTCTCAAAAAAGCTTATCCAGCAACCACTTTTATGAGGCATTGTTCCATAATCGTCTAAAAAAAGATCCTCTTCCGATACTTATCATCACATCCTCCCCTCAGGAGCACTTATACTATCTGAATCTTTAAAATCGATACTCCAGAATTCCAGGAAGTTAATAACAAAGTTCAAAAAATGTTTTTAGTTAGTGTTTCAATGATTTTTATTTTCTTTTAGTTTCTTTATTAATCTAATAATGTGGGAGAACAGCATAAATCACATTGGCTTCATATCTATAATAAAATCTAAGGACGTAGTTAAAACCTTGTACGTTCACCGATCGATTAGTTATTGTATACTTTATTTCATGTAATCAAGGGATTTTTTTTTAATATTTCAATTCAACAAATTGATAACTATTAATGACATTTTTAACCACTCACGATTAATATTGTCATAAAAATTATGATTATGTATATTTTTTTTAAGCCTAAATTATCAACGAATTTCCAAAGCTATATATTACGACAAAACATTTTGAGGAACGGCCTTATGTAACGCCCATACATTTTAGGGTATACATATAATTAATAGAGAAGGAATGACTAGTCGGGAAAGCTAATCGGCTATTTTTGTAGTCAACCGTTTTTATTTTACCTTTCTATTCCAATTCGTTGCAGATATACAACAATTCAAAGATTTTTTTTAGGAAACCACGTTTTTTGGCATAAAAGCTTAATATCTTTCAAATTTTGACCATATTTTCGGATTTAGTATTAAATTTGCTATAAGACTAGAGTACACGTAACCTTGAATTTTACAAACTTAGGACCTAAAGAACAGCTTGATCTTCACCCTATTTAGGGAAGTTACAATGTCTTATAATACTTCAAAGCTCACAGTTTTTTGAAAAAAAACTAACCACAAAACTGTTAAATGTTAAAAAAAACTTACACATTTAACCAGCTTTCATATAGTATGATCAAATTAATGATTCCGTATCGATTACATGGGGAAATTTACTTTTAAAACCAGAAAAAATATGGTGTTTTTATTTGGCATACAAATCGATTACTTGTGTAAATTAGACATTATGATAATCTCTTAATGGAAATATGTATTTTAAACCCAGTAAACTCTACATTGTAATAAAAAGAATAGAAAAAAAATATTTTTCAATAGAAAATAAAGGAAAACTGTCAATAAAGCAACACTAGATCAAAGGATTTTATGTTATTACATTTATTTATTTATCATTATTATTTAGTGTTGGAAAATCATAGTTTGTCCAACAGATTAAATGGTGAGGATTTGTAACAAAATATCCTACCACGACTTCATCGCGATATTCCACCTGAAGTTCGGCAAAATATGATTTTTCAACACGATCTTGCTCCTCCATATTATTCGAAAGTAGTACAAAAATGAATAAACCAACAATACTCCTGTAAAAACAGACTCATTTGTCTAGAAAATTCACCTCAATTAGTAGTATTCTTCAATATCATCTGCATTCAGAAGACAACGGCAAAATTGAGTTTATGTTCATTATGATTAGGTTTTAAGCCTTACAGTGAAAATCTAATAAAAATAAATACCAAAATAATGATAATTAAATAAATTTAATAATATAAAATCCTTTGATCTGGTGGCGCTTTATTGACAGTTTTCCTTTTTTTCTATTGAACAATATTTTTTTTCTATTCTTTTTATTACAATGTAGAGTTTACTGGGTTTAAAATACATATTTTCATTAAACGATTATCGTAATGTCTTATTTACACAAGTAACTGATTAGTATACCAAATGAGAACACCTTTTCTTTCTCCATGAAATCTATACGGATCATTAATTTGATCACACCACATGAAAGCTGGTTAAATTTGCAAGTTTTGTGAGATTTGCAGTTTTGTGAATAGTTTTTTCGAAAAACAGTGAGCGTTGAAGTAAAAAAAGATATTGTGACTTCCCCAAATAAGCTGAAGATCAAGCTGTTCTTTAGGTCCCAATTTGTAAACTTCAAGGTTACATGTACTTTCTTCTTATATGAAATTTAATTCTTAATTCGAAAATGTGGTTAAAATTTTAAATATGTTAAGCAATGTGGAGATATTACAGCTTTTATGGCAAAAAACGTGGTTTCCTTAAAAAAATCTTTGAATCATCGTAAATCTGCAACGGATTGGAATAGAAAGGTAAGGTATGCGGAATTTTTCTTCATTTTTGATCTAGTTTCACCCAATTTGATTATTTATTTTTTTACACTAAGAGGGACTCACCTTGTAAGTATATATATATATTTATATATTAGTGAGACGATGGGATTCTCGATTCCCGATAACGAGACCTCTGTTTAAAAAAAAAAGGAAACCGAAATTAATCAAAATACAATAGTTATTGTAGAAATATATTGGTAAAAAGCAAATAGTATTTATCATCTATAAAATATAATATATAAGTAGATTGAGACAATGTAAAAAAAGAGTGAACTTAAGAAAATGAATATTCCAAGGGTTATGGCTTTAAGAAACCGGAATTGCTGCTGATATCTTTCACTAACACACTCTTGATGGAAGGTTGCATTGGTATTTCTCAATTTGCAGTTACAATAGTGTATTAGGCCTCGGGAACCAGTATACGTAAGTAATGAAATAAACAATTATCTTACATCTGCGATAACAATAATCACCTAAGATTTTTTTTCTATCTTTATTGTAAGAGGGAAAAACCTATATTCAATATTTACACAGTCATGTATTACAAAGTATTGCCATTTTCAGCGGTATGGATCGGTCCTAACGAATCGACTTTAGATCATCGATTCTCGAAAGCAATTCTCTTTTTAAGAAAACTTTTGGAATCGATACGCTCCTAACATAAATAAAACCAGTAAATTTTCGATCTGAGCAAGAGCCTGTCAAAATGTAACCTTTTTGAGGGTTAAAAAAACGTTCCAAAAAAAAAAAAATTGCAATAGATCCCCTGCCAAAAGATATCCATGTCTAAATTATAAGTTTTTTATTTTTAGTCAAGCACTCACGATTTTTATTTCAGAGTAATCATTTGCTCAAAGAATTAGCAATCAGTCTCCGCGTCTTGCCTCACCTAGTTCGATATATCAATTAGTTAATTAATTTTATCTATCACAAATAATTTAACTTGAAAGCGGGAGCGGTTTTATAGATCACATGAATGAAAAACATTATTTTTTTCTTTATCATAGAATTTTTTCATATTGAGAATCAAGAATGATTTCGAAATTTAATTTAAATATAAACTAACCTCATTAAATTACCTTCACCTTTCAACCTAAATTTCTTTTCTTAAAAGGAACGTGGAAGAGCTTATGTGAAGAATTTCTTTTATATTTAGTGGTATCACCAACAATTTTCTTGCTAAACCAGGATATTGTTAAAGAGCGTGTTTTATAGTTATGAGATATGATAATATTACACCTCTTATCTCATAAAAGTATTTAGTAAACAGATCTTCCGTCTAATATGGACGTGGTCTAAACACAGGATATCAGATAGTTCTAGAACCCTTACCTTTTATATTATATGGTGAATAAACCAAAAACTTTTGAGCAAAGTTAGATAACGCTGCGATAGTTTCGATTACATTCTATCAAAATGTTCGCAGTACAAGACAGAGTATATCTAGAACTAATTCAAGATGATTACTTCTTCTTTCCCAAACATTAATCTCTACTTTTATTGTTGGAAAATTTTTAGATCCAATATCGACACTTTTTCCTTCAGTTTTGTTTCTTCAGTTTAGGGGCTGTACAAGGTTGTTTTCAATAATGTCTTATAATTACACATTGCTCTTTCTTTTAAAACTTTTGATAAGTATATATATTCATATACATGAATATATATATATATATATATATATATAATATATATATATATATATATATATATATATATATATATATATATATATATATATATAATCCTCCACATTCTCCAGTCTCCCCGTTGTAATTCTTGCTTGTATAAATATTGCCTAAATATTAAATGTATTTTGAAAAATAAATAATAATACATAATAGTTATTGAGTCCCAAGAAAGTTTTCTAAAATAGCATATTAAATTCAAGGAGCATCAGAATAAATGAGTTTAAGCAAGCTTTAAATAGACCAAACGTAAACTTCGTAACGTTTTTAGGGGAAGCAAATGAATTATAATCCACCTAAAGTATGCTAATGGAAGATTTGTATATCAAAGCAGAGGAAATATTGGCTTCTTAAGATTCCTGTCCTGCACAGAAATTATTAAAGCCTTGTATAAAGTATGTTTTGTTTTTTATATTTATTTATTGCAATTTTTAACTGTTTAGAAAAAAAATCATTAAGTCAATTCGGAGATAAAAGTTTATCTGAGGGTTGGTTATCTGTAATAGAATGGGAAGCAAGTTGGGAACCGAATTGTGGATTTGATTGATTATGGATTTTACTATGATAGAATATGAATCTGGTTTTTAATTTTATTATAATATAATATATATTTTATACCAGCATCTCCCATCGCGGCTTCGCCCACTCTCGAAGTAAAGAGCTTCGATAATTTTAACTAATAACTAAAGTTTTATTTGTTTATCGATAAAAATCTTGAATTGAAGTATATAATTGAACATTATGTCTTCAATGATATATCCACTTATAGCAGTTGTTTTTAACCTGATGCCATTGCACAGGTTAGGTGGCTGAAGTTCGCATAAAAACATAATTTCACATCCCATTTTTAATTTTAATGTATGTATGTATCCAGATAGACAGATACTATTAAGAAACTTGCAGATAATGGACTGCAATATCAGTGCCTGCAACTAAAGACTCATGAATCATATATCAGAAAGTAAAGGATCGACATTTGCATTTGGTAAAAATTTGTATTCGGCAGAAATAATTATATTGGTTTCATATGGTTGAAATATCCACACACAAGACTAAAACGACAAGAAACTGCCCGCCGTTTTCGACTACTTCAACATTTACTTGACAAACGTTCAAAGCTCCCAATTAATTACAAAAGACTAATATACATGACTGTGATTAGACCTATTTAGACGTACGGAGTTGAGCTTTGGGCTCCACTAAACCATCCAATTCATCTCGTATCCAATCCTTACAATCCAAAATCCTTAGAAAAATCCTAAATGCTACTTTCTTCGTCACAAACAAACTTATCCACAAAGATCTTAATATACCTTACGTTTCTGACTTAGCTGAAACCAGATATCTATCCTTTCTTAGCAAACTCCACAATTATTCAAACCCATTAGTATCACAACTTCTCATTCCATTCCAGATAACCCTCCGAGGCGTCTGAAAAGAAGATGGCCTCGAGACCTTCTAATACAATATAAATTAAATATAATTTAAATTAAATGTTTTACCATTGTAAACTCTTTTCCGCAATGGTACTAACCACACATCGGTCGATTTTCAAATTTCACTGTGATCCCCTTGCCGCACTTCATATTTAAATCTTTTTTAATAAATTAATTGAATATAAGTAAATTTTATTATTAATTTAAAGATCTTCATAACACAGTACATTTGTAACCTCTCATGCAGAATGGCGCTCGCCACCTATCGGTCAGTTTTGAACTTCGATGTTATCCATATACAGTGGAGCGTCGATTATCCGAACGTCCATTATCGGAACCTTCAATTGACGGAACCTTCTTTTTAAACGTAATTTTAATTTAATTGATCATCTAAGTACTTATTTGAATTGTTAAAATTATTTATTCCATGAATATGAAACTATTTTTATTTCTCAGAAACTGCAAAAAATGCACTTCTATACATACCTAATTCTTTGTTTACTGAGAACTGTATACCTTATTACACCATTTCATTTGTTTCTCTCAATAACTTCCTGATCATTTGGTTGGTAATAGATCTCAGCTTTAGTTTAAATCGTTGTTTGTGAGATATACATCGCTTTTGTGATCATTTTTTGTTTTACAAACTACATGTCATCGTCCATGTTAACAAAAAGGAAAGGAAAGCTCTTTTCATTTAAAGACAAAATGGAAATCATTACGTGGCTAAAAACGGGCAGTTTGAGTCGTAAAACGTTGAAAAATGCGAAAAGTAAACTTTTGGAAGATGGTGTTTACACATAATAATTTTTTTAAAATGAATTTCGATAATCCGATATTTTCATTGTTCGAACCACCCCTGACAACATTAGTTCGGATTTTTTTAAATTCATTGAAAATAAGTAGATTTAATTATTGCTAAACCTTTCTGGAACTACATAGATGGTGTGGTTTAAATTTGGTACAGTTTGGTTCAGTAGTTTTCTTGGTTAGTGATTACAAACGAACAATGGCTTGACCTTTTATAATTTTATAATTTAATAGTATAAATGTACAATTATTATTATTTTTTTTTTTAACTGGATAGCTACTATTAGATGAATGATTCCTTAATGACCTAGGAGAGTGTTCTATGAGTGTTTTACTTATCAATAGCAGCTTGAGACCTTGACGATAACATTTTATGTCCCTAGATTCTAAAACCGCTGACTTCAGATTTTTATGATATCATTGAATGGAAGCTTGTATTATCAATGGGCCATTTAAACATAAGTTTATCTTATAAATTTTGACTTTAAAAGTATTCATTCATCACATTCTGTATGTAAAATATTTATACTATAATAATGTTTGGCTGCTTTTAAGCTATTTATAATGTTCAAGTTATTATTAGAGATGAGTCGAATAGTCAGCGACTAGTCGGGAAAGCCGACAAAACAGCTACTTTTATAGTCGGTTAAATTAGTCGGTAAAAAGACCTCACTAGCCGGTCATTTTATTTTTGATTTATGGTAACTCATATTTCTAAGGTTAAAAATAGGCTAATCGAAATGAAAACATGGACTTTATTCTTTAAAATTTTTATTTAAGAGCCATCTTTACACTTGGTTATTTAGTCCAGGAATAGAAACTCTTTTCTTTGGTGAAAGATTTTCAACCGATAGATGGCGAGCACCAGTCGAGAGAGGTTACAAAGGTACTTTGTTATATAGATCTAGAAATTTATGATAAACTTAATTATTTTAAATTAAATTGTTATTAAAAAATCAATAAATATATGGAACAGCATGTGGATCCCAGTGCAGTTTAAAAAAAAAACCCAGCGCGGCGGGACTCGGGGAGTACTGTACCAAATTTTTTTCAAATACAATCTGAAACAGGTATAATATATATTCCTCATATGTTTGAACTCGAAGAGGAAATATTGATATAGTAAATGAAAATCCCAGTCGACCGATATGTAGCTATTCTGCAACAGAGTTTGCAATGGTTAAACCCATCTGTACCAAATTTTAAATACAACTAAATATATATATAGGAAGTCGTAGGTTCACTACGAAGGGTAAAGGTTATTTGATGAGATTTCCTTGGATTTATTTTAATTCACCATTTTTGACGCCATTCTTGAAGGTTCATGATATGGGAGAGTCTGAGTGCCAATGAAGGGATCATTGGTTACTGTTAACTAGGGCTGTGAATTATATGCAACAAAAACTCAAAAATATGCACATAAATATGCAAGCATATAGGGTAAAATATGTAATTAAATAATGAAATATGCAACTATTTACATTACTTGTTTAGAAACAAAAATGCAATACATACTTATGCATAAGTACAAACTCAAGTTTAAGTTACTAATTAAGCTGAAAGGGAAACAATTCGAAGAAGACTATTAAAAAACAAAATGACAAGGCGAATGTTAAAAAAGACATAAATCAGTATCGAAATCAGAATTTAGAGAATCCAGCGGCAGTTTGTGTAACAAAAGTTTTTTAAATTTTTATTTCTTGCCTTTATTTTTCTGTTTTAATATGCAGTAACTGACACAACTTTAACAAAAGAAACACAATTTAAAACATCTACCACGCACTTAAAAGTCTCAATTTTGAGAACTTACATTCTTTCCAACGATATTTTGTCTTTGCTAGAGTAATTTTCAAGAAAAAATAGAAATAATATTGCTAGTATTTGAGCAGAGCAAGAACAAGAAATTAATCTGATTAAACAATTCTAAGAGAAGCAAATACGATCCAAAGGGAAGAATCAGCATCTGGATAACACACGATCTTATTCAATAGATGAAAAAAAAAAAATAATAGAAGGAATTCACTTAGCTATTTTTTTGGTTTTTATTTGTATTTTATTTTTTTTTTTGTCTGCTCAGAAACTAAAAAAAAAAAAAATCAAAAGTCAATTACTGATATGCCGGATTTTTAGTTATATAGGCAATTACATTTCAAAAAATATGTATTTATGACAAAATATGCACAAATATGGAAAATAAAAATGCCATATATGTAGATAAATATGCAGTTGAAGTTTGAAATATGCAAAAATATGTATTTATGGCAAAATATGAACAAATATACAAAATAAAAATAACTCAAACTGATTCCAAATGCCTCAAAACATATACTTAATGACGATATTAGATGTTTTAGTTGGCTAGGAGAAATATGCAAATGCATATATTTCACAGCCCTACTGATAACACACAAGTGTCATCACCATACGGATATGAAATATAAAACTTTTGGCGTCTGTTTCAGGGGAAAATAGTGACATATTTTACATTGAGTTGATTGTGGAACAGTCCATTTGTGATATAATAACAAACACTAAGAAAAATGTTTGGGTTAAAAAAATTTGATATGTGAAAAAGATCGAAGAGAAAAAAAAAAAGACAAAAAAAAAAAAAAAAATATATATATGTATATATGTATGTGTATGTGTGTGTGTGTGTGTGTGTGTGTGTGTGTGTGTGTGTGTGTGTGTGTATGTAAACAAATAGAGGAAGAATTATAGATACAATTTTCAATTGTTGAGTTCCATATAATCAACATGATCCAGAAATTCATCAAAGTATTTGTCTATGAGATCCTTTTTTGAAGGTGGCCATTTTTCTCCGTTCTGTAGGACTTTGGATATCAGTTTGTATCTGTACATTTCCAATTTTCTGCAGTCATAAATAATATGGTCGTAAGTTTGTTCACTGTTTCCGTCGAAGTTACAAATGCTGTTGTCAGTAAGTTTAAATCTGTGTAAGTAACTTTTTGCTCCGCCATGTCCTGTCAAAAATTGGGTTAGTTTGTAAGACAGTTTTTTTATTTTTTTTTCTCTCGTCTAAAGTTTTAATAAATTCATAAGTATGTCTACTTTTTGTCGAATTTGTCCATTTTTCGTTCCAAGTTTGTCGAGTTTTTGTCCTCAAAATGTGCTTAAGTGCACCAATTTTTAGCTTCTATATCTGCCCGCTCAGATGATGTTATGATATCTTGGAAAAATGTGTTGGGTATATGTGACAAGTATACTTAAAAATAATATTGGTTCAATATTTAAAGGATGGATACTTTAGCCTGATGGTCAGAGATTTATTTTTAGGCCAACTGTATTCGAATCTATGCCACTTGGATTACTGGTAATAATACGTCTAAAAAGTAATTTTCGCAATATTTACCTGTTGTATTACCTTTTTTTAAGTACTTGCAGTCTCCTAGATTTTTCATTAAGAAAGGATTTGTCATTTAATAAATAATATAATTTAACTGTCAACTTCTACTTCCCCCCAGGGCCCTAATTACCTTCAGATTCGTTAGGAGCACTTCAGTGGAAACCGGCAATGTTTGTTCTCAGCTCGTTAACTCCGGTTCAGACCATCTGTTCAAACTAACTCGAAACTCTATGATTCTAATTTTCAATTATCTATTCTATTTAATATTATATTATTATAGGACTAGTTGGCTAATATGTCACTTTTTGATGAATTTACTTATAAATAGCGGTTCTTTGATTTATTTTGTTTAAGTTATATAATAGTACCTATACATTTCTTTTACAATTTTATATTATTTATAATATAAGTATATATACCTAAAGGATGGTTCCCTCCTAGTGTAAAAACAATTAGTGAAACTAGATCAAAAATTAACTTTCTATTCCAATCCGTTGCAGATTTTTTTAGGAAACCACGATTATTACCGTAAAAGCGGTAATATCACTTTTTTAAAAACATTTTTTAAATTTTGACCACATTTTGAATGGTGTTTGCTCAGGAGATTGAATTGTGAGAATTACTAGGGTTTGTTACAAAATATCCTACCACAACTTCATCACGATATTCCACCTGAAGTTCAAAATATGATTTTCCAACACCATGGTGATCCTCCAAATTATTCGAGAGCAGTAAAAAAATGAATAATCCAACGATACACCACATGGATAGGTAGAAATGCCTTACCCTGTAAAAACAGACTCATCTGTCCATGAAATTAACCTCAAAAAATGGTATTCTTCAGCATCATTTGCTTTTAGAAGCCAGCGGCAAAATTGAGGTCATGTTCATTATGATTAGGTTTTAAACCTTACATTGAAAGTCTAATAAAATAAATCCTAAATAATAACAATAATAAATAAATAAATGTAATAACATAAAAATCCTTTGATCTGGTGTTGCTTTATTAACAGTTTTCCTTTATTTTCTATTAAACAAAAAAAATTTTCCTTGCTTTTTATTCGAAGGAAGAGTTTATTATGTTTAAAATACATATTTCTATTATATTCTATTCTAAGCGTTTATCATTATGTCTTATTTACACAAATAACTGATTTGTATGCCAAATGAAAACACCATGTTTTTCCGGTTTTAAAAGTAAATTTCTCTTTAAATCGATATGTAATAATTAATTTGGTCATACCATATGAAAGCTGGTTAAATATGCAAGTTTTTTTGGTTTTTTTTGAGACTCGCAGTTTTGTGAATAACTTGAGGTACGCATGATAATATAAGAGGATCAATACAATTAGGATTGATGAATTAAGTGCCACTTCTATTGAGATTATTTTATTTGAAAACTAGTATGGGCAATCAAACATGGGCACTCCCCTTCGAGGTAACTAAAACACTGAATTTGTGAGAAGTAAAAGGGAAAGGCACTTAGGTTAAGTTTTAGATTTACAATGGGGTTTCCCTTGTGACTCATTGGGTTTTTTCCGTTCCTATGGGAAACAAATTTAAAATGGAGCTATTGGATATGTTAATCTGATCATTTAAACAAAAATCTGGATCGGTTTTAAACGATTTTATTATTTCTAGTGATTCAAAAGTATTTAATTTTAGGCTATAAATTCTAAGTAAATATAAATTATATGTTTAGCATATTATAAATATAAATAGATATAAAATTATAAGTTTAGCATTCGAAACTAGTTTTCAAATAAAATAATCTCAATAGAAGTGGCACTTAATTCATCAATCCTAATTGTTTTGTGAATAGTTTTTTTTCGAAAACAGGTGAGGTGTTATTTTAAGACATTTGATCCTAAACCGTAAAATGTGAAAAATATTTTTTTAAAAAATGGAGATTACAGCTTTTATGACAAAAAAACGTGGTTTCCTCAAAAAAATCTTTGAATTATCGTATATCTGCAACGGATTGGAAAAGAAAGGTAAGGTCGGCCGCATTTTTCTTCATTTCTGATCTAGTTTCACCCATTTTTTTTTTTTATTACTTTTTTTACGACCAATGCTTGGATTTTGTTATTATACTCGAAATTACCTATTTGGAAGCGAGCAAACTACTTACTGACGGGACTTTTTTTTTTAATAATCATCGCTGTATACATTACACATTTTTCTTGTGGTTTCCAGTGTTGATTTTCTTGACGGAAATAAAAAAAAACAATAAATGTTGAAAATGCACTTTATTTTCTTCCATGTTGATTCCGTTCAACACTTCTTACAGATACGCGATCTCAACTGAAACTAATGCGTAATACACCCTCTTGGACTGATACCTCTTCAAAGAATGTAAACATTATTGACGGAAAAAAAAAACATAACCTCAAAGACACAAGAAGGATTTAAATTATTATTGAAAAACGCTATGAACTTATTTTACAGCAAAATATTTCCTAGAATTCTGAATGGAAAATTTCGAAAAAGATAAGCGGATCCATTTTTCGAATACCATTGAAGGCTATCTCGAACATCAAGAATAATTTATTACCGAAAGAACAAACACTATTCATTCGATGTCAACGGTCCGCTTGACCACGCACACTTTCATGGTCAGTGTTTACAAACACTGAGGAGATAATGAAAATATCGACAGTGAGAGGGGTGATGAATTGTAATACAAAATGAATATATTTAGCGAAACAAAAAATATTCTTGAGATGGGTTCCTGATATGCTGTGTTAAAGAGGCTCTGCGGTAAAGGACAGAAAATGTAAGTCGTGTTGCAACAGTCATCTAGCGATACTCGCAGTGTTAATTCTAAAAATAAACATTAGAGTGAAGATACCGACAGTTAGAAATGTTACGTGAGCCTAGGAATATATCATATTATGATCATTATTGATGTTCCATAGTTTATAATTTTAATTAATTATACGTATTTATTTATAAATAGGAAATTACCAATCAGGATTTAGAAAGGGCAAATCCACAATAGACCAAATATATTCTCTACGCACTATCGTTGAAAAAGGACTAGAATTCAAAGTAGCAACTCATCACCTGTTCGTAGATTTTAAAAATGCCTACGACAGCATTATACGACCAAAACTTTATCAAGCAATGGAAGAGATGAATGTACCTCCTAAACTAATCAGGCTGATAGAAATGACAATGACGGATGTTTCATGTGTGGTCCGTGTTCAAAACCATCTCTCCTCCGAATTCCATTCTAATAAAGGACTGAGACAAGGTGATGCTCTCGCCTGTCTTCTCTTCAACATAGCTCTGGAAAAAGTAATCAGAGACTCTGAAATTCAAAGAATGGACACCATAAGCACGAAAATGGTACAATTGTTGGGCTATGCAGACGATATAGATATAATCGCAAGGTCACTCCCAGCACTAAAAATCGCCTTTCTTGCGCTGCAGAAAGCAGCACTTCCTATGGGTCTGATAGTAAACGCAGATAAGACGAAGTACATGTATGTAGGCGATGGAGCTGGCCCCACAGAAGACAGCATAAATATAGGGCCGAATACATTCCAAAGGGTACAAGAGTTTACATACCTCGGATCGCTCATAAGCTCCTCCAATAATATGTCCCTCGAAATTAATAGAAGAATTACAGCTGCTAATAGATGTTTCTTTGGTCTCACTAAATACATGAAGAGCAGCTTGATCTCCAAGAAAACCAAAACCAGGCTCTATAAGACCTTAATACGCCCGGTATTAATGTATGCCTCCCAGACGTGGACACTGTCCAAAAAAGATGAAAAAAATCTTCTGATTTTCGAGAGGAAAATACTTAGAAGAATTCTCGGGGCCGTAAAAGATGGAGACACATGGAGAAGACGGAAGAACCGAGAGCTGTATGAGTTATATGGAGAGGCGGACGTTGTGCGGACAATTAGACTGAATCGGCTGAGCTGGGCTGGGCATGTTGTCAGAATGGAGGAAAACCAGGTACCGCGAAGAATCATGGAAGCCAAATTGGGTACCCATAGAAGAGTTGGTAGACCGAAGCTCAGATGGATGGATGCTGTTTCCAGCGATGCAAAGAACATCCTGGGTGTTCGTAACTGGACGGCGGCCGCAGAGGACAGAGAAACATGGAGAGTTCTCCTTGAGGAGGCCAGGACCCATCTAGGGTTGTAGAGCCATGAAGATAGATAGATACGTATTTATTGTCACTCATAAAATAACAAATTAGAGTTGTCAGTAAACTACAGTTTATTATATATACCAGATTAATTAATATTATTAATCATTATTATAGGAAAAGCTGAAAGGTGGGTGGCACTCGATGATGTATTTATCTCTATTATCTATAAGTATTAAGGGGTAAGGATGAGTGGCGGCTATGGAGGCTTCTTATATCTTATATAAATAAAATGGAACGTCGATATAGAGAATTCCTTGACAAATCTTTACCTAAAACACGAAAACGTGGTTTCTCCTCCAAAGCCGTTGACTCCTGGCACGAACTCTCCATGTACTGCTTGTATTCTTGGAACCGCTCTTTGTCTATTCTAGTCCTATTTGGTCTATAGAGTCGGTTTCAGCTCACGTTGGATCCGTAGGCTGGTAGCGTTGCCCATTGACCGTCGAATGTGTTTTTTTTTGTGTGTATAGTTCGAGTAGTGTTTGGGGGGGTCTTAATATTGTTTTTAGTGAGAGTATGTACGTGCCGTCCTGTTTTATGGAGTTTGTATATGTGTTTGTGTGAGTAGGAAATATGGTTGCGTCTATTTCGTCATCGGGTAGTAGTGTGAGGGGATGGGAAGGAACACATTTTCATCGCGAGATTCCCCATTCCCACCTTTTCCGTGCATGAGCCCCGAGGAAGAGAGTGTTGGTGGTTGGGCTCGGGCGCCAAGATCAACATATCACAGGGAGGGTGCGTCCGCGTCCAAGTCCCTGTTTACGGGAATTTGGATGAAGAGGTGTGGCAAAGTTACTGACGAGACCGATGTCTAATATGTCTGGGGCGGTTAGCGCACTGGGGGTGGGAATAAACGTGGGCTCTTTCTGGAGAACTTATTTGGAGACCAAGTTTATCAGGGCTTTTAGAAAGTTGGGGTCCCATTGGCGGTTTCGGGTCCTGGCAACTCAAAGTCGGTATGTTTGCTGTTGAGGGCTCCGAGTACTAATGTTGGCTGTTCAGTAATATCGTTCGAAATCGGTGTCTTTCAGTCCGTTTGCTAGGTCTTGAATGGCCGAACATATTCAATAATGTATTATCTTTTAGTTTCAGTCTAGCTGCTTACGGCGTCATAATTTTTGAATTCGGGGTAGACATTTTCTCAGAGTGTTCTCAGGTCTTTTCCTAATAATAAGTGCTAACTACTCCTCCAAATCTAATTCTCATTGTCCGTTCTGTATATTGTGTAATTTCTAATTCTAAACTGTCACCGTCTTTGAGGTGGGTATCTGTGATAATTAGCTATGTGCTATTTTGTAGCGTTCCAAAAAGTCTATCAGTGTGTTTTGGCGTTTTTTTAAACACCGTTAGGCATTCCAGTTGCGTAGTGTTAATGTGTGTGTGTCCTTTGTTAGTAAAAATTCTCCCTTGTCCTTTATATCAACCTCTGGGAAATTAAACTGCATAAAAAATCTTTTTTAAATGTTGTGGTAGTACCGGTTTTTCAGAGGTTAGTCCCATAATGTTAGCTAGTTTAGATTGTCAGGATCGCTAGTATTCTCGTGATTGGTTGTTGAGTGTCTGTTTTGATTATGATATGAATCCCTGCCGCTGAAAAATGTTGGAGAGTCTTGGCGGCACAGGGGAACGGTGGAGCAGTAATAGGTTCCTCCTGGCATGTCTAGTTTCGGATCGAGCATTATTATTATTGACTGGAAGAGTTTGTATTTGGTGGATGGATCTAGTAGAGGAACTGGGGAATTAATAGTGGTTTGTGTATTTAAGTTGTTGAGGGTTGAGGGTGTGTAGTTGGAGTATGGTACGTTATGTGTGGTTTGGAAGTGTGTTATATGTTTTGTTGGGGTGGTGGTGAGAGGTGTTTCATTCATCGCCGGAGGTTTGTTTATATTCCTTGCTCTGTATTGGTGGTGAAGGCGATACAGCCCTGTACCTCGGGCTTGATTTTTCAGCCACAGTATTCACGCAGGTTCTAACTGAGGGTTGTAGTGCAGCTGGGATGTGGGTGTCCCTCAGAACCTTCCCACATCCGGTTCCAGCCTGCAGTACTCTATAGTGTGAAGTGTGGCCTACCCTAATTCACCTTCCACATTGAATCTACTGGGGTATAGATTTTACGGGGGTTCCACCGTTACTGGGTGTGGAACAGTTGACTTGAGAGATAGATACTCATACCCGCCCTCATTTTCACCATTTCTACGCCACAAGAGGGGTTGGTCTGTCTGTACCTGTTCTTAAGCCTATGACTGTTAATAACGTGTATGTTGGTGGCCGTAATTCCCTGAATTTCTTCGTTTGTACGCGAGTAAGGCACACCTCGGATAATAACTGAAAGCATTTCTTTTCCTCTGGTTCACGTAACGAAAAGCTTTTTTTTTCGAAGAAAGTCTTTTAATATGAATTGCAGCTGGAATTGTTACCTAAGAAATGAAAAACAACTACTCCAAAATCGGTTCATTTACCACGAAGATATAGTCTTGGGAAAAAAGTGTAGAATTCATTCAGTCCCACTTCTCCGCGAAAACATGTTTGTCGTACTTTTTTGTCTATAATCAGTACAGTGAACATGTCATAATTTTCATATTTCGCCAAAATATATTCATTTAGCATGCTACCAGGTATGCAAGTTTAAAATGTCGTTTATTTCTTAAAATATATACACAGTAATTTAAAAAAAAGTATAATATATTTTATTCAAAGTACTGACCCTCGCTTTCTACACATTTTGTCCATCTCTCGGGCAATATATGGATACCATTCCAAAAGAATGCTTCATCTTTATTTGAAATCCATTCATCGAGCCATTTTCGTACGTTTTCGAAATTGTTGAAGTGTTGCTCCGCCAATGAGTGTCCCATCGATGAGAAGAGGTGATAATCAGAAGGCGCCAGGTCAGGTGAATACGGCGGGTGGGGTAGGAGTTCCCAACCAAGCGAAGAAATCGTTTCCTTAGTCAATCTGGCTGAATGTGCAGGAGCGTTATCATGCTGAAGAATGACTTTGGCGTGCCTGTGAGCCCATTCTGGGCGTTTTTCGATCATTTGTTGTCGGTAGCGCTCGGTATTGACTGTTTCGCCGGGTTTGAGAAGCTCGTAGTAGACTACTCCCTTCTGATCCCACCACACACACAGCATTGTCTTCTTCCCAAAACGATCCGGTCTGGCACTCGATGTGGATGGTTGTCCTGGCGTTACCCATGATTTTTTTTTGTTTGGGATTCTGAAAATAAATCCATTTTTCATCGCCAGTTACAACTCGATGCAAAAAACCCTTTCTTTCGTGGCGTAAAAGCAGCATTTCGCACACATCTGTCGTTCGTCCAATTCATGTGGAACCCATTTTCCAACCTTTTGAATCTTTCCCATAGCTCTCAGGCGATCGGAAATGGCTTGCCTAGTGACATTCAATTGTTCTGCCATCATTTGTTGGGTTTGGGTATTGTCTTCGTCTAATAAAGATTGCAATTCGAAGTCCTCAAACTTTTTTGGTCGATTTTCTCGTTTTTGATCAGTAACATCAAAATCACCACGTTTGAAACTTTGAAACCAACGTTCACATGTCCTGACGGTTGGAGCAACATCGCCATAAGTCTCAACAAGAATTCGATGACATTCAGATGCCTTTTTCTTTTGATTAAATAAGAAAATCATGACATGCCGCAAATGCTCTTTATTTGGCTTAAAATTAGACATTTTTAACACCAAAGAAAGGTATGATACGTCCACGTAAACGACTTAAAAACAACTGACTTTTGTAAACAAATGACTAACAAACAAAATAGCGTTTAGAGATAAGCAAATCCTTCAATAGGCTAAGAGCGCATTCTATTGGAATTAAAACGACATTTTAATTGCATACCTGGTAGCTAGCGTGGGTGTTACATGTTGTTTAATATAAATGATCTAATAGTAAATTTAACCAGCTTTGAGATGGAAAAATGAAACTTTGGATCGGGCAAATAGTTTCGGAGTTATAGCAAACAAAGTGCGAAATAAACGTGGATTTCGTAAAAGTATCTATTTCGTTCTGGCATGTTTATTTCAAGAAATCCGATTAAAACTTCATATATAGAGTTTAGAGGTAAAGTTGACCAGCTTTTAGATAAAAAAAAAAGAAATTTGGACTCGGACGAATACTTGCTTTATAGTAAAACATGTGCAAAAAACCAGGAATTTCGTACGGATTTTTTAGCGTGCTTTTAAAGTACATTATTAAAACTTATATAATAGTCTAATAGTAAATTTAATCAGCTTTAAGTCAAAAAAAGAGGAATTTTGACAAATAGTTTCGTAGTTATAAACAAAAAAGTACGACAAACATGTTTTCGCGGAGAAGTGGAAGTTGCCGCCAGTTGCCCAATTTCTACACTTTTCCAAAGACCATATCTTCACGGTAAATAGTCCGATTTTGGAAAAAAAAAATTTCATTTCGTAGGTAATAATACCATCTACAATTAATATATAAAATTTCTTCGAAAAAGGCTTGCCATGGTAGCAAACTTCAGATACGGATTCTGCACTCGAAAAAACATAAAGATCCGTTGAGAATAAAAGCAAATAAAACTTATTTTATTGGACTAGGATCGTTTTACAAAATCCTGTAATTACTCTAAAAATAAAATTTGCTCTAAAATAGAATACAATAAGAAGCACAACCAATTTTTCATAAAGCAATAAATAAAAATCCTGTTTTTGAAGATTAATAGTGAACTAGGTAATTATACTTATCCACATCTTTGCAACAACAACCAATATAGAGTATAATTGAATAGAACCTTATTCTGGGACAATATCCCTTAAGAATACCATCGCATAACAGAAAGTAAATTCATATCTGGGTCTAGAGATTTCTAAAAAAAAACAAGATATATAAAATTAAATACAGACACAATTATAAAATAACGGGGAAAAAACAAGATATAGAAAAAATATAAGAAATCAATATAGGCTAAAGTTTTATATACATAATTGAAAGAACGGTTAATTATTGATATTACTTATAGTAAAAATTAAACATAAATAATATTTCATATTATATATATAAATTAGGTGTGTGTACTTGTTTATGTGTGTGATTTATATCTTCTTTTTTTTTGGAAATTGGTATTTCTGAGCCTTGGCCTAATAAATATTGAAGTAGCCTGAATCGATTCTTCAGTCTTGTTTCGACCCGGATATGATGAGTGTCACATGTCGAACAACTACTCACATCACACGCGAAACATTATCAATAGAATCCAATGGGAAAACAATTCCTAGTTTTAGTCGTCAACGAGAAGTGGTTGCTCACTGTAACTATAGGATATTAAAAAATATATTCTTTTCACTAAATGCATATTGACTTATATGATTGTAAATTTCAATAAACAAATAAAAAGTCAGTCAGAAATCACATCAATAAATCGAAATCCTCGATAATTCGAAGTTTTCTTGTTCCCATTGAGGTTCGTTATATCGAGGTTCCACTGTATGTATATAAATATATATATATATTTTTTAATTATTATTATTATTTTTTTTTTAACTGAATGTGCTTCGTAACCGATAATTTTAGCGAGAAAGATAATAGTTTCGCTTAACGGTAACCTCTATCTGTGTTTATTTTTACTGAACGTCGCGACGCGTCGATTTGATCAAAAGCCATTTTTTTTATTGTTGAAACAGGTAGAATGTCAGGCATTGTCAAAACATAATTATAGTTCACCCCCTTTCTAGATGATTGAAAGGTTTAATAAACCAATTTTTAATTAAGGTGACTACACTATGTCACCCATTCGTTATCGTGAAACGTCTCAACTTTTTCTAATTTGCTTATGACGAACACCTGTGTCAAATTATAGAGAAGTTAGCGAGTGAGTCCTGCCACCTTATATTACAGTTTATATGAATAGTGTGTAAATAAATTAATTTATTTGTTGATACTGGAACTTTTGTTTCATACCAACTTATTGAAATTAAGAACTCAGACAAATATATCATGATGCAATTTTAAAGAAATGAAGATTACCGTTTTTTTTTTAAATATAAGTCGATACGTTTTTTTTGTTTGTTTTTTTTTTAAATTTTTTTTTTTTTTATAATTTCATTATTAACCATAGTAAAATAAAGCATTCAGTTATAATAATTAATAGGGAGTTTACAACTCAGTAGTAAAGCCCTCTGTACTCTATGCCTCTTGATGAACAGAAAGGGTCCACTCAGGAAACTAGAGCTCAAAGAACGGAAAATCTTAAGGAGAATACTAGGGACAATACGAGAAGAGGATGGCACCTACAGGATCAGACACAATGGAGAGCTGTACCATCTCCAAGAAGACATAATCACCTCAATGAGGAAGAGACGACTGACTTTCTATGGACATTTAACCCGAATGAACACCAACAGACTCACAAACAGGATCTTCACTACGACAGGTAGAGGGAAAGCCTCCAAGAATAAATGGATCAACACAGTGAAATCAGACCTGGACCAACTTAAAATTCCACTGGAGACCATTCAGGATCGGTCCAAATTTCGGCAGATGATTTTACAAGGAGTATTCCCAGTGCACCTTACCAGTAAAAAGAGCTCCGGAACCAACAGACCAAAGTGGACAGAGGAGAGAAGGCTTGCTCATAGCCAGAAAATGAAAGCTTTCTGGGCTAAGAAGAAACAGCAGACCCATATAAGGAGTCGAAACGAGCCCCGTGGTCCTAAGTAGGCCCAAACGAAAAGAAAAAAAAAATTAATAGGGAGCTTAGAGTGTTCTCTAGTAATCGAAAACGATGGGTAATTTCTTGTCACTTTGGTCTGAAATATATGTGTATTTAAAAAAAAAAAAAATAAATGGTAAATTAAAATAAAAGGCAGGTTTCGGATTACACGAATTATTGACGAAACATCTTTTAAGTTAAAAAAGTATAATTTTTTTACAGTAAATTAGAAGGAATAGGGAGACTTAAATGGCCAATTAAGGATGAAATTGTACACCTTTGAATACGTTTCTTTAATTTGTGTGCCTTTACATTACTTTTTTCAACCCATTATATTTTCTTTAAATGCTATAAATTAAGGACCAACGCATGGGTTTAGAATAAAGGGACATATATATTTAACTTAATTACATTGTATTAATAAATTCAACTGCAAACGACTAAAATTAGCTCCAAGCCCAGGATATTTTATTGATAAAGTATTAACCTGATGTTAAAAAAAAAATCAAATATATTTATAATAATTGGAAAGGTCAATTACGTAAAAAAAAAAAACAACAAATTTTCGTAATTCTCTCAAAAATTAGCTATGCTCTATATGTTCTTAAAAGCGACATATAGCATACTTAATTATAAACGAATTTAAAGGTGAGTTAGTTTGATACAAATTTAATTTAATTCCGTTACTACGGCCGATGCATCTATATATAAATAGTTCGTTAAAACATATCTATGCAAACATATTATACTAGTATAATATCCTAAAGATATATTTATCCTTTCATCCTTCAGACATGCTAGAGGCGACTCATAAGCTGTAGAAAGACATCGATAGCATTAACCTGTGGGTAGTAGAGAATAGGTTGAGTCTGAATCCAGAGAAAACAAAGGCTATCCTCATTGGGTCAAAACCTCACTTAAAAGCCCTTCCCTACTATCCACTACTTTACCTTAAAAACCGATCAATTCATTTACAAAATTCCATTAAAAATCTGGGAGTAACTTTTGATCAACATCTTTCTTGGAATAATCATATTTCTCAAATCACGAGGAAATATGATTTATATATTTATATATATATATGAGGAAACCGAGATTTATTACCACTAAGTACTCGTCAACTTCTAGTATCATCTCTTGTTTTCCCAACTTTGACTACGGCTGCATAGTATATGGAGGACTGTCTAGTGAGCTTGAAATGAGATGTAAAAGATAAGATTTATTTTTGGGATTTCTAGACGTTCTTACATATCTCAAAGGTATTCTGAAACTGGGTAACTTTAACCCAGTTTCCAACATCAATACTTCCTAGGTGCACTCATTTCAATCCTTGAAAACCAAAAAACGCACTTATATTCAAGACCTTACTCTGCGCTCCTCCATCCACCTCTTAAATACTATAACCCAACCCATCAACCTGCACAATCCTACACATCGAACTGCATCCTTTTAAAAATCATTTATTATCCGCGCTTCCTCTTTATGGAACTCATTGCCCATATCAATTCGTAAAAGCTCCACTCTTACTTCCTTTAAACATCATTTATTTCTTTACCTTCTCAATTTTCAATCTTCCGAGCAAATGTAAAACATGAATATTTATATTATATACATTATAATAGTAGACACGAGATGTTTTCTTTTACAAGACTTTTCATTTATTTTGTAACTCATAATTTAATTATTAATCAATTTTTATTATTATTTATCATAATTAATTATCATAGCCAGACGATTGTCCTAAGTATTGTACTCATTTGTAATTCATAGGGGGCAAGTTGTCCCGGAATAAAGTTCATTTTCTTCTTCTTCTTAGTGAATATAAAGTACGTTTCTATTTTCATTATTGATTTTTTAGTGTTAATTTATGAATTTTAATAAGATTATAATCCACTTTCAATTATAAAAACATGTTTCATTGAAATCTCCGGTTCTTTGGGGGTCGGATTAGTGAGGTTCTATAATATTTTAAACTTTTACAATTTATAAAACTACAAGCATATAATTGACAGAAAAATAAATCAGTTATATTTCGTTATTTATTTTCAATGATTTATCTAAAGTTAATGCCTCTTTATTTTATGTCAATCACATCCAATGACGTTTAATATAGTTGCTGCATGACAGACTGTGAATTTTCCTGAGTTTTCTTTCTTTTTTATCGATTTTTTTCATTTGAATAAATTTTCACAAACTTCGTTCAGTCGTCATTATTTGAGATACGAAGCATTTCATGTCCGTGAGAAAATCATTTCGAAGTCTTTATCAAATCTCAAGGCACCTTCTAGCTATAATAAATAAATTGAAATAAAGATAATATAAGATGGCAAGGATCTTCATAAAGCCAATGGTCTCAGCATACAAATTTTTTTATTTAAGACGTTTCGCCTAATTCATGCATCATCAGGTTTTACAACCTACAGATCACAACTTAAATCACAATCATTTTTACATTATTTTTACAAAAATATGACTTTATATACAAATAATTGTATATACAATAATAAATTATGTTAAAATAAATAAATATTTCAATTTTAAGTCATTATAAATACTCAGAAATACAAGTAAAAATTTTTAATTAACAAATACTTACAAATATTAGTCAGAATAGAGCAACAATTTATATGCAATCACATAAAACACTCACATTTACATGCACACACATATACTAATAATGTATATGTTTATTGCAATAATCGTATAAAATTGTAATTTTGAATTATTATAATAACTTAATATTGAAATAATTTTATTTATTCTAACATAATTTATTATTTAAAGTCCTATTTTTGTAAAGTTACATTGTGATTTAAGTTGTGATCTGTATAGGTTGTAAAACCTGATGATGCCTTTCTTTGGCGAAACCTCTAAAATAAAACTATTTGTATGCTGAGACCATTGGCTTTATGAAGGTGATTCTTCCCATCTTATATTAATTTTAAGAATTGGTCTACACCCCTCTTTGAAGATGGCTGATCTTCATGCTGATTCTGATTCAAATAAAGGACAAAAAAAACAAGTGAAACAAAAGTTTCATTCCACAGAACAGCCTAGTAGAACTCGCTTAAAATTAGTTCTGTTTTAGTCTTTAAATATTTCTAAGAAACACTTAATTGTCGATTGAATAATTTACAATGATACGAAATAGCACTATTTCTAAAACAAAAGATTCTTAGGAAGTTCGGTCTTTAGTGAATTCGAACAGAATGTCCAGGCTGCCTACGTTGAAGTAAAGTTTTGCGCTGACAATTGAAAAGCAAAACTTGTGCTTTTAATTTGAAGGAACCATTTTCATTACTGCCTTCTTACTACCCTTGATTAACTGATATTAATCCATTTCATTTAATAAAATAGAATTTTGTCAACATTAAAAATTACTTATTAATTATTTATTTGTTTATAGAACACAAGACGATATTTACAGAGAATAAGGTTATTAGCGATAAAAAAATCAAACTATATTAAAAACTAAAAATAAATTTAATTGCATACTAATTGTATGATTCAAATGTATGAAAATACAGAGGGTATTGTAAACTGTGTAAATAAAAACAAAGTATAAGCAAAAATACTACTTTTCTACTTAAAAAAAACCCACTTGGAAGCTGGAGTTTTCAAAACTAAAATACTTCCTTCAGTTCTTTACAGATGCGATATGCGACTCGACCATTTTCGCACTAAGAAGGAAAGGCATAAAGGTTTTTGCGAACTATTGTGTTACATATTTGGCTCGAAGAAATACAATTCATGCTGGAAAATTACAGCATTATACAGGGAGTCCCGAATTTAAATGGCTGAATTCAGGAACTTATAGGAGACCGAAAAACTAAGACAAAAAGTCCTTTAGAGATTTGCTCGTTTTTGCTTAGTTTTAGAGAAAATCGCAGAAAAAAAAACAAAACAAGTTTTCATTTTTATACTTATTTATTTACATTTATATTTATGTTATGTTCTTTTTAATGTAAACATTGCTCAAAATGTCCTCTTGCACCAATGCAAGCATTACATCTAGCAATCACTTGATAAATTGCAACTAAACATTGTTCTGATGATATTTGGTGCACTGCATCTATCTATGCATCAAGAAAATGAAAAAAAATCAATTACAATGAAAAAAATGAAAAAATTCAACACAATAGATCGAATTTTTTGACTGTGTATTATATCATGGTTATCAAGATAAATAGATTGAATTTTGTTTTTTTAATTTAAAAAAATTATGACATTAAATACTAATTCATTAGAAACGGCCAAACCAAGTTGTGAATTTCATAAAATATATAAACTCTAAAAATCGAAGTCACACAAAATATAAAATACACACTTTACGTAAGGTTGTCGAATGCTTTAGATAATTTTTTTATTTAATGTCCTAATTCCCAAGTGAATATTACCCAAGGCGTCAAGTTTATCTTTAGCAAACCCCGTCGCAACTTCACCCGCTCCCAGTAAACAACTTGACTAAATAATATATTTAATTTATTTGTTTATTAATATAAATCTTGTATTGAAGTATGTAATTGAGAATTATTTCTACAACGATATTTTTACGCATAAATGTAACTTTTAACCTCGTTCAGTAATTAGGTGTTTGAAGATTACGTAAAAGCAAAATTTGACATCCAATTTTTAATTTTAATATATGGGTTGGTAATACAGATGGACTGAGACTATTAAGAGACTTGCGGATAATGGACTGCATTATCATTGCTTAAAGCTAAAGAACTATTAATCCTATTTTTACACACAATATCAAAAAGAAACGCCATTTTGATTCGGTAATAATTTTTATGCGGCAGAAATTATTTTTTTTGATTTCATCCGGTAGGATTTTAATTTTTAACTATAAATATATATGACAGTATGGCGAAAATCGTTTCTGCCAATCAACACTGTATGTTTATTTTTTTTTTATTATTATAAATTTTATTATTGCTAAACCTTCCTAGAAATGGTGTTGCTAAAATTTGGTACAGATTGGTTCAGTTGTTTTACTAATGCAAACTCTGTTACAGATTGGTATTAAAACCACATATCGGTCCATTTTCAAATTTCACTGGGATATATATCGCGCACCCACATATTTATAACCTTTTTAACAATGCCATTGAATATAAGTCAATTTTATAATCAATTTCAAGCTCTATATAACACTATACATTTGTAACCTCTTTTGTAGAAAGGAGTTCGCCACCTATCGGTCAATTTTCAAACTTCTCTGTAATTCACATATTATCGCCTTTTAATAACAAATTAATTGAAAATCAGTAGATTTTATTTTTGCTAAACGTCCCTTGAACTATGAAGATGATGTAGGTAAGATTTGGTACAGACTGGTTCAGTAGTTTTCGCGGTTAGTGATCACTAAAGCCCGGATATTCGTGCAAGAAAAATTCTGAAATGTGCAGTAAAAACTTGAAATCGTGCAACATCGTGCAATAAAAACTTAAAATCATGCAAAATAAAATACAAATGATAAAAAATATTGAACAAACAATTCGCTAGTTACATTTCTTTCCAAAAAGTGGTTTTTATCTTAAAATTTATTGATCCGGTCCTTAGTAAGGGAGTAGTTAAATAGTCCTTGTCTAAAACACAATAAGAACAAATCGGATCTCTTTATTGTACATGCTATACATAAGCTATGTGTACATATTACTTAGGAATATAAATATTTATATTGCAATGAAAAATAAAAATGACCGTACATTTATGCTCTAAATCATTAAATAGGGATAAAAATTCAAGTTAAAAACTTACTCGAATTACAGTGTGCATTAACTTGTGACTTTCTTTCGGTGCCAACATCTTTGTCAAAGGGCCCACAATATATTATTTTGCCACCGGATTTTACTTCCGGATATTTTTCTATCCATCCTGGTATCTTTGAACTAACACTAGCTGAAATATTAGGCATTTTAATGGAAACAACGTTACTCCTTAGAGGGAAGTCGAAAACTAAAAAATTATTGCTTCCGATGAGAAAAGTTATGAGGGAGAGTCAAAATTTCTTGGAAGGTGGGGATCCGAGTTCCCTAGCTCAAGTCAATCTAAACATTTCTAAGAACACTATAGAAGCGTATTCATTTTAACACGCTTGGATTTTTTATATTTTTGTACTAAGAATAGTTTATGTCTCTTAAAAAAAAAAAAAATATTACCTATATAAAAATAAAATTATTCCTTCTTCTAAAAGTTGCTACTTTTTCAAAAACAAGAAAGTGTTGTGCATTCACGATTTGAATCCATGAATTTTGTGCATTCAAACTGCAGAATGTGCAATTTTATGCATTAAAACAGCAGAATCTGCAATTTTACGCATTAAAACAGCAGAATGTGCAATTTTATGCATTCAAACTGCAGAATGTGCAATTTTATGCAGTAACCCCTAAAATGTGCAATTTTGTGCAATATTAAACTAGGTAAATTTGGCCTAAACATCCTAATTCATATCAATAATTTGTCCCTGGCTGATTACGAGCTTGCAATAAAAAGATGCAATTGCACGAGAATCCGGGCTCTAGTGATCACAAACGAAAAATGGCTTGTCTTTTTATGTAACTAGTATACCCCGTCGCGTCTTCGCCCGCTATCATACATAAAGAACGTAGATTATTTTAACTTATAATTGAATTTCATTTGTTTATCGATAAAAATCTTGTATTGAAGTATGGAGTTTAGCATTATTTCTTCAATGATATTTTCACGCATGGCAGTAATTTTTAACCTGGATAAAATTGCATTGATAAGGATTTGTAGATTACTTAAAAACATAATTAGGCATCCAATTCAACAGAAATAATTTTATCGATCTATCTTGTTGGATTTTAATTTCATACAATAAAATTATATGGAAATTTGACAAACCTCGTTTCTGTTACAGTTTAATCATTATTGTTACAGTAAAATTTATTATTATAAACCTTCCTAGAACTATGAAGATGTTGTAGTTAAAATTTGGTTCAGTTGGTTTCCAAAGTTTTACCATAACAAACAACAAACTCTCGATTAGTCTCCGAAACTGCTGAACCGATTTTAATAATCCTCTCTCAAACAGAAACCCGCACATTATTTCTGAGTGATATATTCTTTTAAAAATATGGGTCCGTAAATAAATTCAGGTTTTATAAATTATGTGAAAAATCGCACAAAAAAAAATCCTTTCTTTGCGTGCCCCACCAGAACTATTGACTAGACCAAATTATTTACTAAAAGCTAAATAAGATCTACAAAAAAGTTTGCAATAGGTCCTAGGAGCACTTTACTATAGAAGGAAATATATTTAAGCTTGCCCTATTGCTTTGATTGTTTCTAGATAACTGGAATTTATAAATGAATGGTTCCGCCGAAAACGTTTTAAGTGGCAAATATAAAATTTTGAGTAATCAGTGAAAGAAAATCATAATCTAAAGTTCGGTTAGTTTTGTAAGTTAGATTTTATATTCACATATTAATTTGTTATATTTACATGTATAATAACATAATGGATTGCTATATCATACTAAGACGTACTATTATACATTTTAAAAACTTTAAAATTGCCACCTCGGAAATTTTGTCGCTTAGAACGTTTTTCGGCGGAGCAATTTAATTAATTTCCACATTGATTAATTAATTATTAATTTCATTTTGAATTTTGTTTATTAATACATAATAATTTGGTATGAAAATGGTTTTAAGTTTTGTAATGAATCTAACGAATGACTTTGTAACGGTTGTTTGGTTGGTCACTATTTAATTATACGTATACAAAAATAAACTTTTTTTTTAATTGTTAGTTGCAAACTTTAAGCTACGATGATTTTTAACTAACTTTATCTAACTGCACTGAGTTTTTTTTAATATATATATATATATATATATATATATATATATATATATATATATATATATATATATATACTAGATTAGTACCAAATTAAAGCGGATAAAACCCCGGAGCTTGGCAAGAATAAAATAAAAAATAATCTCTTTCATTAAAAGATATAATTAATTTTAAATTAAAATTTAAAATTTATTAAATTGATGATTATTAATCAGTTTTAATAAAATAAATTAATTACGTGTATAAAAATGATTAGCGGAACGGAAACTTTATCAATATTTTTTATACACTGCGATATCTTATCTGGAGATGCATTATTATGCAATTTTAAATTATAAAACGAGTATTACACGTTTATATAAAAAATAAATAAAAGTTTTATTCAAATGATTTAACAGTTTACAATTGCACATATTAAATATTGTTACATGTTTTGGTAATAAAACAATTTACTCTACATTGACAGCTGAGCTTAGCTGAAATGGGTATAATTTGGAATGCATTTATTTTAACAGTAGGAAAAATACTAAAAAAACCTACAAAATTAGAAGCAAAAAAGAGATTGATAAAAGCAAATACCTACATAATAATATTTACTAAACTAAAATACATAATTTATTAACTTTTTGTACATTAAGTTAATCAACATTTTGGATAATTAACTTATATATAATTTGTGTTCCAATAAATTTAATTTCAAGCCGAGGCAATAACCTTTGGATGTCTTATTAGCAAAATATTGTTATAGTAGCATGTGGTTTGTACGTTTGTGTATGTATCTTCTTAAGGATTTCTTGTTATAATTGCCTATTGTTTGAATTATAGGATTTCCATGAATGAATTGTTTGTGGAGTTGAAAAAGTTTCTGGTCTGTGTGTGAATAAATTGTTTTATTGTCTGAAAATCTAACTCGAGTAGCATGTCGGTTATTTTTGTATATCTGGGGTAGTCATTTATTATTCTCGACACGTTTATTAATTTATATATATTTTCTATTATTTTAAAAATAAAGTTTTTTTACAAAACTTTTATTTAGTAATTGATAAAATAGTTATTCATAAGATATAGTTGACTGTAGGCTTTAACAATTAAAATAAAAACAATTTTACTTTGATCTGCAGAGTATCTATGACTGCCTACCCCAACTATCTACATGTCCGATAAAATACTTAATATGAATGACATATTGAACAATTATTTGGCCTTTTTCCATTCTTCGGATCAATATATGCTTTTTAAATCTGCACTATCATATAAAAGGAAAGCCATTTTTCGTTCGTAATCACAGAACACGAAAACTACTGTACCAATCCGTAACAAGTATTTGCCACACCATCTTTATAGTTCCAGGAAGTTTTATATATAAAACATACTGATTTTCAATATAGATTCCAGTGAAGTTTAAATATTTATATTTATTACATATCAACATGAGAGGTTTCGAAGTTACGGTGTTATTCATATTGAACCCATCTGTAATCAATTTTAACTACAACATCTAACTGTACAAGTGACGGAAACTAGGTTTGTCTCAACGTTACATACGTTTATGGCTATGAATGAAAATCCAACCAGACGAAATAAATAAAGTTACTTCTGCCGTATAAAAATTATTACAAAATCAAATTGGCGATCCTTTGCTTTTGGATATTTTGTGTAAAACTATGATTCATACGCCTTTAGTTTAATGCAGAGTTTAATATCCTCGAGAGTTTCTTAATAGTCTCTATCCATCTGGGTAGATAGACCATACCAGCTCATATATTAAAATTAAAAATTGGATGTTTAATAATTAATTTATGTAATCTTCAAACACGTAATCAGTGCAATTTTAAGTAGGTTAAAAATTACTGCAATGAACGAAAATATCACTAAGAAATAAATGATATAAATAAATAAAACTTAAATTATTTGTTAAGATTATCTAAGTTCTTTATTATTTATTGGCTATTAAAATAAATAATAAAATAGTTCTGAGCAACAGGCGATTTAGCCTTTGCATCTATTAAATCATTTTATTTTTTTTCCGCTTAGGAGTAATGATTTCGAATATTTTACTAAATTCGATTATATTTTATGATACCGTATTTCTCATTTTAATAGCAGCAGTGAATATTTCTATGTTTGTTCATTGTTTAACTTATTAATTGAATATTCCTTTTTAGATAATTAATACTTGGTCTCTCTAATCTCTGATGGTAATTAAATACATATATAAATCTAAATTAATAGATTACGATCCTAATATTATAAATGCTTTATATCGGTTCTAATTGTAAGTATATTTTAATGTGTATAGCAAAAGATTTTATACCCGAAATTTGACCGTAATTTTTGTTTGTTATGTCTTCATCAAAATGAAAAGCTCACATATTATCATTTTTTTTTTCTTTGTTTTTTTTTTCTCATTAGAACTTGAAATAGCGTAGCAAGTATCATAAAAAAAATTTTATCTAATAAGTTCAAACACATTAATTTTTTCCGTATAAATAAAGATTTAAAATTTCATATAAACTGATGTTACTTTTTATAAATAATTTCAAAATTATTAAAGATAGACTGTATTTTACAGTTATTAAAAAAAAATTGAAATCATAGCTATCATAACTTTTTCATGGTATTTATAATAATCATGGATAAAAAAAAAATTAAATTCAGAATGAAAATCAAATCAGTTTTTTAACGAGAAATATACATATATAAATATTCTTTAATCGAATTGAATTAGAAAAAATCCGATATTTTTCGTTTTTCCGTTGTAATTTTGTTTTTATATATACAATTTTTTGTTGATTATTAACATCAATATTGATAGAGCAATTAGTTTTATTGTCTTTTTTATAGTTTTAACTTTAAAAACCTCTTACTGAAAGGGGATGTATTTCCGAAATTTTATGTATGAAGTAATGAAATATTAAAATAACATTCAAAAGTTTTGTATTAATTTTTATTGTCAGACGAAAATTCCAAACTATTTATTTTATTCATTTTCTAAAAGTTTCATTCTTTTTCAGGTGCTTTCGTCCGCATATCCCAGGAGTTTTTTTTTTTTTTTTTTTTTTTCATTAAATAAAAGCAAGTAGTAATTTAAAAATATAAATAAAGTAACGAATTTTTAAATTAATATGATTGGTTACAGTTTTACATTAAATGACGTACATATCTCAAGAATCTATTCGAAATAAACAATAGATCTAAACCACATCATATGAAAGTAATACGAATCTTTTATAGGAAAATATAAATTTTCTTGCAATGTAATTTATATTTTAGCGTTGCTCGTCTTGGAATTTTGTAGGCTGCGAAGTAATCGTGATTTTTCTCTTGTTCAATTATTGGCTATATCTATTATCTTCTCCATAATCGATGTGTACAATTTATTTTATGTATATGTGTTTTGAAGTGTTCAACCTATTACAAAATGAATGATCAGAAAGATAAAAAAAAATTTTAAGGAATGGACTAACTACCTATTTGTTCAAATCTACAAAACTACTTAAGGAGCGAAGAATAAAAATAGGAAGTGTTACCTGCTGTTATGAGACATAGATATATATTTTTTTATTGTTTTATTTCCTTTGTTAAATTAGAAAATAAAATAGACGACTTTGACAATTGCCTTGCACCTGAGTGTCCTGCGAGATGACCCTAGACTGGAGCCTGAGTTGGAACTGACGGTGCCATCCACGAGCGCACACTGAGGGGAAGACCACCCACCTGTTGGCACCATCCCCCTCCCCTTTGGGTTTCAGGCAAGCGTACTTATGTCTTCATCGTCAGCGGTCATCTTAAGACGGCCGTCAAGAAATTTCGGTGATCCGACACTTACACGACTTACAAAACGATCCGAACCTATGATTTTAAATAAAAAGTTCCAAAAAGTTAAAAGACGAGACCTTCGACAAACAACGAATTATTTCGAAGTCTTTCGACGGATTGATATAGAACAATTATATTTTAACTCAACGGGATGATCGCCACTCGATGAGATCAATGTTAAATAGAAGTAATTAAATAAAGGATAGGTGGTTCGTTTATTTTGGCTTAACGTCCTTATGTACTCCAACTAGGGCATGAAGGACGGGTTATCCTATAGGTTACCAACCTATTCTAGCCAGGGTGGGAAGGCCAAGATTTATTTGTAGGTTCGCCAGGTGGGATTCGAACCCACGACCTTCAGTACCGAGCGCACTAAGACCCTCGCCCGAAATCACTCGGCCATCGAATCTCCAAGGATGGGTGGTATTTCGAATTAACATGCTAATTTTAAATCCCCCTCGATTCTTAAAATGTTTCTAGTATTCGTTTTTCGTAATATAGCTAAAACATTCTTTCCAACTATTAGGATTCCGGAATGCCACTTCACTGTTCAGAAGATCGTGTTGTTGATAATATATCTTCCTCGCTTGAAAACAAGCAGTATTGCCCTGGTGCATTTCTTGATGTAGCGCAAGATTTCGACCAAACCTAGTCCTGCGATCCTTGCTCTCAAATCGTTTCTTTCGAGTTCGCTGTGGTTCAGAGTAGTCTAATTACTTGAGGTAAGCGTGATGGTATAGAACGATCTATACAATTAGGATTGATGAATTAATTTCCACTTCTATTGGAATGATTTTATTAGAAATCTAGTTTCGAATGCTAAACATCCATCTTCATTTCTAAAACAAAAAAAATTTTCATCACTTCTACATTATGTTACATGGTTTATATATACTAAATTTTTCAAAAATGTAAGAAACTAGTCTAGTTGTAATAAAAGTAGAAAATAACCTAAAATTAAATATTTATGAATCATTAGAAATAATAAAACCGTTTAAAACGGAAAAACAGCCATCCTATCATCCCATTCAGGCCTGAAATTGCATAACTCAACCTTCAAAGGCAAGAACTTATCGAAAGGTTCAGCTAATATTACAGACTACTGGGCAGGAATTCTCATCTTTCCGTAGATAACTATCTCCTCATTAACAAAACATATTTTGACCTAAAAACTTGAACTGTGGTGAACAGCATGACAATCCAATAATAAACCCATTCAATCTTTCTAATCCAAATTCCAATTGTTAATGCACCATATTATGTCACTAATGAAACCCTACATAATGACCTAAAAATACCTTTTGTTCTTGATTAGATTAGATTGATTGTTTTTGGACACTCAACTTCTATGGTCTTTAGTGTCCTGGTTCCTTAGTGTTTTCTGTTTTTTTTTTGTTTTTTCTTCAATTATATTTTTTCGAAAACGTTATGGTGCTTCAAAAATGTGATAATTTTGTCAATATTATCTTTGTTATCTCCAAGCATTACCGAGAGTCTTCTTTCCAGTCGTACCTGCTCAAAAAAAGTTTCGTACAGCGGGCATTCCTCGAGGATATGTCTGATCGTTAGTTGACACTGGCAGTATAGACATTTCGGTGAGGCTTCCCTCATTATAAGGTATCCATGAGTAAGGCGAGTATGGCCAATCCTTAATCTTGTGATCACCACTTCTCTTCTCTTTCTCCGATATGATGTATGCCATTGTTTGATGTCACTTTTAATTATTTTTAATTTGTTATCTGCCTGGGTTTCATGCCATAATTCTATCCAAGTTTGCCTGGCTAAATACTTTAAAAAATTGCAAACGTCCGAAGGGGTATAAATTGTTTTGATGTCTAGCGAAGAAATGGCTGCTTGCTTGGCTGCTTCGTCTGCGGCTTCATTCCCTTTTATCCCCACATGGGATGGTATCCAGATAAGTACCAAGTTCTTTTGTGAATCATTTAACATTGAGGCATATGCCTGTGCCTTTCTTATGACTGGATCCTTGGTATACAGGTTAACAAAAGATATTATGGCAGAAAGGGAATCAGTAAATATGGCAAGATTTTTTTCTTCCAGGTGCATAGCGTAGTGTAACGCCGCAGTAATCGCCCAGCATTCCGCTGTAAAGTTGCTGGTGATAGGCGGAAGTTTGTATTTTCAAAATCGTAGTGTCCAAAACAACGGAACACCCAACATTGTTGTTTGATTTTGAGCCATCTGTAAATATGAATTTAAAGTTTTCGTATTTTTCTTTAATTTTGTTAAATTCTGTTAAGTATATTATTTCTGAGGTGCTAATTTTCGAATATTTTTTTAGTGTTAAATCTATTGTTGGAATTTTTAGAGTCCATGGTGGATATTTCAAATCATCGGTTGTAGGTTCGAGGTGTTGTATTTCTTTTATATATTTTCCGGCTCTGATTCCCAACGGGGAAGGCAGTCTTTGGTTTTCCAGAAATCTTCTGATCTTTGGTTGGAACACGGGTATCCAAGCTGGATTTTTGTTATTGAATTTTAGCCTACCAATATAACCGCAGGCAAGCTGGTGTCTACGAACAGCTAGTGGTGGTTGCCCAGCTTCAACACAAATGCTACATACAGGACTAGTTCTAAATGCACCTGTTGCGAGTCGTAGACCAGCATGGTGAACCGAGTCAATAGCTGAAAGCTGGGTGAGGTTCGCTGAGGAGTAAATAAAACTTCCATAGTCCAGTTTGTAAACTTTAATCATGCTTGCCCTGTCAGCACCCCAAGAGCAGCCAGCAAGAACTTTAAGAACATTTAATCTCTTGGATGATTCTGCCTTTAACCACTTGATATGTTCTTTCCAGCTCAGTTTAGAATCAAAAACCAGGCCTAAAAATTTAGTACTTGGTACAAAGTTTAAGTTGATGCCTCTGTAAGTTAGTAATGGTGGAGGAGTTGGTGTTCTGCGTTTTGAAAACATTATACATTTCGTCTTTTCAGTAGAGAATTTTAAACCTGATTGTGTTGACCAAATTTCTAAGTTTCTTAGGCAGTTTTGCAATATTCTTTGCATCCTCTCCCGGTCTCTAAACGATAGAAGCAATGCCAAATCATCAACAAACAGAAACGTTTTTTGTTCTTGATCTCATTCCTTCAAAATTCTCGAAATTTCATCTAAATCTATCCAATCATCCTAATCCTTTATCTTAATATTTATCCAGTTTTAATCAATCAGTGGCACCTAGACCTTTTGTTATATAGATTTATATTGAAGTTCAGGTAATGACCATCGTCTCAACTGAGGTCCTCAGCGTCTTTGGCTGAAGCGCTCTCACTCAGACTTCACTGAATATTAGTACCAGTGAAGCAGCTGAGAGCAGTGGTGAGATCTCATTGGGTCCGACCTTGACTCTCAATAAGTAAGGAGACAGGCTTAATACTAGGTTTCCCAGGCTGAGTGTCTATATTGTATATTAATCCAGTAAAATAAGGCTCCAAAAAGTCGTTTTCAAGAAAAAACAGCGAAACTTTTATTCTCAACGGATCTTTATGTTTTTTTGGGTGCTGAATCCGAATCTGAAGTTTGCTACCACAGCAACCATCGGCTTTATATTCAAAATCGCAAAAACCGCCAAAAAAAATCCTTATTTTTGTTTTTTTATCTATAACACGATAACTAAGCTTTTTTCGAAGGAAGTTTTCAAATATTATTTGTAGCTGAAACTAGAACCTAATGAAAAAAGGAAATCCGAAATCGTACCATTTTTCGCGAAGTTACGTTATTGGGAAAAAATGGAGAAATTGGCCAACTTGCCGTCAGTCCCACAGCTCCGTGAAAACACGTCATAATTTACATATTTTGCCAAAACATACACATTTAGCGTGCTAGCTTGGGTGGTTTACAGGATTTAATATAATTTACATATATAGCATCTGATAGCGAATTTAATCAGCTTTGAGATAGAAAAAAGAAATTTGGGATCGAACAAATATTTGGGGAGTTAGAGCGACAAATGTGTCAAAAAACACTTGGATTTTACAACAGTACGTGTTTATTAGCGGGCTGGCATGTACATTTTACTGGGTTTGATTAAAACTTCATTTATAGATTCTTATAGTAAATTTAATCAGCTTTAAGATGAAAAAAAGTAATGTTGTATCGGACAAATAGTTTCAGCGTTATAGCCAAAAGAGTACGACAAACGTGTTTTCGCGGAGCTGTGGGACTGACGGCAAGTTGGCCAATTTCTCTATTTTTTCCCAATAACGTAACTTCGCGAAAAATGGTCCGATTTCGGATTTCTTATTTTCATTATGTATGTTCTAGTTTCAGCTACAAATAATATTTGAAAACTTGATGAAAGATTTTACCTTCGGTCGGTTTTTTGCGATTTTGAATATGTAGCCGATGGTTGCCGTGGTAGCAAACTTCAGATTTGGATTCAGCACCCCAAAAAACATAAAGATGCGTTGAGGATAAAAGTTCCGCAGGTTTTTCTTCAGCAAACCCTTATTTTACTGGACTATATAAAGTTTGCCTGTATCTAAATTTTTGTTATTATTATATTTTATTTTTATGTTTGAAGATATTATTATATCTCTTATTATTATTATTATTTTCCTTCAAAAAGATAAGTATTACAATTATAATTGGTTTATTTTTTTTTTTTTTTTTGTGTAAATTTGTATATATTGAATAAATGGATACATTATTATTTCTATTACCTACTGTCCTTCACTTAGGTGAATTGTATTATGACAATAGAAGCTGAAGTTAAAAAAAAAGAAGAAATATTTGTTTTTACAAAACAAAAACAATCTGTCGAGACCGGATCAAAATTATTCTATAAGGGATAGACCTGGTAAGGTTGACAGGTCCAAACTAACAAATTATAAAAATTAGAAATTTTATAGAATATAAATAAACATAATGATCCACGATAGTCACTTCAATTTCGATAGTCTCCTAGAAAATACATGAATTACCTGATTCTTTGCTAAGATGTGTGAGGGATTGGCCAGTTGCGTAACAACATGAATAATTCCTGTTGTTAATTTAAAAACCAAATTGTATTTTTATATTTAAATTCTATTTGTCCATGAGGAATTATTCACGCGAAGCATCCGAAGAAAGAATATCAGTCTCAGGTCTACGAGGAGAAAAGAGAGAGGAAGCTGTATAAAGCAAAAAAAAAAAAAAAAAAAAAAATAAAAAAAAAAAAATAGAAAAGAATGTTTACGCATTGGAAATTTTGGTCTGAGAATATTTCAACTGAATTCGAAAAGATTTTAAATTCATATCGTTCATATATGAATCATTTATAAAAATCATGTGAAATATTTATAGTTTTACTATAAGAGAATCTATATAGTGGGGACTAGATGAGGGGAGTTCAACGTCAGATCCAGATTTTTATTTTTTATGTTTGATCTGTACATCGAGACGTATATTGGAGGATTGCTGTAAGGCTGCTTTTGAGAATTTGGGTTTCAATGCGGTGAAGTAGAGGGACGTTCAGAGATTTTTTTGCATTGGCGTTGATGGTTCTTCGGGTTCACTACACCTTAGTTTACTTATATAAATTAGTATTAGTACTTCAGTATGTTATTGTTATGTATTTGGAATCATTGGTCATAAATTTGTAAATCTGTTCTATACACCACTTCAGGAAAGTTCTATGTAGATAATAGTTATATCTAGAACTATGACCAGGGTCTGAGGTCATAGCTCTGTCATTCACGTTAAACAAACTTTGAAGAACATCATGAATTTCTTTAGATAGTTTCCCAACAGGATTCGATAGCAAGGTATTCATTAAATATACCGCGGTTGTTCACTCAACACGAATATAACCAGAAACACGCCACAAACTAACATCAATTATTTATTCATATTTTTAGATGTCAAATCTGGCTTTCTATTTCGGGAACATTAGTTAAATATATAAGTGATGATATAATGATCCGTAAATATAAAATAAGGTAAGTTCTAAGTAAGGACTCAGTCCGGGAATGCATAAATAGGCCGAGAACACGTCATATAAACAATATTAAATCTTCTATGGGAACACATGTGAACGTCTTGTAAACAATTTTATGAGTTTTGTATGAATTTAGGTTGATCTTTCTCGATTTTTATTTTAGATTTAGAATATTCCTGCTAAAACACAAATATTTTTATTTGAAAAAGAATTAAATATTTTCAAAATGAAAGAAGTACAATGTACTTACATACTTTATTTTTATTAAATTCTAAATAACAGGTATAACAGATTATGGACTTGAAATATAGAGGGCTGTAAAAAAATAGAATATTAAACTTTTCAAACTCCTCCAATAAGTGGGGGACAAGCTTGGTGTGAGGTTCCTTTGGATGGTTGTATTTGTTGAATATATAGATACATATCATACATTATTTATGTTTACTGTTATTATTGTTTTAAATTTTTTTTTATTCCACTGATCCCTGTTGAACAGATCCGCTATCTAGGACTTCAACTGGACATTACTTAACTTGTAATCCTCATACAAGACTTAAACGACAGGAAACTGCTCGTCATTTTCGACTTCTTCAACACTTACTAGAAAGACGTTCAAAACTCCCGATTTTCTACAGAAGACTCATTTACACGACCGTTATCAGACCTATTTGGACATACGGAGTTGAGCTCTGGGGCTCAACTAAACCTTCTAATTCTTCTCGTATCCAATCCTTACAATCCAAAATCCTTAATGCTCCTTAATTTGTTGCAAATAAACTCATCCATAAAGATCTTAATGTCCCATATGTTGCTGATTTAGCCCAAACCATCCATCCATTATCCTTCCACAGTAAGCTCCATCACCACTCCAATCAACTAGTCTCCCAACTTGCTTCCTATTCCATTTCTGATAATCCTCCCTTTTTTTTTCTTTTTTTTTTATTCCTTTTTTTATATTTGAATGGGTCACATTAACAACGGCGTAATCCATAACTTTTCAGAAACGGAGATTCTTATGCAAAATGTCCTAACCCTCAAGATGCACCACGGAGAATATTCTTTTCCCCTTCCCTGAGGTTGGTAGACTTGGTTCCGGCCGTGGAAGGGCGAGTGGATGACGGTATTTCTCGACAAAAAGACAGTAAACCTGTCATGGCTACCGTCACTAAAACGAATGCATTTATTTTGTGTTGTGAGCTCACAATAATCGTCCGAACAAAGTAAGCGATGAAGTTACTGAGCTAATTAAGAACCATATTTCGGTCTTTCACAAGCAGAAGAATCATTATTTTCACTTTGAATCCTTGTTTTATGATTAAAGAGGTACCAAGGATCATTTTCGCCCAAAAGTACTCACGATCCCCCCTTCCCTCTGTTTCAACGGGAATTCCTTGATACTAGAAAGCTGAACATACATTAGGAGACTTCTCTTGGGCCGTCCTAATGTTGAGCCACAGCCATGATGCGTTTGGATGACTGCCTTTACTAAAGTATTTTGCTTTTAAAACAGCAACACCTAAAGTGGCATTTTCTGATCCAATGGGCCGATGTATGAATTGATCAACCCAGAATGAAAGAAAAAGCAGCAATAATAATGTGAAATTCTTCCAAAGCTAAGCTAGAAGCTGAGAAGTAATAATGAGGCTGAAAAAAAAAAAAAAAAAAAAAAAAAAAAAAAAAAAAAAAAAAAAAAAAAAGAAAAGAGATTAACATTTTATTAACAAGCAGCAATATAAACATCAATATAAATAGTGTGAACAATCGTATTTAAAACATTTTATAGTAGCAGAAGGGAATGGAGTAGGTACCTGTTTGACTTTTACTGCTTTTTGCTAAATCCTTGTAAATGTAACAACTATAAAAGAAGCCTCACTACAATTACTTGAAACCGGCTCCCACAAGTTTTATTACAGTTGTGAATAATACATGCGATTTTATTATTGCTATTCTCAGATCAAGGTGAGTACTCGTCTATATTATTCAATGAATGAGTGAGATCACCTTTATTATAATTAGTATGACACTCTAAGAGTATACAGATAAGTCTCTATTAAGTATAAATTTTTAAAAAATATAAAAAAATAAAAACAACCATCAACATGCCACGGATGTCGTACTAGCTTGTACGACGAGTGTCCTTGTGCATGAACATAAATCTTGATTCTGAATCTCATAATGAATCCTATAAGAATGTTTTTGTTTCTACTATTTATGTCAAAGTGTAAATATCGACTGGTTATTTAATTCCTTGTGACTTGAACTGTGCTGTATTAAAAATACATGTGCAATATTAAAAGAAAAAAGAAAATTAGAAAAAAATATCTAAGAGTAAAGGCAGACGCCTAATAACTCATTCCATGGATGGAGAATCAGTTGTCCATCGAAATACTGCCGCAATTCCATTCGGATCGGTTTAGGAAAAAAGTGATGATTTGTGTTTGGTTAAACTTCGAAGGCGTTTTGAATTGTAAGCTTTTTCCTGCTGGTCTGATAGTGGACCTAAGCCTTTACTGTTAACAGCAGTAAAGAGTTTATAGAGTTTTGAGCGCTAAGTACTCTGCTTTGGTCAACACCAACCAAATCATTTTACTATGCAATGCTTCTAGACATCGTTCTCTTTAGAAAGAATTATCGGTACTGCAAGTTGGAAACGTTTTGCCTCACCCTGCGTATAAAAATAAAATGTAGGATCTTTGATAATCGGATTAAAAGAGCTTTAAAATCGGATGTGAAAAGTTCTTTGCCTCAAAACCAAAATAGCGGTACCGGCAACAAATCCATTTACTGACAGGAAGATGGAAGAAAATACTTTAAACAATAGACATTACTTTAAAATATAGCATTAAATAATATTTAAAATATGTAATCTGAAATAAAGATATACTTGCGTAAAAAGACTTTTATAGTAACGTAGTATATAAGCAGTAAAAAAATAAAAATAATGAAAAAACATAGGCATTTAACATAAAATGCTCTAGTTTGTTTTAAACATTTAGTGAATTCTTCCCTAAATGTATTCTTAGGGAGTGAAAGTAGCACTAACCCATTTAGCCACAGCTATTTATAAACTTTGTGAAACTTAAGATTTCATTTTGAGAAAGCAATGAAAGGAATTACAAGAAATAGGATTTTGAGCGTCAAACGAAAATAAGTTTAATGATAAGAACTTTATGTTGAGGAAGCAGTAAATAATAGAAAAATCCCCAACAAAACAGATTACGATTACACCAGAAGCTGGACGTTGAAAATGAGTTGGATGAGAGATCTGAAGTTACAATTAACCTAAAACGTAATAAGGAGCAGGTAACAACGGGTGCTGGTCTCCCAGATAACTTACATGTTGTTGTAATTTTTCTTATGAATTCAGCACATCTGTCTGATTGACTTTAGCTTGAATAAAGTCGTGAAATTAAAAATTAGGTTAAAATATAAATTTAATTATAAATGAAATATTGTGACAATCGGGTTGAAAAATTTTAACTTTTTTTTGTTTTCCTATGTTAGTATTTGGATTTAAGGGAAACCAGTATTACTTATTACTTACCGTACTTGTTTTTATTGCTATCAAGCACTTCGTTCATTTTGTAAATCACCAAAATGTAAATATTTTTAAAATGATGATTCAGATGGCCAACCAAACATTATTCTGTATAAATCCAATGACGTTTTAGCTATGAAAATAGAACATTTTTGTTTGTAATAAACAGTTGAATACTTCCCTCTCGAATTCCTTTGTCTTAGATTAACGCTATCATTAGATTATGAGAGATTAATAATATAGCTAGCAGATGGTTAATGTTATAAATAATTAATTATATAAAATGTATAATTAACATCAATGAAGAATATGTCAATAAAAGCAAAACAAACAGTATATTAATTTGTCTTCTAAAATATAAGAGATTGCTAGGATAAAGGGTACAGAAGTGTAAGATGCGATAGAACTATCAGGTTCTTTCCGGATTCGATCCCAAACCCAATCCAAACTAATCCATTAAATCTGGACCCTGGATTTGTTGTGGAATGACAAAAATATTTCCTGACTCAACAACGACTTTCACTATATTAAAGGTTCTATCATTCATTTTAGAATCGTGAGTTTCGTGTTCATTTGTATTTTATATATTAAATAATGCATATTTAAATTTAAAAAACAAATTATAAAAATTAGCAATGATCTTAATTATATCAGCTCTTCTGTTATGGTAAGATAAACTTTTTTGATGAAGAAATATATTTATGCTGCTTTGGCAAGAACTTAGCAGTGATGATTGATAGTTTTTACTTTCACCGATCAAAAATTTACTTTCCTTTTTTACCTAAATTTTTCTCTTCCATTGGCATTTAAGAAAACATATTTTTACCCTTCACATCAGCTAATTTCAGTATGATCAAATGGGGAACAGGGTAACAAAAAAGTAAATTTTATTTTTTGAAAAGAAAAACTTTATTATATTGTCTTCTAATTATTTACAATAAAATCAACAGCTTTCTACCTTAAGATTAGGCTTGAAATAATATCATAGAATATACTTATTTTTTTAGTTATATAATAATCACAAATTTGTTATTGCCTGCCCCAGGGGTGGGGTACAGCCTAATAGCCATACAGATGCTGTGTAACAACTTGGAGAACACTGAATCTGTATACATTTCAAGTATACATATTTCAACAACAATTTCACAGTAAAGAAAAATTATAAGAGAGGAGTGGATATTGAAAAACCAATTTTAATATATTTTTTAATAAAAGTAGTAAAGCCAATGAGCAAAGTAATGAATGTTGTTTCCGAGAACTTCTGCCAAAAAGGGTTATTTGAACTGTCATAGTAGGTTAGTATTAAGCAAAATAAAATACGAAAAATAGAAAACATTTAACCTCAATCATAGTACATAACAATTGTTTGGTAATCAAATTTAAGCATGAAAAGATTTATAAAATGAGATCATTATATTTTCTTTTTTAAAGTCATAGTATTATTCAGAAAATGAGATCATTATATTTTCTTTTTTAAAGTCATAGTATTATTCAGACAAATGCCAGTCTTCCTTTTTCTATTCTAATCTATTTTCGATGTAACGCAGAAAAGAATATATAAATTCAAAGGAGTATATAACGTAACGTATTATACTGTGCTGTAATGTTTGAAACAAAAATTCGTTAAAATTATATTAGTTAGAAATCGCAAGAAACTTTGTTTGCTATTTAAACACTAACAATTGAAGATTAAAGGGAACACATACTTACTCAACGGAAATCATTAATTTCATTAAATCCAGCTAGAACAAATCTTCACAAGCCAAATTGTTCAGATATGCTTTACATAAAACATAAATTCGATTATTCTTCCATTTTTCCTGCAATTTCACGTACAGTGGCATATATATATATAAGATGGAGGCATATGAGATTTACAAACAAATGAACAGACAACAAAGTCAAATTAAAAAAGGACAGGGCTTATCATGATGTTAAACTGTACCCCACTTGACCTTATCAGTTCATCTGTTATAAGATAAAGTTTTATAATGAATCATATACTTATGCTGCTTTGGCAAGAATTTAGCTTGAAACCATGATTGTTACTTAATAGTTGCTTGGTTGTATTTAAGCAGAATAATGTGACATTATTACTTCCCATTTACGGTGAAGCGTAAAACAAAGCAGTAGATGTGGTTACTGGAATTTTAGCATCTAATTGGATATTTCCCAAATAATATTGACGTATTTAAATGGTGATGAAGTTTCAGTGGCTGGATTGGCTTAACTACGATGGATAAAATAAGGAAGGAAATGCATATCGCATAATGATATGTATATAGCTTCTTATCTAGTTCCAAGAGATACCTATCATACGCTTCATGTTTTTCTCCTTTGTTTTCCAAACTTATGTTTTATATTCCATCTTTATTTACTCAGTCTAGTGTTCCTCAAAGTAGAATCCTAGGTTTCGTCCTCTAACTGGAATTAGTCCTAGGTTATTGGACTTAGCTTGAAACCATGGTTGTTGCTTAATAGTTGCTTGGTTGTAATTAAGCAGAATAATGTGACATTATTACTTCCCATTTACGGTGAAGCGTAAAATAAAACAGTAGATGTGGTTACTGGAATTTTAGCATCTAATTGAATATTTCCCAAATAATATTGACGTATTTAAATGGTGATGAAGTTTCAGTGGCTGAATTGGCTTAACTACAATGGATAAAATAAGGAAGGAAATGTATACCGGATGACTCCTTTATTGCGTCTTAATTATTTTAATTTTACATCACAAACCTTCAAAAATGATGTCGAAACTGGATAAATAAAATAAGTACTAATGCGTCTCTTGAAATCACCTTTATTTCTCTTCATACGTGCACCTCAAATCTACTTTCATACTGTATCGTTTATTAATATTTCAAATATCCTCTCTGAACAGATCCGCGTCTTAGCACCTCATCAGAACTAACATCTTGCATGGAACGTCAAGAACCGCAGAGTCGTTTCTGACTATTTCGAATTAACTAGATCGTTCTAAGTGTCCAATTAATTACAAAAGACCCATTTGAGAAAATGTAATTAGAACTTTATGCGAATTGAAGAATTCAAAATTGACCAAATTCGAAGATTTTCAAGTAACCACTTAAACTAAATATTACTCCTTATCCCCCTTAAGTTTTTCTGGAATTGAAGTCCAAAACTTTGATTGATTTTTTTAAAATAACCGTGACGGTGTAGGGAACTCGTATTTTCACTGGTATTTCTACTCTAATTTATTAATAATTGTCTTTGATTTTAATCAGAATAAAAAAAATCATCAAACAAAAAGCCTTATTATGAAACGAAAAAGACCGCGCAAGGAAATGTCACATTCAAGGTTATTTTCATCAAGAGAAACAATTATGGAACCCTTTTATAACGATTATGACAGCAGTATGTTTACTCATAATTGGGAATACTAAACTATTTTTGTCTGTGACTCTGTTACTCTTTTTGTTACTCTTTGTGACTCTGTTACTGTGACTCTTTTTGTCTGTGACAGTTTTACCCTCTGAGAGGGTAAAACTGTCAGGAAACATATTTAGAAATGTTAAATGAAGAGTATTTTATTTATTTATTTCGTTTAACGTCACTTTATGCTGCTATGGCTAATCGGACGATGCTACGGTGGGAGTCCTAAATTTTGCCTATCCAGGTATAATTAGGATAGGGATCTTTAACGAGTACCTGACATCGCACAGGCTCGGGAACCCCATTTTACGTCCCTTCCTAAGGACGGCATAGCTAAGTATTTTTTACTCCCTTTAAAAAATCTTAAGGTCATCTGCCGGGCTGCGAACCCGCGTTCTTGGGTTTAGTAAGTTGCTACGCTAACCACTACACCCCAGGTGACCCCAAATGAAGGGTATTATTAGAGGCTGACAATTTTATTTTAATAAAAGTTATTTGTTTTTTAGTTATTATAACATTATATTTATATCAATATCCATAAATATGGATATAAGAAAGAATTTACTTCTAAAGCTTCTAATATTACCCTTTAAAGTAGTGAAACCTTTTGTAAAATATTCTATAAAATAGTGCATATAGTTAAGGTAATGTGACATTATGGCGAATGACCAGAAAAGTAATTTAACTAATTAAGGTGAGGTGACCTTATGGAGAAGGTCATGTTATAAGGTAACGTAACATAATGGAAAAGGCCCAAAAATTTGTTGTAGCAAAAAATACTGAATGAAGTAATGAATCTTATTAGGTCCTTGGCAATCTGATTATTATAACTTCAATGCAGCTTTATATCACCCATACATATGAGGTTATGTAGAAATGTTTCTACGAACAGATGCGTCTTAAGAATCTTATTTAACATTAGTCCATTCATGATTAAGCAATCCTAACTAGTTAAATAGTGCGACTGCCATGATGTTTCTATTGCCAAAGAAATGGCGTGGATTGATAATCTAATCCAGAGGCCATTAACAGAACTTTTCGTAAAATGATGGAAATGGTAATAAAAAAAAACGAAGTGGGCCATGCGTTTACCGTATGGGGGTTCCTCAGGAAACGCTACGTAAGAGGAAAGTCGAAAATCTAGATTGTAGATGAGAAAGAAATAAGTTATCACAGATAAACTAAACATTGTGAAAAGCGCATTCATTACCGACATCGTGGTGCTGTCGAAGTCCTCACTGAAACCGGGAATGAATAATACAGACTGTAATAGCGACTGCAAACTTTCAATTAAGTGTTTATTACTTTTAGCGTATATTTATTGTAAATGTTTAAACTTATGATACTTTTCCTTAACATTAATGTTACATCCAAATAAATCTATTTCTTATTTATTGTTAATTCATAACCTACTGATGCGTTTTGATTAGTGAAGTGCTGGGATGTTTTGAATTACTGTTTCGATGATATTGGTACGGAGAAAACTTCGGACAATATTTATTATAGACCAGGAGGTAAGACATAGGATACCTAATTTATGTATTTAGATTTCCTTAGGGGGAAACTAGCTGACACTAAAATGGATTGGGGAGAAAACTTGATAGATGCTGACCTTGTCTTCTTCATAAAGTTATGGTTATGCAACAGTACTCAACTCAGTAGGAAGGTTGAATTTTCTAAATTATGTTGTTTTTTTTATTTATATTAAAGTATCTGCAATTGAATATGATTTTATAGATCAACTAATTTTGATGCTCTCTTTAATGAAAATCTATAAGGTACTTTCCTAAGATATTTCACAGATGTTTTATTTTTTTTTTTTTTTTGGCAAGGAAACATCACATTCAATAAACGAATGTCAACGTACTTACAAATTAATTTACCAAGTTGGGTTTTTATTTCGATTAGATGTTACTCAATCGTTCTGAATCACGTTATGTTTGTTATTTGAAAACAATGAAAGTACTTAATGTGATATCATATAAACCAGTAATTTATTCGCATTCCAATAAAGATCGCATCTGATATTTCACAAACTATAAATCAGTTTTAATAACTTTAGAGGGATTATTGAACTTATTAGCAGAAAATAACTTTAGGTTAGGGGGGGATCAAATTTTTCAAATATATTTAGTTAATCGGTTAACCATTTGAGCTCTCTATGATTTACCGATATTTGTTCTACTTAATGTAGTACTATTAACTAGGAAACGGACTAATTTCATATTTCTATTAAAACGGAATATTTTTAACATATTTATTCACTGATAATGTCAGACAATCAAATTTATTCAATTACTACAGTGAGTATCAAGCATGCTAACCCTACCGACCACTACAGCTGGCTGTTTGACATTGCCTGTGCTTTGTTAGGTCGTTGTGTATAGCCTAGAGCAGTTCTGTGAAGTTGTTTAAATTTAAAATTGTAAACATGATATTGGAAGGAGGCTAAGGTACGCTTATTGTTGTTTTTTAGTCTAAGATTTAGTCCAGGAATGAAATATGTCTTTTTTTTAATTGTTTTTTCCTGCTTCTTAGTGTGAAGTATTTCTAGTTTTTGATGATGGCATTGTACAAAATGTTTGTTTTGATTTTCAGTATCCAAATATATATGTGTCACACTTGAAAATAGTGTAAGGATATTTTACATTACATTGCAGGTATTTAATTTTACCTTGCCAGAAGTCTTTGGAATGTTGCATACTGATGGCCTTACCTCAGTTTTTAACTATTTTGTTTTTCATTCCACAGCTAACTAATTATTGTTTTATTATTTCAAATTTCTTTTAGGTAATGGAAAATTGTAACTTGTCATTGAAGTCTATACGAACCTTCTTTGACAAATGTGTTTAGATTGTTGACATTGCTCCCTGTCATGTTTGTTATTATTATTTCGATATAGGAACGTTATGTTGACAAGGGATTGCTTTGTTATGTTGGGTATTGCTTGATATCAATAGAAAAATCCATTGTTCGTAATTTGAAATTCGTTTTTAATATAAGAGCCTTAGTGTTTTCAGCTGATTAAACTTTCAATATCTTCTATGTTTTTAAATTATATGTTTTTTTTTTATATATTACATTGTAAATCTAAACATGTTTGTCTATAACTTTTCATTGTCGATCAAATCCATTCATTGCTTTGTACATTATCTGCAATTTTGGTTAACATAGCATGTATTAAAGCATGCTGATATCCCATCATTTCTTATTTTTGCTGTTCAGCCTATTTATATTTAATAAAAATTGATTATTCCTATTTCTTATGTATGTCATCTAAACCTCATTCCTTCATGATTCCTGACCAAATATTTTCAATACTCTTTTGTTATAAATTGTGATTAATTGTAGATATTCTTGCATTTATTAATATATCCCAAGGTTGTTTTTATCTTATGCATCGCTGCATTGAGATATAAGCAATTATTAACATAAATTTATATTGAATTTATTGAACCTTGCTTTTGAATTTAAGGAAATTGGACATTGTTGGTAAATTATTACTAATATTGCTGCTTGGGCCTGTACTTTATTGCTTTATGTTCACTCTAAACTTATTTAATTTTTTTTTTTGTTTTAATTTTCTAATAATTGTTTTTTCATGCATTGAAAATAAAGTTAGTTTATCAATTTATAATATCCGATTCAGGTTTATGAATTAACTACTAAGCTGTTCTTGAGCATGTGCATTGTTTGTTAGTGTTTTCTTTTATATTATATGATTTTTTAATATGTATTAATTAGTTTTATTTATATATCCATTATTTTTCTTTCACCTCAGTGTTTATTCGTTATTGTTCCTTATTTAATTGGTGATTTTCAGATTGTTTTCAATTCTAATGGAGGATAGTGTAAGTGTAAAATCAAGTGATTCAACTGCTGTGAGTGATGAGTTTGAAATTATAAACGGACAGACGGTGGTTACTGCTTCGGTAAGTTTATTCAACAAATTTTATAGAGCTATTAAAAGGTTGATAGTGCACAATTAATGGAATTAAATTTGCTTGCATGTTCCCAAATATGAAACATTGTGAATCCCATTTTCATATCCATTATAAGCATTTTATTTTCAAGCGGTTATGTGCAATGAAATTCTGAAAATTATTAATACATCAGTTGCCTGAAGTTTCATATTATTTAGTACAAAATATTTAATCCATTAGCTTTTATTTCATATGAGAAAAATTAAAGAATCTATTCTTTAGTTAGCACTGCTTTAGAAATAACCTTTACTTTGTGACCTTTACCTTTAATTAAGTTGCAACCCATATGCTCTTTCTAAATATCATCCATTTTAAGATTCTGATCTTTATATGCTTGAATTTGAGTTAATAAACATGCTGATTGATAATATGTATCAATTATTAATATTTTGTTTCATGCTAGGAATCAATTGACTCCTTTATTTTAACCTTATAAATGTAGTTATATCTCTAATCTCTTATATTCCCAGAGTTTGCCCCAATTGAAAATAGCTGGTGACGGAAGTTTAGAAGGCCTTTGGCAGTGCCTAGGAGAAATGCTTAAAGAAGATATTGACAATACACAAAAGCAAATGTCTGTCGATGAAAATGATGAAGTTGATCATTCCCCTAATGAAAATGAAAACATTGAAGAGTTGGGTAAGTAACTCTAAATCTAAGAGTAATCTAAATTAAATTGAGACATAAATGTGCTATGTTTGGCTATTTTTGGTTTTATTTAAGCTAAATTTAATCAATCTTGTTATGTATATTTACAACTGTAAATATGTAAGCTTCATCTAGAATTAGTAATATCTGTTGCTTGACCCTCTTTTAAGCTATAATTGAAATCTTTCCTGTTTGCAGGTGATGTTCACCAGGACTGTACCATATTCAATGGGGTCTCCTACCTGGGTGCTGCTGCTATCAATGCACCCAAATCAGATACCGAAATTCAGAGAAATATGGTCATCCTTAATGAGAGTATAGTTGAGGCTATCAAAGTGTCAATCTCCATACCATCTTGCTCTGATGGCTCCGTTGTGTGAGTTATATTTAATCTTTTATGCTGGATAAAGCTTTATTTATATTAACATCTGTTATTCATTGGATCGAATCCAGTCTGGGAGAGGTGGCTATTATTTATAATTATTTTGTGGTGGTCTCAACGGAACAAAGTTCTTAATTTACTTACAGATGGTAAATTGGTTTCAGTTGTCCCATCAAGGGTTGATGAAGTTTTTGGAGTTTACTTACTTTGTATAGTAATTACACCATAGTTCTAATAAGAAGAATGTTAATAGTAACTCATGGACACTATTTTCGATTGTGACATCTTATAGTCACATATCTTTATCCTCTTAGACCATTATATTTGTGACCTCGATTTATTTATTTTTGTATTGATATTCAGAGTTCAAAATATTGTCCATATGGAATATCGATATTTTTCTTAACATACACATCCCTAGACACAGTTGCTCTAACAGATTAGTAGAGTGTACCTCATAGTGTAGCGATGTACTATGGAAAAATCCGAGGCACCCTTTAGTGAGTGGTGATTGGAAGCTACTAGGGGTCCCACCTTTTCACCAATAGATATGCTCCATTGGCAAAATGTAAACATTTGACAGATGAACTGTCACTTCATCTCACAGATTAATTGCGTAATATCGGAAAATTCATGGTCGAGTTCGCATATATTTTTTCTGTCCAGGTGGTTTATAGTTAAGAATCAAATTTGTAAAGAGGGGGAGTAAAAAAAACAGCCCTGATTTGTCCTTGGGCTCACTTAAGCTGCGTCCACACCAATGCGATCATGTTCACTGGAATTGTTTGTTGGAAATTAAACATCACGAACGTTCGTTGGCAATTTATGATGAAATAACTATGTTCGTGAACAAAAAGGAGAGTTCCACCAGGAGGTGGTAAACTTCAGAAGAAAGAAATGTTCGCAGCTGACTCCAACCCCTCAGTTTTACTTTAAGACATCGTTGGAGGACACTGCTAGATAAAATTAAATTTATTCTCCTTGTATTTATTTTACATAACTAACCGTCAAAATTTCCTGGTTGAGTGTAAATAGCCCTGGATTCATAATTTCTTCTTACCTTGTAGTATTACTGATGCTATTACTATACCGTCTATACTATACTATACTACTACCTGACTTTATATATTCTAATTTTTAAATTTCTGGATAATAAGCACAGACTGAGTAATTTTCAAATGAGAAATTACAAGCATTACTGCCAATGTTTATTTTACTATGGACTTCATTTTTCCTTGATATAATATAAGCCCAAGATATTAGAACTAGGATGTCTTAATAAAATGTTCGCAGAAATGATTAACCACAGTGAAGATATGGGACTGAAAGTGAATTGAGAAAAATTAAATATATGTGCTGTAACCGGAAAGGTAATAAGTAATGACAATACTATAATACTAGTAAAAATAAATAATAAATAAACCTGTACCACTACAACCCATGAAGGGTCTTGGGTTCAGTACTTATTAGATAAGGATGTACTGTTATTAGGCCAACGGTTGTGGAAGGAGGAGATTTGGCCTAAATCTCGCTCAACTGCCAGGTTTTTCCCCATGTAAGGGTACCCACTTTGTAGAGGCTGGGTGTGCCCCAGGAGGGTATCCCAACCTTGAAATCGAGCTACAACCGAAATAACAGAAAATAAATTTTCTGCCTTCAGCCAGTCTCGGGACTCGGGACCGGGAGCTTGGTAGTAAAGTGCCTTACCCACTGAGCTATCTCGCCTCCCTATAATACTAGTACTTGTATCAATAATAGTAATACTAGTACTATCCGATAATACTATATATATGATAGTACGTCAATACTATAATACTTTATAGTTGCCAAAGCATTGCACAAAATAAGATATTCCTTGCTGTTTGACATGATTGTTACTAAACTTTGTTCTCTTGGTGTGGACATAGCATGTTCATAAACATTTCTACTAATAATTGTTCACAAACATTGTTAGCGAACGTTTGTTCCTTCAAATTTTGTTTGCGAACAATGTTCCCGTTGGTGTGGACCTGGCTGAAGAGTTGATAGCTGTTCTTACCTTTGCCAACCTCTGGCTTCCAGGTGTCTCTGGTGTCTCTCCATGTAATCTAATCACTACTATTATTATTAATCCCTTTCTGCCTGGACTGTCGATCGCCTTTGAAGTCTCTCATCTTCTCGCAGCCTTCTTTGTCTAAGGAACATACATTATTTATTTAGTTCTGCATTAATTTAATCAATCATTCCTTGAGGCAGATACTTAAATATATTTAGTTTTATGTATATGTATAGAGTAATTATGCAACTTGTCACTGCAATAGCAAAATCAATGGTTCCATTCACTGAGGTACAACCCATTTTTCCCGAGTTAGTAATAACTCACTCAGCCAAAATATAGAATGAATCAATGGTTAAGGCAACAGTTTTACTGTCATAGAAGATCAGAAAAATATTTGCAAAATCAGAAACAGCTTGCTCAAACAGACCTGGATACTTTTGATAACTGCCTTAACTTTTTACTTTATTTTTGCGTCACTTAAAACAAAATAAAATAAGTGATGTATAAGCATTATGACAGGTATAGTGCTAGTATTATTTTTCTTTTTAACACACCTTAAAGCCATTTTCTTTCCCTCGAAAATTTATATGATTACAGCATATAATCATATATCTGTCATCCCAGTGGTTAAGTCGAATATTGACCAAAATGAATTAAGTGATTAAATCTTGAATTAATTTTGAAACACATTATTTAAAATGAACATCTTACTTAAACACTTATTCACTTTTTAAAAAAAACCTCCACGAAAAAACCTTTTTCGTCACTTAATTCATTTTGGTCAAAATTCGACTTAAGCACTTATTAACTGGGAGGACAAATATTGTCAGTATAACTATTATTGATTTCTGTTCAGTTATAGTGAAAGATGTAGCTTTTTATTATTTAGCCTTTGTAATAAGTTAATCTTACTTAATATTGTTTCATAGATTATATGATGGTGTAACAAACAGTGTTATGCAGAGATATGAAATTTGTCGGATACTGTTTTACGCCCATGGTAAACCAAATTCAAATGAAGCTGCTTGTTTCGCTTTCACTTGGACACATGGTGATACTTTGGAGTCTTCAATTTTCCAGTGTCATGTTTTCAGATGTGACATACCTGAAGCAGTAAGTTATCATTTTCTATTCTGTCATCAGGTGTTATAAATTCTTTTATTATGTTTTATGAATTACATTATTTTTCATAATGTTAGTTACATCATTTATGTTTCTCCAATTTAGGTAGGTCAGGTTTCCGCCTGTTTCATGAAGGCTTTTCAAAGGGTTCCGAAGTCTTTAAGTACTTCAATAAACGGAGAACTACCTACAGAAGGTGAATTATTGAGCAATATTGGTAATATACAAGTTTTTGTCCTTGATTTAACCATGGATATTAAGGAAGATGATGGGAAGGTAACACATCTTATTTATCTTATTAAACTTATATTATTATACATTATACATTATATTTTTTAAAATACATGTAATTTAAAATTTTATTGTTTTTGCACAAAATTAATTCAAATATTTCTGTAACTTTTTTATTAATACCATTCTATTTTGTTTTTATTTTAATATTATTACTTTTATTCTATTTTGTTTTTATTTTAATATTATTACTTTTTATTTTATTATTAATAATATTATTTCATTAACATTTTATGACTCTGAAAGCCCCTAACCATACATTATTTTTTATTCTTAAGGACTCAAGGTCCCAGAATAAATAAAGAAATCATTATTTTAAACTATTTTTCCATTATTTATCATGATTTTCTAATAATCTGGTTTGTAAGTAATTTTTTTATTTTTTTATTTTATCCTTTACTTGAATATTCTTTTACTGTATATTTCAGGATACAGACCCCATCTTAAGGTTATTTTCTATTCATTTTACAAGTATGTTATCATTATTGCATTATTTTACAAATTTAATTGTTTGTTTTATTAAGTGTCCTTAACTTATTTGGGTAACACCTTTCCATCCCTAACCATCTTAGGTATATGATATTTTATAAAATAGACAATCATATTTGTAAAATTACATGTGAATGACAGCATTGGTGTAGTGTAAATAATAAATATTTAAATAAACCTCCTTTCTGTACTTGAAGAATTTAGTCTGGACAGCAAAACAACAAACCTCATTAGAGAAACTCTTACTAATACATTTTCCAAAGTCAAATTCGTGGGAGAATTTTCTGCTCCGTTTGAGATCAAAACTGGCGTCTGACAGGGTGATGGACTGTCTCCCCTACTGTTTAATTATGCCTTGGGAAGGTAGTCAGGGAATGGGATAAGGCGTCGAGTGGTGGAATTCGCTTAGGATTAATGAACAAGGTCATCAAGATCAAGTGTTTAGCTTTCGCAGACGACATGACTTTACTAGCTGGGATGTTGGAGGAAGCCCAGGAGCAGTCTATCGAACTGCTGAAGCAAGCGGAAAAGATCGGTCTCAAGATCGCCTTTGGAAAGACCAAAATAATAACTAACATTAAGAATTCTTCAAAATATTTGAAATTGAGGAAATAAAAAATAGAGATCGTCAGGGACTTCAAATACCTTGGTGAGTGGATCAGCTACAATGATTTTGAGAAGAAAACAGTGGAACCTTGACAAAACAAAATTGAAAGAGCCTTCCAGCTTACGAAAGTCAAGCCTGAAGCCCTTTATGCTGCAGAAATTTTGTCTATATATATACAGCATAAGGTCCAATGGAAAAGTTGAAAATCAAGGAAAGGAAAATACCACAAAAAATTCTAGGCCCTAAATTCCATAATAATGAACTTTCCCACATCAGCAATGAAACCCTGTCCAGGAGAACCGAAAGGATTGCGAACACAATAAGGAAAAGGAAGACTGATTTCTATGGCTACATCCTTAGATGGACCCAAGAAGAATAACTAAAAAAAATTTTGACTTTTTCTACAGTAAGAAAACCAAGCCAAACTGGTTTAGGGAAACTGAGAAGGACCTACGAGAGTTACAAATTACAGAAAAGATGTTTGCAGATAGATCTGGAAAGAAGATAACCAAAGATAAAATGAATAGGTTCCGGGACTGGGTGAAGCCACACGACTATGCAGGATTTCTGAAGAAAAGAGGACAGCGAGATCAGAAAGGATGAAGTACTGGGAGAACAGAAGAACATGACTCACTAACCGCTGATTGATCTATCGTACCCCAAAGTGGGTGAAACGAATAGGAAAGAAAAAAACTGAGAAGATTGCATAATAACTTACTGCTTGTTATTTAAAAAACTGTGTCTCCATTAGAGGTTTAGGAAAATAATTATTATTTTATTAATTACTAGCTGAAAGTACCCATGCTCCGCTAGGGTTTAATATCATTAGGATTAAGGGCAACTTAAATTAGTAAAAGTTAAGCTTAACGTTGATAATTATTATTACTTAAATAAACCTAAAGAATTCCATTCATGGAATAATTTTAATAAGTAAATTTGACAATTTATAACAATTAATTTTTTTTAATTTTAACAATCCTCAAGTGAAGCCTCGAGGCAGCATTTCCATCTAACCGCAGCAAGACCATCAGCTTTTCTTATGGGATCCTTCAAGTGAATATAATTGTAACCTTTCTCCACTTCTCAACGTTTTTCAATCATACGCTCGATAGAACTCACTGATTCTTAGCAGTATCTTGTCCCTGCTGTAGAGAAAAATGTCTCGCTTTTCAACAACCTGGCCAACAATCAAGACAGCAAGTTCGTTAGTGGTTGGAATAATCAGTGAACATTTGAAGGCTCTTTGTCAGCCCTAATAACTACCTGGAGATATTGTTGATCGTTGGGAGCAGCCACAGCAGCAGCTCTGAAGTCCTCGATATACTTGTTATGTTCATGAAGAATTTTCTGGATTTGGCCTATCAATGCAGGCTTGATATTTTGAAGGAAACCACAACGAAGGTCTCTATCATGGTGGTCATTACCAACAAAATTTATCTGAATAAAAGACTGCTGCTGTTGTGTTCCTGGCATCAAACTCCCTATTCAGTGATATACCTGTCCTCGCACCTTAAATGTTGGCAAAGAATGTCCCTCTTTTATCTATTTTGCTCCAAACGACGTCATTTGGAAACGACCATTCTATTTCCAAATATTATTTATAAAATGCTTAGCCTAAGGATGTTCGTAAGTAAGGAGGTTGAGCAAGAGTTCAGGATATTCTTGAAAGGGAGGAAGTTGGACTTTCCCGTTACTGCAGCACATGGCAGGGCTTTCGTCATTCAATTTTACAGCATAACACCAATTGCAAGTTGACTGTTGTCCAATATCGATTGTTTTGTCTTTTGCATATTCAGTTTTTGGGTCATACTTGTAACCTGAATGTTTCTTTACTGTCCATGGCTGTAACATCTCCATTGAGTCTTTCATCGAGTTTTGTTACAGCAACACGTTTAACATGAGGATTATTTTCTGAGTACTTTTTTGAAGACTTCCTATGGATTTCAGGATGGGTTTCTTATACTTCAGCTCGTACAACTCCTGTATGTATATCTGGGTGATACTCAGTATATATGTGCACAGCATTTCTTTTTACTTCGGGTTGGTTCTCTTTATGTTTGTTCACCGCTTTTCTGCTAATTTCATGATGATTTCTCCTGTATTTCTTAACAGCCTCCCTGCTGACCTCTACATGTGCTTGACTATATTTTGCAGCCGATTTCCTCAGTTGTTTGATGTTAACTGAATCTGCGAATCATTTCCTACGTTGTTTTCTTTTAGATTGATGAGTTTAATTCAATTTCTGCTTGTTCAGATTCGAGAAATATAACTTAGGCCTGGTTGAGAAAAGCCGATTTGAGAAGGGCCAGGTTCAGAACAATTATCTTGTCATCGGAAGAGTAGTTCGGGACGAAGATACTGTTGAAGCAAGGTTGGTGGGTTGCTCGTAAGGAATATGTACATCAAACTGGCCTTCCATGTCATCACCAGAGAACATAAGTCTTTTAACCCCCACATCTTCCTCTCCATAGCAGGCTAATAGCTTCTCGTCACGAAACAACTCAAACTTGTAAGGGTATACCTCTGCAACCACCATGAGTTCACAGAAAGTATGGTACAATAAGATTTCAACATGCCAGTAATGTATTTTTGTTTGTTTACTACAATAAAGAACTTAATTTGTGGTCAAAGTGTGCGGTTTAGGCACCTAACCTATTTTTTAATTTAGTTTATCACCATATACCATATGACAATAAATCTATTATTATTTGCCCAATAAAATTATATAAGTACTTTAATTTTACCCCTTTGTAGTACCAATACAGGGCAAACTATTCAGGGCAAAAAATAATTGTTATCGATCATCTATTATCTAATAAGAAGCAATGTACTAAGTTTCATTAAAATCCGTAATGCTAATTCAAAGAATTTCCTATGTGAGAAATCGCGTTTTTCGCGAATTACACGCGATCCAGACCGAGTTTTTTAAGATCCTTTCTTAGCGAGCACCTAAGGCCCTAGAGGAAGCCACATACGAAATTTCATTCCAATCCGTTAGGTGGTTTTTCCGAGATTTCGTGTTAAATGAGTGAGTGGTATTTGACAAATATATGGTAGATTATTATTTTTTTTTTGTTTTTTTACTTATTTCTTTTTTATTATATTTCTTCTGACTTCAAGAATATTTTACATTATGGGAAAAATATAAGAGATATTTTAGGTCTCAAAAATCAACAACAATATGTTTATGCGTGTGTATATATATATATATATATATATATATATATATATATATATATATATATATATATATATATTTATATATGTATAAAAACAACAGTTTTCCCATGTTTATTGCTTCACAGTCATTACATTTAAGTTTGTATACACCCCCTTTTTTTTTCTTTTTTTTTTTTAGAAGAATCTATTTTGTTTTTAGTTAAATTTTATATATATATATATATATATATATATATATATATATATAAAATTATATTTTGTCGACCCTCAGAAATTATATAATTAACTGTTTTACAATAATCGGGTTTTTGGTCCTTTATATTTAACAATATTTTGTTCATACAATATTATTATCCATATCTCTCTCCTCTCTTTTTGACGTTTCGACCCCTTATTTAATGGGGTCCTCCTCAGAACTGGAAAAACAATACCATTCTTAAACATCTTTCCCGACATTGGCACACCTCCAGTCATTAATAATACAAAATTTGACAAATACAAACCCAAAAACTGGGTACCCCGAAACTCCAGGCCAGTAAGCCCACCGACTCCTGCAGCAAGTGCTTGCCAGCTCAGACACCAGGGTACTGAGCTGCTCGGCGGACTACCCGGCCAAAGAGTCCGAGTTCCAATTACATAATTTTTCCTTTTTTGTAACTAAAATTTAAAATCTATAACTAAAGAAAAACAATTGTTTTAGGGTAACTTCAATGCTGTACCTCGAGATCGTAGTTGTTTTAAACTGCGCTGTAACATAGAAAAGCAAGTTTGTTTGACAATCACTCAGGTGGCTACTGAAGGCCAAAAAACGTTGGAGGTGAAGAGATGTTTTGGGGTGCTTATTGCTCCTGGAAAGCATGTTAAGCATAGCGATATGCAATTATTAGATATGGTAAGTACTTTCATTGTAAACTCATATTTCATTTCAGGTTTTACATGATATGGATTGATAAGATCTATAGAATTAACCTTTTTTTATATATGATTATCTAATGAGACTAATGGAAATATTTATCTGGTCATTTGAGCAAAAATCTGGATTGGTTTTAAACAATTTCATTATTTATAATGATTAATAAATATTTAGTTTTAGACTATTTTCTATGTGATGTATTAGTTTCATTCCCAAATCTCTGTTGAATTTATGGTTATTTTCATTTAAATGTATTGTGAAGTTGAAATTCTGCATCTTCTTATTGTATGCTCTTAAATATTAATCTTTGCTTTATCGATCATCCAGTTTTCCCATGTTTATTGCTTCACAGTAATTACATTTAAGTTTGTACACACCCCCTTTTTTTTTTCTTTTTTTTTTTTTAGAAGAATCTATTTTGTTTTTAGTTAAAAGAATAGAGGATTACAATAGTTAGTATAAATATGGGATTTGATCCTAATTTTCTTTATTTCTTTCCGACTTTGGTGGATATCAGGCTGTAATTTCAGATCAAAACGTATTTTTTCTTCAGGATGGGTTTGCCCTCTGGGGACGTTAGCTATATATTATTAATAGTTTTTTGTGGATTTGTTTTCTGACGATTTCTGTAGGTTCTTCTGTTTTAATAATCATTAATGTAAGTTAAAAACAAAATTTTGTTTCAAGTTCTTAACTACTTAAAAAAATCATCCTTACTTCAGCAGCAAAATAAAAGCAGTATATCTCTTATTGTTCAGAACTTAATTTCAATGAAGGACGTTGCTCTCCTTAACTATCCTCCTCTTAAAGTGATCCACTGAAGCTTTTCTCCATTCTGTCTCTCTCAGAAGCCATGGTCAGCTTTAACCACCCCAGGCTAGGAGTTCCTCCATTATCTTCTGGTACAGGTCCCAACCATCTTATCCTAACCTCTTTGATGCATGAGATCAACTTTGTGTGACCATACAGGTTCCTGAGATGCCCTTTTGTATTCATGCTGTTTACATTTTGTAACTTGGTTGGTAACCTAACCACATATCTTTCTTAGGATTTTCATCTCTCATGTATTCAGGTATCTTTATTGTTGCTTTGTAAGTGCCTACTCCTCATTGCCATATGTTACTACTGGTCGATTATATACTTATAATCATGATAAACAGCATTATATTCTTCACTTAGATCTAATCAGATTTATTATTGGACACTTAACATCAAGGTCTTCAGTGTCCTATTCCTTAATTAATAATTAATTATATTCTTTGATTTCTTGGGACACATCTCGGTTTAGAAGAATTTTATAGAGAGACTATTGCCTTATTGAATCCATTGTTTTATATTTTCATATATTGTATTATTTTTTATGACAATGATGTCAAGTGATGAGAAGTGATTTGATCACTCTTTTGAGTATTTTCTATTGAATATTCTCATCTCTCCAAAGATGTGTATTATGCATTTCTTTGATAATACCAAGTACTTACAATTAGTTTTATTTCTTTTTCTTTTTTTCTTTTATCTCGAGTCTTATCTTAGTTACTGCTTCTTCTCTTTTATTGCATGCCTGTATGGTTTTTTAGAAACCAGTTAACATCATAATTATGTTTGTTGGGAATTGATATATATATAGCTAATAATCATTCATACCACCTCAATATCTTTGATGAGATGTTTAGCCCCGTTTTAAAAAACTATTGTTTTTTTAAATTATACTTGATCTTACTCCTGTTGGTTCAGCTCGGTTTTTAAAATTAAAATTCTTAATAATTCATTACACGATTAAAACAAGCATTCATTCTATTGAATTTTCTGCTATTTATGTTTTTTAAAACTGGATTTATCTGCCTAACATCACATCTCATTATGATTAAGGGGTTGTGATTATTGCAATTTTATATATATATATTTATCTGTTAAATTAATGCTTATTTGTTTGTATTTTAATGGCAGGCTTCAATGGGCTCCGAAAAAGTTGACGATACCAGTTATGTAATTACTGGTTTATGGGATCCAAAAGACCCAGCTTTTGAGCTGCTCAATACTGAAACCGAAGGAAAGGACAAAAAAGTATACTTGACTGTTGCAGTCGATCTTGTTGTTAGAGGAATAACTGAACCAGTTCGGCTACTCGTGGAAACACTTGTTCGAGTCTTTCATCAAGGTGAAAGATTTTGGTATATTACCAGGAGGCCTCTTGTTCAGCCTTTTTCACTTAATTTAAAGGAGGTGAGTATTTATCATAACACCCTCTGATGATATTTTATATTGCTAATTATACTTGTTAATGATAATTATTACTTTATGTGTTGATAATTGAAGTAATGTTTTTTCATTATTACTAAAAAATCTCAATAATCTATATCTGACAATTTTGACGAAAGCTTCTATATAATTTACTTCACTTTGTTACTGGCAAAACTAAAAAATAATAATTCATGCACATACAGCTGGTTGGATAGATAATATGATTTTTTTTTTTTTTTTTTTTAACCCCTTTTTTGTTTGTCTCGTATTAATCTTATATAAAGTTTTGCACATACTACTCTTACTGCTTTCTAGCATTTTAAGGAGTCTTAGTTTGTTTAACATAATTTTGTTATCAATTAATATAGTTAAATTAATAATTAGGTGATGGGGCTCACCATTTATTTATGTGTAAACGCCTTACACACTAAAATAACTTAAATCTATAATTTCATATTTAAAATAATTTTTGCTATTGCTTTGGCTAGAGGATTTGAAATATTTTTTAAGGGATCTAAAATTTTTTCTGTTGTCAGTCAAAAACTCCTTAATTTTTTAAACTTTTAATTCCTCGTATATCTTCGTAGTTTTGACTCTTTGCAGCGTAGTACCTTTTACAACTTTTCTCGTATACCATTTTGGAATGATTGAAGTTTGTTTTTTGTATATTTCCCAATGGATGAAAATAATGGTGCCTCTTTCAGCAAGGTTAGTTGGATTACACATTTATAATATAATTAATTTTAAACTTAAACCTAAATTCGAAGCAGATAATAAATGATTCAGTTTGTAAGATTGTAATCTCGCTTTTTTTATTTTATCAAGTAAGTGGGCAGATAACTTAAAGTGTCTGTCAACCTTAACACCCAAGTAAACAATGTTTTTCGGAAGTTTGTTGACAGGATTATTAATTTTAAAATTGGTTGGAAGCTTCTTTTTGCCTTTTTGAAAAGAAAATATGATACCTTTTGTTTTAACTGTATGAGCTCCTCAGCTATTTTCCGGCACACTTTTTCTGATTGTTTTAAGGCACTGCTTGCATTTAAGCTGCTACTTGTGATGATAATATCGTCTGCAAATGCCATAACAGTTGCGGTAAGTATTGGGCTCCAACTATTTTCGCCATATAAATGGAAAAAAGGACCGGAGATAATACTGCACCTTGTGGTAGTCCGCATGTGGGAAAAATAGAATCAGAAATGTCTTTGTAATGTGTTTAAAAAATATTCTGTTTATCTAGTTATTAATGAAATTTATGAGAATTACAACTTTGAAGCTTAACAGCATCAGTTCAATTTGGAGTGGCTTCTTTCTTCAAATTTGATTTATATTTTTATTTATGCTTCATTTTTAAAAATAATATATAATATACTGAAAAAAAAAAAAAAAAATAATATCCCTTTCTATATGCTTAATTAGAAAAATGTCTCTATATATTTTTTTGGTGTGTTTCATAGCTAAGCCATATTTTCAAGCTCTGGAATCAACAATAACAATAATTTATAACAAAAAATATGTATCATGATATAAAGAAATAAAATCAATGTGTGTATTTACACTAATGTGTATCAAAATTTTAATTACCTGTTCATAATATCCATATGTGCCGAAATTTTGATATTTTATTCACAAAAAGTTTCGTCAATAAATTTAAATTATTATTTCTAAAACAACGTTATTATTTTGTGTCAAAAATAACAATTTTAATTTATTACTATTATTAATTTATCATGATACATATTTTTTTGTTATAAATTATCGTTATTGTTGATTCCAGAGCTTGAAAATATGGCTTAGCCATGAAACTTTACTAAAAAAAAAAAAAAAATAAGAATGTTTCTAATCAAGTTTTTATAAGGAGATATTTTTGCTCTTTTCTTTTTTTATTATGTCATAACAAATCTCCTAACCAAATATTATATAACATTTTCATAATAACAGATATTATATTATAACAATTAATAAAGAATTACTTGAGGTACGCATGATGGTATAGAAGGATCAATGCAATTAGGATTGATGAATTAATTGCCACTGCTATTGAGATTATTTTATTAGAAAACTAGTTTCGAATGCTAAACATTCATCTTCAGTTCTAAAACATACAAAAATTTTTTAACACATGAGTGCTATGTTACATAGATTATATATACTAAAGCTTTTAAAAAGGTAATACAAGAAATCAAACATGGGCTCTCATCTTACTAAAGGTTAACTAAAACAGAAACGGACTTCTCACTGAATTCGTGGAAAGTAGAAGGGGGCAGGTAGGTTAAATTTTTGATTTACTATGAGGTTACCCTTATGACTCATTGGATTTTTCCGTTCCTATGGGAAACAAATTTAAAATAGGGCTATTGGATATGTTTATCTGATCATTTAAACAAAAATCTGGATCGGTTTTAAACAATTTTATTATTTCTAGTGATTAAAAAATATTTAATTTTAGGCTATTTTCTACTTGATGTAATATTTTTACTCCCGAGTCTTTATTAAATTTGTGGTTATTTTCATTTAGATAGATAGCGAAATTGGAGTTTTGGGTCTTATTAGTCTATGCTCTTATATGTTCTTTTACTCTTTGATTTACTGATTGTCCAGTTTTTGGATATCTCACTAGAAGTGGAATCTCAATAGAAGTGGCAATTAATTCCTCAATCCTAATTGAATAAAAAATTGTTATGATATCATCCTTTTATACTTGACTGGTCCCTCATATAACCTGCACAACTATATTAATTGACTTCTGTTAAAAGCTTTTGTATAGAGTTGGTGTATTTGTAAAAAATTTAGAGGTTTATTTATTTTATTCAATTTACTTTTTTAGTTTCTGATATATTATACATGTGAAATATGATGCTTGTGATTTTTAAAGTACTGAATATCTAACTTTTTTGTACTAATCTTAATTATAATATATTATTAATTATTTTCATTCATATAATAGTGTAGACCTTGTTCAACATATGACCAATATTTAGGAAACAAATTTATTTATTTTTTTATGTATAGAAATAGTTATGGGAATTGATCAAAATTATGAAGTGTTCGTTAAGTTTAGTGCAGTATTTTTTCTATATATATTTCTTTTTTCCTGAGAGGAAATGGGCTGTAAAGTGAAATGATAGCTCTAGTTGATAACAGTTACTTTGTATCTTATCATCAGTGGTTCCAGTGTAGTCGCCATCTTGTCTATATGAATAAAAATTAGTTCTGTTTTTTCTTGTTGGAACCTGCAGTCCTACTTTAAATATCTATATGCTATTTATAAATTTAGGTTGTGAGCTTGGATAATGAGCCCAACTATGAAGTAGTGAGCATTGAGACATCAGGAGAAATAGATAGAAGCCGTTTGAATTTAACGTTGAATAATCTTGCCAGCTACATTAGATCTCCAAGCATTACTTCAATGGATACCCTCACACCCCGTGACGATTATAACTCAGGTATTTCTGCATTATTACTTAGGAAACTAATTAAATGGTTATTGATAAACTATATGAAAGAGATAATGATTCCATTTACATTTAAGTTCTCTGTATTTTATATCTAATAATAGTATTTATATCTAATTAGTATCATTAAAATATTTTAGCTCAGTTTTATAAATAACTATTGAATAATAAAATAATTTGAGAAAGTGGGTTATAATCAGACAAGGTAACACCTGCTAATAATAATTTATTACTCATTATTGCAAGGTTTTCTAGTTACATAAGAGTTGATAAATAAGTGTGGAAAGATTTTTTTATTTAGTTAATTTTAATGGTAGCCAGAAAGAATGTTTTTAGCCATGTACTAAAACTAGACATTTTTCCAAGCAATTAACAAAAGTTAATACTGAAAACATAAAATTAAATATTTTACAATTATTGAGTTTTGTTCAAGGTACTTTAGTATAAGTATAGTTCAAAACATTTGCATTGAGGATCATCAATGATTATCCTCGTCATACTAAAATATCAATTATGTTCCACGACCTAAACTTACTCCTTCTAAAACAGCATGTCTTTGAACAAACGAAAGCATACTATACAAAAAAAAAATTCAGAAAATTCCCTAGTAAAAGAAATTGGTAACTATGATAAAAATTCCCTCAAAAGATAAGCGCACAAAAGAACTAAAGACGTACTCTTAACATAAATCTTCCTACAAATCACTAAACTGCCATGTATACCTGTAGTCATCATTTATGTATGCTAGTTATTATATATTGATTATTTATATCTCTTGTTATTGTTTTGTACTTAATTCTTATTCTATATTTTATTTTATTATGTATTTATTTTCCTTCCTTTACTTTTTTTTCTTTTTTTTTTTTGTGGGTTTTTTTCCCTACTGTTGACAGATAATCTTTAAAGAGTAAAACTATTTACTAAACTATAAAACTATGTTAATCATGTATACTAAATGTTTTGTAATTGTAAATATGTCAATAAAGCCTTATTATTATTATTAAGAAGAAGAAGAAGAAAAATGAACTTTATTCTGGGACAACTTGTCCCCTAAGAATAACAAAACGAGTACAATACATAGAACAATCGTCTGGCTATGATAATTATAATAAATGATAATAATTAATAATAATAAAAATTGATTAATAATTAAATTATGAGTTACAAAAATAAATTAAGGAAACTTGTAATAGGATACATCTTATTTGTACTATTATAATGTATATAACTTAAATATTCATGTTTTACATTTGCTCGGAAGATTGAAGATCCAGGAGGTAAAGAAATAGATGTTGTTTAAAGGAAGTAAGAATGGAGCTTTTTCGAACTGTGATGGGCAATGAATTCCATAAAGAGGAAGCACGGATAATAAAGGATTTCTCGAAGGATGCAGTTCGATGAGCCGGAGTGTATAGGTTGATGGGTTGGGTTCTAGTATTTAAAAGGTGAACGGAGGAGCGCAGAGTAAGGAGGTCATGGATATAGGCAGGTTTTTTGGTTTTTAAGGTTTGGAATATGAGAGCACCCAGGAAGTATTGACGTCGAAAACTGGGGTAAAGCCAACCAATTTCAGAATACTTATGAGATATGCGAGAACGTCTGGAGATCCCGAAAATAAATCTAATAAAACAGTTCATTACTCCTTTACATCTCATCTCGAGCTCACCAGACAGTCCTCCATATACTGTGCATCCGTAGTCAAAGTTAAGGAAAATGAGCGATGATACTAAAAGTTTTCGAGTACTTACTGGTAATAAATCACGGTAATGTGAGAGTTGCTTAAGAATAAAAATGGATTTCCTCGTGATTTGAGAGATATTGTTATTCCAAGCAAGATGTTGATCGAAAGTTATTCCCAGATTTTTAATGGAATTTTGGAAATGAATTGGACGGTTTTTGAGGAAAAGCAGTGGATAGTAAGGAAGAGCTTTTAGGTGAGGTTTTGACCCAATGAGGATAGCCTTTGTTTTATCTGGATTCAGACTTAATTTATTCTCCACTGCCCAAAGGTTAATGCTATCTATGTCTTTCTGTAGCTTACAAATCGCCTCTAGCATATTTGAAGGATGAAATGATAAATATATTTGCAAGACGTCAGCATAAAGATGATATTGGGAGTAGTGGATGCGATTCGGGGTAAGTCATTAACATAAATAGAAAATAGGGTAGGTGAAAGAGAAGATCCCTGGGGGACTCCTCGCGAGAGTGGTAGTGAAGATGAGTGAGGTTTTCCAGGTATAATTACTGTTTGGAAACGGTTGGATAAAAAGGAAAGAAGCCAGCTTAACGCACTATTAAATATTGAGAGGTTATGGAGTTTGGAGAGGATTGTATGGTCAACAGAATCAAAAGCTTTTGAAAAATCAAATAGAACCAGGATCGTAATATACTGTTGGTCTAAGGAGGAATAAAGGTCTTGGGTAATTTTTACCAAAGCAGATTGCGTGGAGTATCCGAAACGGAAGCCTGACTGGAAAGGATTAAGGAGGGCTTTACATTCAAGAAAGGAGGTGAGTTGGGAATGTGCTAATCTTTTAAATGGTTTGGATAAATTTGATAGGATTGATATAGGTCTGAAGTGGGAAACTGAAAGAGGAGAAGGTACTTTGTTCAATGGACGGACAAAGACTTTTTTCCAAGCTGTAGGAAAAATGGAGCTTTGTAAGGAGAAATTATATATGGGGAGCAGGGCAGGTAAGATAACAGGAAGGTAGAGTTTTATTATTTTTAAAGGTATTTGATCCAAGCCGCAGTCGTTGGTATGAGATTTAAAGACAATCGATTAGGTCATTAGGTGAGATATTAAGAAAATAAAAGTTATTAGAATTGAATGGGGTTTGAGGAATAGAATAGGATAAGGTGTTTACAGGGATTTCATTAGGGTGGGGGTCAGCAAAATAGGAATTAAGTTCATCTGGAGTGACTGGATAGTTGTCATCAGGTTTGGAATTGGATACTGAAAATTTTCTCAAAATTTTCCATTGAGATTTAGGATCAGGAGCTTGGGATAGAATACTATGAAAATACTGCGCTTTAGCACGGTGTAAAGAGGACTGGGTAAGGTTTCGAAGAAGTTTAAAAGATGAATAATCTTCTGAATGTCTAGTTCGCCTGAAGCGTCTCCTGGCAGCATCTCTTCGCTTCATCAGATTTCTAATGTCGGGGTTTATCCATTGAGCTGGCAGTCGTCGGATAATTGAGGTTTTGAGAGGGGCAAGATGATTAAGGACAGTATAAAGGTTCGATGTGAGGCACTCCACCATTTCGTCAATTGAGGATAGAGAATAGATGGGTTCAATGGAATGGGATAGGGAGTCAGGTAGAGGTTCTATTCTATCTGGGGTTATGAGTTCAAGATTTCGCCAAGATATTTTCTTGGGAATAAGAGTAGGTACAGATATCTCATAAGAGATTTGGATTAGATCGTGGCATGAAAGGAAAGGTACTGGATTTTGAGAGAAGGATAATAGGTTTTTAGGAGAGTCAACAAACATGAGGTCAATTAATGTATCTGTGAACTGGGTATGATGAGTTGGTTGGAAAGGTACTGTAAAAAGATGAAGGGAATACACCAAGTCCATTAGATAAATCTTATCAGGCGAATCAGAGAGAAGGTTAGTATTGAAGTCACCAGCTATGATGACATTATTATATAAAGGAACATAAGTGAAAAGGGATGATTCGAATGAAGGGTCGAATTTGACCTGAGGAGGGCGGTAAAGTAGAGAAAATGATTCAGAGGAGATTTCAGTAAACATGTATTCTGGGTGTGGAATATCAGGAGAGCTGGATTTTAGAAGAATTTTTGCCCTCAGATTGTCTCGGACATATAAGGCAATACCTCCACCAGTTCGATCCATCCGATCATGGCGAATGAGGGTGTAATCAGGAATAGATACGGAAGAGGAGGGAATATATGGCTTAAGCCAGCTTTCAGAAACGGCAATGATGTGGTAGGTGTTATGGAGAAAGTAGTCATAGAATTCATCGAAATGTGCTGGGAGGGATTGGGAGTTAACGTGACATGTCAATAGTATATTAGACATTGGGATAAAGGAAGGAAAATTTTACTTCGAAAAACAATGGAAATTTTGAATTGGAATTTATAGGAACAATAATCATTGTATAGTCAATTAAGATGTAAAAAGAGTGGAATAACATAAATGTGCTTAACTTTAGGAAATTTAAACATCGAAAAAAAATAACAATATTACTTCGTACAAAGATCTTCATAAGTAATAATTAGCAGACAAATTCTGGTTTGTCAAAACATTACTAAAACATGGACAAAACTTTACATAAGCTGGCAGGAAAATTAATTTTTTCTGAAAAAATGATAAATAATAGTTATATGAAAAAAAAATACATGTAAAAGTAGATACATATAATAAGGTTAAGTAAAGGTAAAGGTAGTAACAGGTAAATGTATAAGAATAGTCGAGAACGAGCAAATGATAAGAAGGTAAACAAGTAATGAAAAAAAATAATAATAATAATATAAACAAATGGAAATAATTGAAAAAACGAATGTTAACCAATTAAAAGTAATATAGTGATAACAATGAATGAAAAACCGAAAACCAACCTGGTAATGATAATTGATTGAACAAGAACAAATATAAAATATGTTAATTTCAATAACAGGAGATGTAGATAGAGGACGCGAAAACAGGAAATAAAGGTCAGACAAAAATATCCAAGTCCTGAGGCTGGTCAATGTATATCACTGGTTGGCCATCTTCTTTACGGCAGCGCACCCGCGCGCGCATCTTTGATCTGTCAGCTGATGAAGTAAATAATTGTATGAAATGTTTATTTACTTACGGTAGAAGCAAGCAGTCACTTAATACCGTGCGGATTAGCCTCTTGTTATTCTAGATCTGGTGCGATTTCTCCGTTCTTTCGACTATTATAGAGTAATCTTAGCGAATTACGATGGGTCACTTCACTGACTATGTTATTAAAATATGCAAATTAAACACTATAAAAAACCAAAAAAAAAACCACGCAAATTAACAAGATATAAAGAAAATAGAAGTAGAAGAGTATAGAGGAGTTATTAACGGTTTGCTGTCTCTAGCCAGACTATCTGAAAAGTATTATTTGTCTATCTGAAAAGTAAGGCTTTTCAAAAAGTAAGTCCTGCTTGGGATATCTTAAATTTTTGTATACTAAAAAAAAAAAATATTCCCAAGAATTTCAGAAACTTTCCCATAAATTGAAAATTATTTATGACCCAGTTGTTTCTCTAAATTAAATTACCAATAAGACACAAAATAATTAATTACAGTATGGTCACTGACCTTGAATATCTTAAAAATCGGGAATTATGCTTGAAATTTATGGTTTTCCTATAATTTCATAATGTAAGATAATAAAAAAATGGGAATCATTTACACATCATCAATTTAAATGTCTAAGAAAATAATATATTGAAACATTAAAGGCCTGGAAATTTTTCTCCAATGCCATACTTTCTATTGTAGTTAAGTGAAATATCATTTTGAATGAAGATAAAGTATTTTATTTAGCTTTTGATGATAAACTCTCTTCTAATCTTTGTATATGATTTTCTAATTTTTTTCATAACTTGTAGATCAATGTTCTGAATTAATTTCATTGACTACATTATATATTTCCTGTAGGTAGTGTTTTTATATTTTCTTCTACTTAACACACACTTTGAACAGATGGTGATGAGCCACTACTAAGTGGTACTGGCAATGTTAGTAAAGACTGCTCAGTGAGTGACCTGGAGTCGTGGCGTGATGTGCTGACTAAGTGGTCAGGAGCGAGGCCTCGCCAGCTAGGTCCTCTTGTTCGGCAGGGCATCCCCGAGGCTCTCCGTGGTGAGGTCTGGCAGCGCCTCGCTAACTGTGATTCTGACACTGCTGTTATGGACAACTACAGAATACTTATAACTAAAGTGAGTTCTTTTAACATTTTGGTTTATTGCTGAAATTAAAATTTTGTCTTTATAGTTTAAGACTTAATTTTATGTTCTAAATTATTTATATTCTAAATATGAAAATTGTATCATATATTTCTTTTTACATTAAATTTTAAAGTGATTACCCAAAAAAATTATAATAAATAGAATTCAAAAATCTCTTAATCATGACAAACCTTGCTGACTTCAGTAAAACTTGAGCTATTATGCTTTTCTACTTTTTTTTTTTCTTTCGTTTTTTTTTTTTTTAAAGAGTGCTATAACCAGGATAGCACTAGCACTTCATCATAAGAGCTGCATATAAATAAAAGGCTTATCGAGCCCGAAGGTTGGATACCATCACCACCAACCTCTGACCACACACCTCCTTCCAACCCGTCCTACCAACATCTAAATGCCTAAGATCAACCCTGATGTGATCCTCCATCTATGTCTTGCTTTTTTCTTTTCTTTTTTTTCGAAAGAAAAAATTCTGGTTTTTAATAATTAATTAATGTTTGAATTATCTTCATTTTCTTCCTAAATAAATTGAAGTTCCAAGCATTTAAGAGGCTTGAAATATCAATTTAATTTTTATATTATCATTTACCAGCTTTATCCCCATAAGTCTGAGAAGACATTAACTGTAATTAAGGCATTGTTATTTATTTGATTATAACTGTGTTTGACGTATGTATTTAATATTTTATAGGAAAGCAATTGTGAAGCTGTGATACAACGTGACATTAACCGGACTTTTCCTGCCCACGATTTCTTTAAAGAAGGTAGTGGAGGTGGAGGTCAGGATTCTTTATTCCGCATCTCCAAGGCTTATGCTGTCCATGACACTGAGGTCGGCTACTGCCAGGGGCTCAGCTTCTTGGCTGCGACGCTCTTATTACATGTCAGTTTTTTTAACGTTTATTCAAGTAGTACTGGAACCGCTATTACTCGACTCTATTAGTAATGTTGATGGTGGTGGTGTTTTAAGATGCCCGAGGAGCAAGCTTTTTGTGTTCTATTGAAAGTAATGTACGACTATGGGCTGAGGGAGTTGTACAAGGATGGCTTTGAATGCTTGAGACTTCGCCTCTACCAGTTGAATAGGCTCATGGAGGTAAATGCTTTATGCTTTAGCTTGATTATTATTGTTATTATTATTTTTTTTTTTTTCATTAACAATAATGAACAAGAATTAAAATTAATTGTAACTTATTTTATTTGTATCTAGAATTTTTAATTTTATTTTTTATCTTCTTCTATGTCAATGTCTATTGTAGATTTATTTATTTAATAACAATAATTTAATTTTTTATTTATTTATTTATTTTATTTATTTTTTATGGGGGAGGGAAAGAAGGAGTTATATTTAAATATAAGAATTAGATTTTGAAATTGGTATTTCCAATAATTACAAATAAACAAACAAATATTTTTGCAATTATTTTTTATTGCTTGATATCCCTATTTTCTTTTGAATATAAACATTTTTCATAGCTGAATATCACTATAATAATTACAATTATTTCCCCCATTTGAAAAACACTTTTTTTTTTCATAATTCCTGTTTTATTGATTTTAGGTTTCGAAATTCAATAAGTTTGAAATAGGTTTTATTTATTTTTTTTTTTTTTTTTTACCCACTAAGCATTTTATATTTGGAAGTTTAATTTTTAAAAAATAATGTAATTAATTATCAAATGATAGGGTTCACCTGTTTGAATTGGCTGCCATATCTTTTTACATTAGCTTTACTTATTATTTTCACCCTGCAGTATGTTTCTTTTTTCTCCTATGTGTTCTGTATTTTGCTATATTTAACTATTCATTTTTTTTCTATGAATAGTAGCTTTGTCGCATTTTTTGGACCTGTCAAGGTCAGAGAGACAAATAAAGGAGGGAATAGGGAGTTATATGATCTGCATGGGGAGGCAGAGGTGATTAGGTGCAACAAGCTTGGGAGACTGATGGGTTAGCCACATTGCCAGAATGACACAGGAAGAAATTCCCAAAAAGCTGCTGGGAAGAGACACACCCTGTCTTACATGGGAATAGCTTAACACCCGCAATGGGTGAGCCCCTGCTCAGGATAGAACTACCTGTCGAAGGCTCATTAAGGTGGCCAAGGACCACAACAGTCTGTAGCGCCACGGAATAGTAGTAGCAGTTGTAGCTCAATAGTTATTTACATGAGAGTTAGCGAGTATATTGTTAAGTTAAAAATATATTACTGATATTTAAATATACAGATTATTGGATGTATCTGAAAATATTACCTTTAATTTTTACTACAATATAACTTCTTAGAAATTGTCTCTTTTTCAGTTTTAAAGTTTTATTTTGTAAATAATACTTTAAAATACATTTAGTCCAGTCAATAAACATATTGTAGAGTGCATGAAATATGCGATTATTTTTTACCTTGGGGCTTCGTTAGGTGTAGTTAAAAGATAGACATACTAAAATCCCTGTCCCTGGGAGGTGAGGTAACTGTGAAAGGGAAAAGGGGAGAAGGTCTGATTTTTGGGTATTTTGATTATATCTTGAAAATGGTGGACTACAGAAAATTTTATTTCAATTAAAAATTAAACTATATTAAATTTCCTATAAAATTGTTCGTATACATATTTGTCCATTTTCGAGATATACGTTATTGAAAATAGATAATTTTTACCTCACTTTTTGTCAAACATTTGCTTCATGTGCCAGAAACATATATATGAAATTAAATTTAATTTAATGCTCTACAACTTTGATTTTGACATTTTTTCTGAGAAATGGTCATGGAAGGCACTAGAAGCAAATGTTAGACAAAAAAAGAGGTAAATTTTTTTTTTATTCTAAATTCTCAATAACATAAATCTCAAATACAGTTGGAAATTTGACAAATAGGTATATAAACAATTTTATAGAAAATTTAATTAGCTTTAATTTTTATTTGAAACATATTTTTGTAGAGTCCACCATTTTCCAGATATAATCGAAAAACCCTAAAATGGGACCTTCTCCTCTCCCCTCACGGTTATTCGTCTTTCCTGTTAGCTTCATTTAATCAGTATCTGGTAGGGATTCACTGTTTTGACTCCAGGCAGTTACTAAATCCTTTAGCTCTCTTTTCACTTTAAAACCCTTAAGACTGTTTTTAAATCTGACAATTTTAAGAAATACTGTCAATTTTTTTCAAATTGAGTTTTAAAGGTAAGTTTAATTTATTATCAAATGATATAGTTTAACTATTTTCTAATATAAATACTACTATAATATCGTTTGGTAATAAATTAAACACCTTTAAAACACAATTTGAAAAAATTGATGTCTTTAGAAAAATATATATAGTGTTTCTTTAAATTGTCCAATTTAAAAACTGTCTTGAAGGTTTTAAAGTGAAAAGAGTGCTGAAGGATTTAGTGACTGCCTAAATATATTTTGCGATATTGGGGTTTAAATATTTATATCAAGTTAATGTATATTGTAAATAAAATATAATTATCATGTTTAAAATCAGTTTATCACCTAAGTGATTTCAATAGATAATTTGAAGAGTTGAATAAGTTATATTTTGTTAGTCCTAATTAACACTATATTTTTTTTTTTAAAATCATAGCTTAAAAATATTAATTGTTATATCATCTTTGTTGGTAATTTTTTCATTTTAATAAGACTCCATTATACTTTATGAATTGATTTTTAAAGAAGATAAGAAAAATATATAAATAAAATTATTTATTTATTTACATTTTGGTTCCATGTACCACCACATTTGGTCAGAGGCACCATACTCAGGTTCAGAACTATAAATCCTTGTACAGGTTTGTTTCTTTGAAAAATTGAATAATGTGCTTGTGGAGATACGAGTATTTTTCTAGTAATGTTGCAATGTCTTGTCGTTATCTTTTCTTTGCTTTTTGTATTTTTGCCATTCAACAAGAATGTGTTCTATAGTCAGGTTTATCTGACATTCATTGCATTTTGGGTGTTGTTTGTCTTCCAATAAGTAACTGTGGGTTAATTTTGAGTGTCCCATTCTTAGTATTGTACAGATGACTTGTTCTTTTCTTGGTCCTGGTTCTTCTTTCCATGGTCCTGGAATTGGTCTAATTTTTTTAAGTTTGTTATTGCTGACGGTTCTAAGCCATCTTTCATGCCAAAATATATTGATTTGATATTTTAAGAATAATTTGAGATCTGTTAAAGGGGTATGGATTATGGGCAATGGAAAGAGGGAACACACTTCTTTGGCTGCTGAATCCACTTGCTCATTACCTTCTATTCCTGAATGTCCTGGAATCCAAATAAAGCTAATAATTTTGAATTTCGAAATGGATTCAATTAAGTTGGCTATTTCAGATATTATGTAGTTTTTAACATTATGTTTTTTGTTGCTAATGCTTGTGAGAGCCGAAAGTGAGTCGGAACAAATTAAGTATTATTTTGGTCCATGCCAAGGGCTAGTTTAATAGCATACAATTCTGCCAAAAAAATAGAAAAGACAGATGGTAATGAGTAGCGTATTACTTCTGACCCTATAATCACTGAGCAACCCACACCTTCATAAGTTTTTGATCAGTCAGTAAATATAAGCTGCGTATTTACATAACTGGAAATTGCCTCTTTAAAGAAATACATTGACGAAGTCTGACATAAATTGTTTTTTAATAATTTAACAAGAGTGAAATTAAATTTAGAAGGAATTAATTGCCAGGGTGGAAGTGAGTAAGGAAAAGATATTTCTATTTTATATGACATTATTTGAGTTATTATTCTAAAAAAATCAGGGTGACATTTAGGAAGTATAGGAGTAATTATTTTGAATCCTGGAGTGGCCTTTAGTCTTATCGAAGATTGAAGGAAATTATAAGTCCTTCGAATTGATAGAGACCATTCATCAGCGTCATAAAGCAGACTTGCTGTGGTGCTGGTTCTGAATGCTCCTGTCGCGAGTCTGATCATTGAATTATGAAAACAATTCAATTTGTTTTGTAATTTTAAGGAGGCACTGCCTTAAAGTGGAGCTCCATAATCTAGAACTGGTCAAATCACGGTACGATATATCTTTAAAAGAGTTAACCTGTCACTGCCGAATGTTTTGTGTGATAATGTTTTTAATAAGTTTCGCATTTTATTTAATTTTGGTAAAAGATAGTCGATTTGAGGTTCCCACATAAGTTTACCGTCAAATATTACACCAAGATATTTGAATGAGGAAACTTTTTTAATAGTATAATTATTTATGTTCACTGTGAAAGATTGGTTGCACTTATTATAGAACTGAGATGAAACTGTTTTCTTGGTGGAAAATTTAAAACCTGCTTTTAAAGCCCAATGTTAAAGCTCATCAACTGTGTTTTGCATGATTGCTTGACCAAAATTTAAATCATTACATAAAATGTATATCAGTAAGTCGTCAGCATATAAACAGGTGTAAACTGGAGGTTTTATCTGGTCTATAATATTGTTTATGGCTATGTTAAAGAGAGTAGGACCTAAGACTGACCCTTGGGGAACACCATTAAAAAGTTCAAAACTTCTCGATAAATTGGAGCCGATTCTAACATTCCTCCGATCCTATCCTCAAGAAAATGTTTAATAAAATTAAGCATGTTGCCATTAATTTTCCACTCTTGTAATTGTTTTATGATTTTAGATTTTCAATGTTGAAAGAAATAGTAAGTGCTGTTTGTTTTCGAAGGCTTTCATGATTGCACCTTAATTAATTTGAATCAAATTTGATTAATTAGTGATTAGTTGATCTGAATGATCTAAAACCACATTGATTTGGGGATATTAATTTTATATTTTCCAGTTCCCAAATTAGTCTCCTATTAACCATTTTTTCCATTATTTTACAAGGTACAGAAGTGAGTGATATTGGATGATAGCTATCAATTTGTTGAGGGTCTTTGTTCGGTTTGAGAATAAATATGACTACGGCTGATTTCCAGGTGTCTGGAAATTTATGATCCTTCCAAAGTCTATTGATAAAGTTTAAGAATATTAAAAGTGTTTGCATGGGCAAATGCTTTATAAAGTCTAATGGAATTTTATCTGGTCTAGGAGTTTAGGATTTTGTGTTTTTTATAGCATGGGAAATGTCAGATAAAAATGAGCCAAATCCGTCCAAAATATTTTTGATACCTATTAAGTCATGGTCGCTGTGTTTTAGTTTGGAAGGGAAGTCGTGGAAAGGTTTGCCAAATATTTGTTTATTTTGTGCCATAGTATTGATGAAGGGGTACAGTATGTAATGGATGAAATATAATTTGTCCATGACTGTTTTTTTGCTTGCTTGATTGTCCATCTTGCAAAAGCCTGAGCTTCCTGAAATTGCAGATGGTTTTCTAAAGTAGAGTGGCGCTTTAGATATTTTAAAGCCTTATTTCTTTTCTTTATGGCCAAACGACACTGCGGAGTCCACCTTGGAACTGGTCTTCTAAAGTGTTTAAGAGGTTTAGATTTAGTAACAGTTTGTTCAGCTACTTGGACTAATAAATCAGAAAACAATTTGACATCATTAGCTGCATCATTACTGTCAAGATATTCAGAATAAATATCTTGACAACTCTGTTTGAAGCGCTCCCAGTCGACATGTTTTAAATTCCATTTTTCTCTTCTTGTTGGTATTTCGTAAGATAATTCTAAAGAAATGACTATCGGAAAATGGTCACTGCTAGCTAAGTCGTTATGGAGGTAGGCAAGAGGTATAATAGGAAAGCTAGGAGAGGTCAGAACTAAATCTAATGTCGACCAAGTTTTATGTGCCCTGCTGTAAAATGTTTGATGGAGTGGGTTGTGAAGTAGAAGACTGTACGTGTCAATCAAATTTTCGAGATCTTTACCTCTTTTGTCTGTCCTAGAATTAAACCATTTTGTGCTATGAGCATTCACGTCACAGAAATGGACATGGTAATGGACTAATGATACTTTCTAGCTCTGAGTACGAGATATTTTCATTCGGGGAAAGATATAAACTACATGTTTTAAAGGGGACTGATAAATGTACCATTGCAGTGATTGCTTGAAGTGATGAATTTAAATCAATTTGCGGGAAATTTATACTCTTGTTAAATCCTAAAAGTACACCGCCTTAGTTGTTTTATGATCTAAATTTTTGAATTATGTTAAATTTATATAAAACATTTAAATTAGGTTTCAAGTTTGTTTCTTGGAGAGAAATTATGGCAGGTTTGTAGTGGGATAACAATAAACCAAGTTCTTCCTACTTAGAAAGTAAACCTTGACAATTCCAATTTAAAATAATCATATGAGATTTGTATATTGTTGTCAATAAATGTGTTATTATATTGATAAATACAGATTTACTGTCGTATGGGTTAAATTTAGTCTTTCGGAAGGTTTCTTATATAGGCTGCTGGGGTTTTAGTTATCTTAGTAAAATGATCCTTGATTCCTTTATTTTGCAAGTGTGGGTATAGCTCAGATAGCATTTGATTTACTCCTTTTAAATCGTTTGTAAACTGGAAAACTGTTGAAACTGGATTTTTTGTAGAAACTAATGTTTCTATAAATGATTGCAACTCTTCAAATGAGAATGGGAAATCTGGATTTCTTAAAAAAAATGGGTTTTAAAGGTGCCATTTGACTTATTACTGAGTTTCATTCATTGATTTCAGGAAAAATAGGATTAGCAGCAGGTGAGTTCACCAGAACACTAGTGTTAGGCGTTATATTAATATTTTCTGAAGTTATATTTTGAGATTTATTATCTGGTACTCGCAATTTGTCATTAGGAAACAGTTCAACAATATGTGGTTGTGGTGGAGGTATCTGTAAGGTGGGAGCAGTATCTGTAAGTTTGCAGCATGAGAGATAGCTATTAGAACCATTAGAATCATTAGTAGGTGGGAGATCATTTTTCTTAGAGACTGTTTTAGTTTCAGCTTCTTTGTGGACATTGAGTGAGGGGCACTGAGAAGCAATGTGGCCAGTTTTTTTGCAACGAAAACATGCCCCTGTATCTTTCTTGAAAAAAACCCTTTATAAGAAATGCCTTTAAATGTTATTACTGATGTTTCTGGCATGCAATCAGTTGTTTCAGGTGCTATGTATACTAGTCTCTTTAAGCTTAAAATATGTTTGAAGCCCTTTATTCTAGCGCTCAGATATTGGACTCCTGATAGAAGTTTAACATTTAATGTTTCTAGTAATTCCTCAATAGCAGAGTGGGGGACACTGGGGCAAAGGCTATATATTATGAACTTTTTGCCGGGATTTACTAATTTTCTAATGACAATTTCTTCCTCTTGATTTTATGATTTTCTCATATGACTTTGTCCACAAGTTGTTTGGATTTAAGGTAAACAACGTATCTATTATTTCATATCCTGCCGGCAATAATAATGCTGGTTGACCCGACTATTTCTGCAATCTTTTGGACATACTCCAGTTGCAGAACTAAAAACGAATTAAAAACTATACCCTGTTCCTTACTTGGATATCGAACTTCTAACTGTTTCGAAGTAACAGCAGCAAAGCTTTTACCTTCAGTAAGTTTTCTTGTTGAACAGTTCATCATATTTTCGAGAAAGGAGTTACTTTTTAAGAAAGTTACTTCTATTAACTTTAGATAATATTTTTTAGTTCACAGGTCACAATATGTTCTTGAATAATATCATATAAATAAAATGCATCATATGAACTTTTTGTTTATTAATTGTTTTCTAAACCATTAGAGGTATGGCATTATTATTTTTTCAATTTATCATCTGTTTCAACTGAGATTATATAGAAACATCAAAATTGAAAGTCTTGTTCAAAAATTTGTGAAAACATGAAATCTTGCTAAGCACTAAATTGTGTTATTAATTTTAGATTTTAATGTCTTCGGAAGCAGGTAATGTTGGACATTTAATGTTTGTGTTTGTGTGTGTGTATGTATAATATATATATAAATATATACACATATAAATCAAAGCAAATGACTTTTTTTTTTTATAATTTTAAATATAAGAAACAACATTGGATTTTATAAAATGGATAAAATCTTCTTCTGTAAAAGGTTTTAATATTTACTGTTTACTGAAATCGATTATGCTAATTTATTTTGTAATTTAGTTTTCAAACCATTTATAATGGTGTAGTTTAGTTTACCATAATTAAACAGGGAAGATGGTTTGGTCATTTAAAAACACAATTAATAGATATTAATTTCATGGTGCAATTAAGTTCATTTTTATATTACTGCACTCCCCCCCCCCCCTCCAACTTTTGCTCTTTACCCATTTATATTAATCAATTTACCTGATTGTCAATCCCTTACCGACTTCATTTTCCTTCTCCTTACAAGCTAAGTTGATATTAGTTATCTGCTATTTTTTAATGATTTTAACCTCTCCAGTCCTCATATCTTTGTCATATTAATGTTATTAATTTTCTGAGGAATCCAAATACCTGCATATATATCAATGTATCTTATAGAATTTTTTTTATTTATTTTTTTTTATTTGTATGTATTAAATTTGTAACCTGTTCTATAAAGCCTGTCATTCTTAAAATATGGTCTTAAGTGGAACTAAGGGCATTATTAGTGCCAATTCAGATCAAATATTTGTTATTCGTTATTTTAAATTTGTGTGTAAATGTTAAGGAGGAGATAAGGTTGCCTTTGTATATGTTAATGATGTTCAATGTGGCTGTGAAGTGGGCTACATGATACAATAAAGATTCTTATCATAGGTTTGAAGCATTGGAAAAGTGACCACTCCATTTCCAAAAAATAGTGATTAAAATCTATGTGCTTTTATTTTCATGTTTTCCTTGTTGCTACCGCTTTCCCTTAAACCTTCACTTTTAGTCATTGATAGTTAATTTTTTATATGTTCAACCTCCACACCGAATTTAAATATTTCTGTTATTAAATCTACTATTTGATGTGACTATTATCCACAAGTGTTTAGTTCTTTAATTTTATTTTTTTATCATGTGCAGTCAATGCCTGCTTTATAATCTCAATTGAAGAGTACTGGGGAAGAACAGTCCAAAGCCTATTTTAGTATTTTTTAGCAGAGCTGGTTATTCACAAAAAATGATACAACTATGTTAGCCTTTACAATTTTTTTTATTCCTGGCTACTCTTCATGGAACAATTGAACTGATCCGTTATATGTGTGGGAAGTCCTAGACCTTGACGAGATGGCCTGTTATTTCTCATGAGTGCTCTAGATATCCCATTGTTCTCCTGTACTCTATTTTTCAAGAGCTTATTTCACTTGTTTAGACCCATTTTTCCCCGGAACTGACTGTATTATTGAATTGACCATCCCAAAATCTATAAGTTGCCATAAAAAAGTCAATTTGCAAAAAAAAAAAAAGACCCGTTTTTTGCCCCTGTACTCTTCAATTATTATTAAAGAAAAGCCTTTATTATTCATTTCTTCTTTTATAATCAGTTATTTATTTAAAATGTGGATCCTTTAATTAATTACATTTAATTGATTTTTATTTTAGGAACAATTGCCCCAGTTGTATCATCATTTCCAAGAAAAAGGAGTAGAGTCTCATATGTTCGCCTCGCAGTGGTTCCTTACCTTATATACCGCAAGATTTCCTCTTTATTTTGTTTTCCATATAATCGATGTTTTTCTCCTCCAAGGTACTGATACACTCTTCCAAGTTGCCTTAGCACTTTTAACGGTAAAGTATATTTTTATATATTCCTTAATTGTTTTTTTTAGTTAATATATTATTTTATTATCTATTAATACAATCAGAAAACTATTTATTGTAATTTATTATTTGATTTCACTTTTCCAGATGTGTAAAAAAGATCTATTACAATTAGATTTTGAGAGCATTTTAAAGTATTTCCGAGTCACTTTGCCGAAAAAATGTAGAAATTATGAAGTAGCCAGAGGTCTCATGAAGGTGGCATGCTGCATTAAAGTCAAGAAACTAAAAAAATATGAACAAGAATTTCTTGATTTGAAAGGTAACTTTTAATATACCTGTTTAACTCAATTTTTATTTTTATCATAAATTTCTTTAAAGAGCAGTTGTGTTTTTATTAGAGTTATTGGGTTGGTGCATAATGCAGGTTTTTATGTTTGAAAAAAAAAAATTATAGTTTTGCATGGTTTATAATGTTGAGTGATCAATACTAACTTCTCTCCCATGTCCCGAGTAGTTTTGCTCGGGATTTCTTCTACTAAAGCCCTCAGATGGTTGTGATTAACAACAGAAGACCTACCACGACTTTCCTTGTCTTTCGAGATCAAAATCTCCAAACAAAATTTCACTGATGCTTTCTTTATCCCAAACACCATTGATGATGTTATGCAAGGTTTGGACTGCTCTTCGACCAAGTTAGAACTCGTAAAAATAAATTTGACAAAAATCTTGTTTTGATATGTTGAATTTCAAAAGTCCTTACTCATAGAAAACGTAACACAAACTACTCGTAAACTAATCTCTGAAGAAAAACAACATTAATAACCATTGTTTTAATCCATTTACTAGGCTGGAGGATTATCTTTGTTTAATTGGCAAGCACTTGCCTAAATAAAATGAATAATTGAAACCTGTATTATTTTTGCGCCAACCCAATATAAACTACAGGAAGGTACTTAGTTCTCGTTTTAAAATGTTCATTTTAAGTTTGACTTAGCCAATCTAATATGCTTCACTGTTACATATGCGAAAAATGTTCTATATTAACGGAAAAATAACGCCTTATAGTTAACTATAATAAAATGTAGAGTTGAATCTTTATGCTAATGAAGATTATTCAAATTATAATTGAAGTAATACATTTTCAGTGATTGAAATGTAAAAAAAATTTACTAATCTATTAAAAGTTATTCATCTGGAATAACTAACATCGCTAACTCTGGTAGCGAACATTTAAGAATTAGACTAAAGTGTAGATGGTAGATTTATCTTTTGGTCTTGTTTGTAAATTTAGATTTTGATGGTAAACCGGGCTTGGGAGGGGGGGGGGGGTTAGCAAGGAAGATAGCTTTGAGATAGTGTTATTTTCATTGAACGTCTAGGTCCATTTGGTCATGTTATAATTATTATTTTACGTATTCATTACCTGCCTTTTTGCTTAGAAGTTTCTTTAACTACTACCTCTTAAGATTCTTTCTTTCTCACCTGAGTGCCACTATTTTATTCTAATTTCTTTCCCAATTGGTCCCGTTCGGTTATAGTGTCTTAACATGAAATTAAGTGTTTTATATCAGTTTCTTAGGGACAGTAGAACAGTTTTGTTCTAACTATTTAATGACAATAGAATTAATTCTGATAGCTTAATTATTACATCTGTAAAATGTTTTAGAGAATTGATTGTTTAATTGGTTTTAGAATTTATAGTAGTACAGCCTTGAAAATTAAGAATACATCAGGGTTAGTCGACATGACGTGTTTTATGTGAGCACCTTAGGGACAATAGAACATTGTTGGAAATCAATCTTGGGCCAATGAAATTTATATTAGTCAATGAAACATTTTAAAAATACGTTTAGTTAACATATTGCACACCTGGAATTAAAAAAGCACAACTCTCAACTTCTTTATTATTATTATTATTATTATTGTGATAGGAAAAATATAGACTTCTAAATATGCACATAACCTTGTGTCTATAACTAAAACACTATTGTCAAGATTAGCTACCTTAATCAGTTTTTTTTTTTTCTAATGGAGGTCAGTTGCTTACATAATTACAATTTATTTTGTCGAGTAATCTTTTATGCAATTTATCATAATTGCATTTGACCCATTATAAACTAAAACTCAATATTCCCAATTGATATCGGTTTCAGATTACTTCCTTAGATTTAATAACATCTGGAGATAACAAATTTTTTTGTTCCAATAAACGTGCTATTTGGTCTTACATCTTCCCAAATTAATTGATATACTTACAATATTAACTTTCATATTGCCAAATAACTATTTAATTGTAATCAACTGTTGTTGACAATCAAAAAATGTTTTTATTTGACCAAGATATTTACAGAACAAAAGGTGTATTATTTAACCTTTGTTATCAAGGCAAACATAATTCCAATATTGAGCTGAAGTAAAAATATAATTATGCATTTCATTATCTATTAATAACTGTTGTGACGGAAAAATCCTTTAGGCTCTTAGCGTAGATAATAATATTGTGCCTCTAATTTTAGATATAAATATTTTTGAGACAAAAGTTGATTACTATGCCAAGGATCCTCTGCCCTGTTAGTTTCACTGATTGTAAAAAAAATGATCTTTTAAAATACCTGTTAAAATATACTTTTTTTTTCCTCTTTTTTTTTATAAATTTTATTGATAAGAGATTTTTTTAAATTTCATAAGACTGATAATAAAAGTAAATACCATACTTTCATCGATTTTGAATCTTGTTACTCATTATATCAGTCTGATTGGACATTTTTTTAATTTTTGGTTGTTAAAAAAATTTATCATAATATTTGTTTTGTGTTTTTAATCTTTAATACAGTTCTTTTAAATATCTGGTGGAATTTGTTTATATCACAATATAATTGGTTATCTTTGAATGTTTTGTTTACCTACATTTATATATTTATTGGAATTTGTTTAATAATAAATCTACCAACTAGTAGTAGATCTTTTTCATACACTACATCTCCATTCATTGAAGTTAATGCTTTTTCCTATTCTATAAATATATATTTAATTTTATATCTGAAATAAAGACCTCATAGGGATTGCTATTTGTAGAGTAAGAGAAAGAATGTATTTATTGAAAAGGATTAATAAAGTAGCCCACTGGAAAACAGCAAACTGTTTTCAAACTCTAGATACAACAAAAAAATTGTGGAATCAATTCCAAAGTAGTATCATGAGGTAGTTAAAATGAGGGGGGAGGATACTCAAAAAAATATTAGATTTTATTTTTGTTGAAATGAATTCATATAAATTAAAAACACTATAATTATCCATTGTTCCTAATATATTACTTCAATATAAATTTATTGTTTTATGGCATAAAAAAGTGTTCCCTAAATGTAAGTGTTTTTTTTTTGTTCCCCCCCCCCTTCTAACTAAATAAATAAATTACCAAAACCCATAAGGGATGAAATTAATTTATCATTTAAAAGCTTCTTTTAACAAGATAACTTTGTAAAAACAGTTTTACATAATAACGTAGTACTATAAATTCAACAACCGTTAATGTAAGTTAAAAACTCACATTTAAAGGTTTAATATTTTATTCAGTGTTCAGAAAAAAAAATTCAAGGTTTTTAACTACAACTTGATAAATATTATTTTAATGTCTTACTTTATTAAAATATCCTTTTAATTTTAGAATTTAAAGTAATAAATCTAAGAAATCCTTAATTCTTTAGAATAAGAATTAGAAATTATGAAAGTCATATAAATTAAAAACACCTATAAACAATAGTTATTCATTGTTTCTAATATTTTTTTTTTTTTTTTTTTTTTTTTTTTTTTTTTTTGTCATAAAATAAGTTATCCGTAAATGTTGGTATTTTTTCCCCTTAAATTGAAAAATGAATTATGTGGATTAGAAGAAAAAAAGAGTGTACCATGGTGTATGAATATGACTTTCACTAACTCTGTATACTCTGAATGTAACCTGCCTAAATTTAAAAAAAAATTAATATTCTTAAATATCCACTGATAACAATTGTTAAATTTTCCCATTTCAATTTTAAATTTTGTGTTGATTGATAAACCATCCGGTTATGACGTCAGTTCTATTGAGTCAATATTGTCTTGTTTGATTTCAACTGTTTTAATTGATGTTATGCAACTTATCTAAACAGATTTTGAATGTTCTAACAACTAACATGTTCTTCATTTTAAAAACACTTCCAGTTCCTTTTGTGTTATTGTTCACTATCGATGTATCTTCAGTGATTTTTATTAATTTGTTATCAATATTTTAAGTGGCTTAAAACAACATCAAGCACCATAGAAAATGAAATTTTTCCTTTTTTGTCCGACGTATAAAAGTAATTAAACAAGATAACTAATTATTTGATAGCTTCTTTATCAGTGAGTGATTTTGATTTGCTTGATTGTTTTTGTTACTTTTTTTATTCTCACCCCCACTCCATCCAGTTGTGATTCTGGTTTGCTGGTGAGAACTTCCTGATATTAATTTCAAGATGTTTCTGTTGCCATTTTTTGTTCAAGGTTCTTTAATTTTTTGTTTGTACCTTTCATGATATGATATTTATTCAAAATAATTTTAATAATCTATTTTTTTAGAACTTATAATTAAACTCCTATGAATTATTGTTTTTTGTAAATTCATTTATGGTAATTTTGTTAATAATTAATCTTCTTTTTTTTCTCTCTTATTTAAATTCAAATGTTTGCATTATTTCTCAGATATTTTTCATGTTCATTTTGTTTTTATACATTTTTTTTTATTCTACTTCCTAGTTGTAGCCCTCAAAATATATTCAATAATATATTTAAAAAAAACAAAACAATATTTCTGTTTTAATATCATTATTTTTAAATCTTATTTTTAAGAATTAAGGATTTGTTAGAGTGATTACTTCAAATTCTAAAATTAGATAGATACTTCATTAAAATAAGACATTAAAGCATAATTAATATTGTTGTGGATAATAAAAATCTTGAGTATTTCTGTTCTTAACACTGTAAAAATATTAAGCCTTTAAATGTGTTTTTAACTTACATGAACGGTAGTTAAATTTATTGTTCAATGTTATATTTAAAAATAAATTTGTTGATAATTTGAAACAGTTCTGAAAAAGTTGTCTTGTTTAAAACTTATTAACAATTTTTTTTTATAACAAATTAATTTTATCCCTTAGGGGTTTTGGTAATTTATTCATTTAGTTAAAAAATAAATAAATAAAATCTATATTTAAAAGAACACTTTTTTATATCAAATCTATAAATTTATATTAATGCATTATATCAGGAACAATGGATAATTAATAGTATTTCTAATTTATCTGAATTCATTTTAACAATTTTATGTCAAGATACAATACATTTATTTATTAATGTATTATATTAGAAGCAATAGTTAATTAATATTTTTTTTTAAATTTATATGACTTTTAATTTTAATACAATTGGATAATTCATCATTTCAATGTGTAAAAAAATATGTAATATTTAGTTGGGTATCCTCCCGTTCTAGTTACCTCATGAAGCCACTTTGGAATTTGACTTAAGTCTTTTGCTTATAACTGGAGTTTGAAAACAGTTTACTTTTGGTCCTGGGATCATTTAACAAATCTTCTTTAATAAATAAATTCTTTTTTTTATTCAACAATTATCAATACCTATCAAATCTTTATTTCAGATAAAACATTAAATATATATTTATTTAAAAAGAAAAAGCATTAAGTTCAATGAATGGAGATGTAAGTGTGTGAAAAAATCTGCCACTAAGTGGTAGATTTATTATAAAACAAATTTCAATAAAGAGACAAATATAGGTAAACAAACATACTAAGATACTTAAATTGAGAGTATAAATAAATTCCACTATATATTTAAAAGAACTGTATTGAAGAATAAAAACATAAAACAGATTTCATGATACATTTTTTTACTAACAAAAATAAAAAATGTTCAATCAGACTGATATAACGCATAAAAAGATTCAAAATCATTGAAAGTAAGATATTATCAGTCTTTTGAAATTCTTCAAAACCCCTCATCAATAAAATATATATACTTTAACAGGTATTTATATTTATTGAAAAGGAAAAAGCAAAAGGTTCCATGAATAGGAATGTGAACATCATATGTCAGTCACCTGTCAATCATTGTTACTACTTCAAGATCAATTACACTGGTCAACACAATTTTTGTTTCCTTAATTTTTTTTTTTATTTTTAATGGTTATTTTAAAGGCCCTGACTATGAAAAAAATACTGGGAGATTGCTAACATCTTTATTTTGTGAAATATAAAGTTTTACTGTTTTGATTAAAAAATGTTTGAAAATTAATACATAATGTTAACAAAATTTTATTGATCATTATTATCAAATGATCTTTTATAGGATTTCCTTGAATATAGGACTTTAGGTAGATCTCTTTGCCTAAATTCTTCTATTACACATTCTTCTTTCAAAGTCGTCGAATGTGCAATAGTACCTTGTTACTGCTATGGAGCAAAACTAAACACTAAACGTGTTCCTAAACACGCTTTAAGCTTCTTTCGCTGCTGTCCATAAAAATACACCAATCCCTATGCTTGTAGTTTATTAAACCCATCTGTTGCAAAATACCACCAACATTGTTACAAAAGACTAAATCCTTCTCTTGAGAAAAATACGGTAACAGATTCTTTTCTCGGGTACGATAAAAAGTAATGTTGGTTTCGGGATTAAGCAAATTTGTTTCTTTTAAAGATATGCGAAAAATTCTGAAGATTCTTTCGGTAAGTTCAGATCTCTCACTGAGTCATATTGTTATTTCTAAATAAATAGTTTAGGTTCTCACAGGCTACATTTGTAATCTGGATCAGAGTCATCACTTAAAATATTTTGTTTCACAGAGATTTGGATCATAAGAGGATTTAGATGTGCTGGGTTGTACTTCTTGAAATTTTAATTGAGATCGTTGAGCAAAAGATAATTTAGGATATGACGAATTACTTCGATTTCCAGAGTTTATTCCATTTATTTTCACAACCTAGAAGTAGCAGTCGTCATGATGGTTTCAAGGTTCTCGCCAAATCATGGGAGTTATGAACTTCACTGCATCTCTTTTCCAGCTAGACCATAACCGTAGACACACAACACATTTTTGGCAAACAATATGAGGAACCCATGGCTTGTCCTGATTGTACAAATCTATTTTGAAGTATTGATGATATGCAGTTTTTACAAAGTCTAATATAGGTTTTCGATATTTTTTAAATATATATTCGCCAAAAATATAGCAAATACAATGTGGATTAAGCACACAACACCGCCTGGACGAATGCATATTGAAAACAACCACAGAATATATTTTACTGTCAAACAAAATTTTAAATAAAAGTAAAAATACTAAATAAGGCTGGTAAGCTATAACACAAAAACAAAAGCTGTTAGAGAAACATTTTTGCCATATTTAAAAAATATGTATCAAATTGAGTTAGAAACGACAAAATAGTAACAGGAAACAAACAATTTATTTATTTTTGTTGACCAGTGTTATTTTTGCTATTGCTAAATTTTTCGATTGAGCTACTATTCTGAGCAATATTCATGTACATGAGAGTTAAATTTGTATTATATGCATGTATGAACTGTAAATATTTAATTTTCCTAAAATTTATAAATTGAAAAATATTTATTGGAATTATTTTTTTTTTGTTAATTGAAGGGGTTAAGTCACATTTAAAAAAACAAAAAACATACTTGAAGAATTTATGTACAAAAGTTTTTGGTATCAAAATCCGAATACTTCAAAACGACTGGAAAAAGAGATCTATGTAACATTTTTCTTGCTAAAGGAAAAACTTTAAACATAAATTACTCATTATTATGTGTTGTCAAATAACCCTCATCCACCAAACCCTTCAATTATGTGTGAAATCAGTTTCAGGTGTTTCCTAATATTTGTATAATTTTTACCTAGCTTATTTTTTAAAATTAATTAAACCATTGAAACTGGTTCAATGACCTAAACTGTCGCTGTTAGTGTTTATCAATTGGTTCCTCTAAATCAACTCATCCATATCTGAAAAATACAATGTATCTTGGAAAAAACGTTGTATTATTTACCCTAGCTTAATAGCAGCTTTGCCATATTGAAACTTGTTTTAATTATTTTTTATATAATTATAGAGGCAGAAGAAAATGCTGACAAATGTACTTCTGAACTGGAAAGGTTAAAATGTGAATTAGTGAGGTCAGAAGAAGAAAAGAAGAGATTGGAGGAACAGCTAATTCAGGTCTTACTATATTGTACTTAACTTCTTTGTTTTAGAAGGAAAAATTAAATACAGAACAACTTAATTTTAAGGCTAAATGTACCCCTTTCAGTTAAGCGTTAGAAACAGTAGAATTTATTTCCGGAATTTCTCCAGAACGGAATGTCCGATTTTCAATCTGTAAAATTCTTTGGGTATTTGGTAAACACAGAATTCACGCTACAAAGCATTTTTTTTCTATAAATTCAATAATTAAGAAAATAGAACGTAAAAATAGGTGTTAAATATATATTTTTAAAAATATGAGGTTATGGCCAGTTGTAGAAACGTTTTCTGAAACGAATGACACATTCCAACTAATCATAGCATTCATATTATGATTGTAATGTGAAAATACGAATTTTGTTTACAACCGGATGGAAATTGCGTCACCGGCTGAAACGGTCTCTTCCTTACCGAAATGTCTTTCACATTGGTATTCCTCGATTTGTGAAGAGCCAAAGAAAAATTGTATGATTTTTTTTCTTGTTATTATTATTTTTTATGTGTTCGATTCATTCTATTAACAATTTCTCATTTTAAGTAAGAAAGTATGTAAGAATAAGGCAATTAAAATAAATTTTTCGAATTGACAAAAGCTGAATTAAAGTTTTAATATATATTTTGATAAATTTATTAAATATTTTATTTGTCTATTTATTACCAAATAAAAAAAAAGACATTTTGTATATGCAATTCTTATTTTATTGTGGTATCTATAGGAACTATTGGCCCTTTTCACTGACTAATTATTAGGAACAAACAGACCTAGCTACAATAATTTGTAAACTTTTATTTTCACTTGAAGCATTTGACGGTCCAACAAGTTGAATGTCAACCATAGTAATTAAAATATATTAGAAAAACTTTTACTATAATGTGTTGTACTTTGAAGACCCAAAAATCTGAAAAATCATGAATTGATAATAGCTGCATAGTTAACTTATAGTTGTGATAAATATGTCTTTTTATAAAGTCAACAAAGGAGTTATTGTCTATTTATTTTTAAATAGAGAAAAAGTTTTGTTTACTTACTGCAGGAAGTCTAACACTATCTGACCCTTTTCACCGGTAATGTATTTGGGACAAATAATATAAAATATTCCAAATAAATTCCATAAGTTACCTAGCCGATAGATACCTATGTAATTATATATAAATACATATGTAAATTTATTACCTTGTATCTAATATAAATTTAGGTAGCATGTCGGTATATGAAGTCAATCCGATAGTACAGAAACCAGGTAAAAGATATTCCGGAAAATCCAATAACAATTGAAAATATTTCCTGTTCAGAACAAATTGTATTTCTGTTCAATTTCTATCGTTGTAAAGATAGAACATAACAAAGAAGAACAATCTATTGGACATAGAGATTTTTATATAAATAGTTCTTAACTCAAAAAGAATCTCCGTGTATCTGCTAGACGAAGAAAACCCTGAACTGAAAAGAAGAGCTGATAATGAAAAAGAGTACATACCCATATAATATTTACTATGATGTAATTTGAAAACATAGTGTTGTTTCTCTGAGTTGTTCAAATTCAACTTTGAAAATCAAGAATCAGCCTTTGTAATAGACAAGAAACATTTAACCTCAGTAATGGACTTCAGAAGCCCCAACTCTAGGTTATCAATTCTGACACTGAAAGCAATCAATAAGAAGTATACTCTGATAAATGCTCATGCACCCATAAGTGAAGATAACAGAAGAAATCCTGAGAAAGTGGATGACTTCTGGAATATTTTGGAAGATGAGATTAACAAGATACCACAACACAACGTAAAGATTCTTATGGGAGATTTCAATGCACAAATAGGAAAAGAAAAAAGGTATAGAAAAATGGTGGGAGAATACCCGGCGCATCTCAGGACAAACAGGAATGGGGAAAGACTGATACAACTCAGCCAAAACGCAGGCTTAAAAATCATGTCAACATACTACAGAGCCAAACCCAGCAAGAAAAAGACATGGGTATCCCCAAACACCAACCTGGGAGAGTTTCAACTGGATCATGTGGCAATCTCAAGAAGGTGCTTCAGGGAAATACCAAATGTAAGAGTTAAAAGGGCAATCAATGTCACATCTGACCATTTTCCCTCATAAATCAGGATAAGACTAACACCAGCGAGACGACCACAGTACACAATAGAAAAGAAAAGGATGAACAGATTTGATAGGGAAACATTAACCAGATTAAGGGGACAAGATTTCAGGGAGAGGTTGAAAAATCCACTGAGCTGGGAGGAAGTAACACAAAACATGACAAAGCTTGCAGAGGAACTGGCACCACGAGGGATAAGCAGGAGGAAAGAGTGGTGGGACAGGGATTGTGAAGAAGCAATCAAAAGAAGGCTGGAAACATGGAGAACCTGGAACCAAAGGAAAACAACAGAAAATCTTAAAAAGTACATAGATGAAAGGAAAACGGCACATAAAGTCCTGAGGAAGAGGAGAAGGGATTTCCATAACAAACAACTGGAAGAAATAGAAGAGAGCTTCAAGAATAACGATAACAGACTATACTACAGAGCTTTCCAACAAAAGTCAGGGGGTATACACCCCAGGGTTTAGTACTAAAAAGAGGGGATGGCAGCTTAGCCCAAACGAAAGAAGAAAACTGTGATATATTTGCAAAATACTTTGAGAGCCTGTTAAATTGTGAAGAACCCAAAGAAAGAATTAAAACTGGACAACACACCCCTGTGGGCCGAATCTGCCCCACCAGATGATGAAGAATTAGATGAAATAATTGCGGCCCTGAAAAACAACAAAGCATCTGGTGAGGATGGGATTGTAGCAGAAATGTGGAAACTGACAGGGGATGACTTCAGGAAAAGAATCACAGAACTAATGATGGACATTTGAACTGAGGAAAGGATCCCTGAGGACTGGAAAACAGCTCTGATACATCCCTTATATAAAAAAGGAACATTAACAGATGCTAACAACTACAGAGGAATCTCTTTACTGCTGGTTAACTACAAATTTTTTTCAAAAGCACTGCTTAATAGACTAACTTCACAATTAGAATCAAAAATTGGAGAATATCAGGGAGGGTTCAGGAAGGGAAGATCGTGTCCAGAACAAATACTTAGTCTCAAGTTACTAATAAAACATTACAGAAAGGACCCAAGAAAGAGCCTGTACATCTCCTTTGTCGACTTCAAAAAAGCATATGACTCTGTTGACAGAGTAACACTTATAGAAATCCTGAAGGAGTATGGGTTAGACCGAAAGACCAGAAAATTGATAGAACTAACCCTAACTAACACGGTATCCAAAGTAAAATTCCAAGGAGCGATAAGCAAACCCTTTCAGATTAATACAGGACTAAGACAGGGAGATGGATTGTCACCAATGCTCTTCAATGTGGTTTTGGACAAAATTATGAAAGAACTTTAGAAGTCCAACAATGCTGGGGCGAAAATAGGTACGAAATACAATCACATCAATGTTAGGTCTCTCGCATATGCAGATGATCTGGCTCTGCTAGCAGAATCAGAGGAAGAGGCAGTAGGCCAAATTAACACACTCAAAGAAATAGCTGAAAAAACAGGACTACAAATATCTTTCGAAAAAACAGAACTGATGACCACAGATACAAACTTCAGAAAAAAAATAGTGGAAACTAAATACGGGCCAATCAAAGTAACACAGAAATTTAAATACCTAGGGGAGATCATCTGCAGTAGAGGATTGGAAAGGGAGAGCATGAAGGAAAAGATAGCTAGACTGAGGAGAGATTGAGCTTTGCAACCAGTAACATTTACAATAAAAAGAGCCTGTCCATAAAAGCAAAGATAAGGCACTACAATACTGTAGTAAAGCCAGTTATACTATATGGGACAGAGACCATGAACCTCCCTAACCTGGAAAGAATGCTGAAAGTAGAAAGAAAGATCCTAAGGAGAATTTATGGCCCTAGGAAAACCCAGGAAGGATACAGGTTAAGATCAAACGAGGAGATCTACAAAGATACAACGAACATAGAGACGGATATAAGAATTAAGAGACTGAAGTTCTATGGGCATATGGTAAGAATGCCTGAGGAAAGACTTAATAAGGCTATTTTTCGGAAAATTTGGGATTACAAAAGTGCACAGGGATACATAAAACAGCTAAAAGAGGAGACTAGCAAACTGAGGATTGAGGAACGTAAAATACCCACGCCAGCACGCTAAAACCCGCTTACTGTTTTGAAGAAACTACAAGCAATAGCGGTTCTTGTGGACAGGAAGGAGCCGAAGGAGGGTATGGCCTGGACGGAGGAGAGGAGACAGAGGCAATCGGAAAGAATGAAGGAGATATGGATGATGAGAAGGAACAGAATTAAAAATCCATCTTCATAATATTCGCGTGGTCTCTATGGCCTTTTCGTGAAAAAAAAAAAAAAAAAAAAAATCAGTTTTATAACTGGCTCCTTGGAAATGTTTTAGAATTACCGTAATATAAGGTAATTTCATTGTTCCCAAGTCTCGTGGATATGTAATTTTTCCATAGAGTATACCATAATAATTAAAACATATTTTTAAAAACATAACCGGGAAAAGTAATTTTAAAGTGTAATTTCCTACTATTGGTTGGATATAGGTACCCGCAAAACGGTTTATTCTTTTATATTTGTATGATTTGATTTATTTTGTTGTAAATACAAAAATCGATTGAAGAAAGTGATTTTTTTCTGATTTCTCACGGCCGCATCACATTGTGGGGTTTGTTATGTTTTCTTAGCAAAATATAAAAAATATATCAATAATGTGTATGGAATCGGGTAAAAAAGCTCATGAGTTGACATTACAGATGCCAGGACTATAGCGGTAGTCAATATGACAAAATTATAAACAATAATAATCCCTATACAATCATTGTTTTTAGAACATTTTTGAGAGGGTTGAACATCGTATGTTCTAAGCTGTTTGATCAAATAACTCAGAAACCGCTACTCTTAGCACATTTTCGTTCTATGATTTAATAAAGCAAATTTAATTTGCTACAACTTTTGTTTATATATTTTTTTATTAAATTTGCTTATTTTTGAATTGGAAGTATTCTCTGTTTTGTCTATCTGTTTTTTCAAGAACCATACCCAAACAAACCTGGAATCCTGACACTAATTCTTTTCTAACTCTGATTCATAGAATATCTATAGTTTTTTTTTTTTTTTTTTTTTTTTTTACTATTTAATGAACAATAATGAATATTATTTATTGCAAGGTGTAATTTATTAATTTTTTTCAAAAGAGCCCAAATATACGTATTGAGTGAACATTTAATTTAAAAGAGGGTTTTCATAAAAGTTTTAGTTCCTACTACTACTAACGTTCGGGCTATATTGTAAAATTACTTTATTAATATTAAAATAAAAAAGCTTTAGTACTTTTGCTGATTTCATAAAAAATTATTAAGTTATAAAAGTTCAAAAAGTTATAAAATTTGATACAAGATCATAATGGTTTGATTATATTGTACAGATTAGAAATCTGATGAATTCTAATATCTAGAATAATATTAAATTGTAACGTACGTTTTGTCGTAATCATAAATTATTATAGAACTGCCAGTGAGAAATTCCACCAAAACTCCAGTCATATAAGGATTTCACCTCGGAAAGGAAGAAATGAAGCTACATTTACCTACATGAAGCATATACCTTTGTTTTGGCATTCTAAATAAGGGGTGAAAAGTCACCTTTACCTTCCAAAGACTCCTAACGAAGCTGTGAAGTCAAAAATAGTCGCATATTTTATTTTTTAGAGTGCATACTCTACACCCCTTATTTCAGCACTCTGACTGGGGTCGCACTTCTCCGCAAAATCAAGTTTTTCCAAAATTTTATTTTATAAATTTAATCTATTTATTTATTTATTTTATTTGAAAAAATGATATTTCAGATCGGACAAACAGTTTTGGAGTTGAAGCGAAAAATGTGCAAAAAAAAACTTGATTCAAAGTTCTATAATAATTTATGATTACGACAAAACGTACGTTACAATTTAAAATTATTCTAGATATTAGAATTCATCAGATTTCTAATCTGTACAATATAATCAAACCATTATGATCTTGTATCAAATTTTATAACTTTTTGAACTTTTATAACTTAATAATTTTTTATGAAATCAGCAAAAGTACTAAAGCTTTTTTATTTTAATATTAATAAAGTAATTTTACAATATAGCCCGAACGTTAGTAGTAGTAGGAACTAAAACTTTTATGAAAACCCTCTCTTTTAAATTAAATGTTCACTCAATACGTATATTTAGGCTCTTTTGAAAAAAATTAATAAATTACACCTTGCAATAAATAATATTCATTATTGTTCATTAAATAGTAAAAAAAAAAAAAAAAAACTATAGATATTCTATGAATCAGAGTTAGAAAAGAATTAGTGTCAGGATTCCAGGTTTGTTTGGGTATGGTTCTTGAAAAAACAGATAGACAAAACAGAGAATACTTCCAATTCAAAAATAAGCAAATTTAATAAAAAAATATATAAAACAAAAGTTGTAGCAAATTAAATTTGCTTTATTAAATCATAGAACGAAAATGTGCTAAGAGTAGCGGTTTCTGAGTTATTTGATCAAACAGCTTAGAACATACAATGTTCAACCCTCTCAAAAATGTTCTAAAAACAATGATTGTATAGGGATTATTATTGTTTATAATTTTGTCATATTGACTACCGCTATAGTCCTGGCATCTGTAATGTCAACTCATGAGCTTTTTTACCCGATTCCATACACATTATTGATATATTTTTTATATTTGGCTAAGAAAACATAACAAACCCCACAATGTGATGCGGCCGTGAGAAATCAGAAAAAAAATCACTTTCTTCAATCGATTTTTGTATTTACAACAAAATAAATCAAATCATACAAATATAAAAATAATAAACGTTTTGCGGGTACCTATATCCAACCAATAGTAGGAAATTACACTTTAAAATTACTTTTCCCGGTTATGTTTTTAAAAATATGTTTTAATTATTATGGTATACTCTATGGAAAAATTACATATCCACGAGACTTGGGAACAATGAAATTACCTTATATTACGGTAATTCTAAAACATTTCCAAGGAGCCAGTTATAAAACTGATTTTATTTTTTTTTTTTTTCACGAAAAGGCCATAGAGACCACGCGAATATTATGAAGATGGATTTTTAATTCTGTTCCTTCTCATCATCCATATCTCCTTCATTCTTTCCGATTGCCTCTGTCTCCTCTCCTCCGTCCAGGCCATACCCTCCTTCGGCTCCTTCCTGTCCACAAGAACCGCTATTGCTTGTAGTTTCTTCAAAACAGTAAGCGGGTTTTAGCGTGCTGGCGTGGGTATTTTACGTGACTTGATCGAAATTTAATTTACAGGTTCTTATAGTAAATTTAACCAGCTTTTAGATAGAAAAAATAATTTTGGATCGAACTATTAGTTCCGGAGCTATAGCTAAAAGAGTGCCGACAAAGGTGTTTTCGTGGAGAAGTGCAACCCCAGTAAGAGTGCTGAAAGGGGTGTAGAGTGCATGAAATATGCTACTATTTTTGACTTCACAGCTTCGTTAGGACAGGACTGGTTGGAAGGTGGACCCTGGAAAAATATGATACTAATCAAAATTAAAACTAATTCAAACAATAATAATCCCTATACAATCATTGTTTTTAGAACATTTTTGAGAGGGTTGAACATTGTATGTTCTAAGCTGTTTGATCAAATAACTCAGAAACCGCTACTCTTAGCACATTTTCGTTCTATGATTTAATAAAGCAAATTTAATTTGCTACAACTTTTGTTTTATATATTTTTTTATTAAATTTGTGCTTATTTTTGAATTGGAAGTATTCTCTGTTTTGTCTATCTGTTTTTTTCAAGAACCATACCCAAACAAACCTGGAATCCTGACACTAATTCTTTTCTAACTCTGATTCATAGAATATCTATAGTTTTTTTTTTTTTTTTTTTACTATTTAATGAACAATAATGAATATTATTTATTGCAAGGTGTAATTTATTAATTTTTTCAAAAGAGCCTAAATATACGTATTGAGTGAACATTTAATTTAAAAGTGGGTTTTCATAAAAGTTTTAGTTCCTACTACTACTAACGTTCGGGCTATATTGTAAAATTACTTTATTAATATTAAAATAAAAAAGCTTTAGTACTTTTGCTGATTTCATAAAAAATTATTAAGTTATAAAAGTTCAAAAAGTTATAAAATTTGATACAAGATCATAATGGTTTGATTATATTGTACAGATTAGAAATCTGATGAATTCTAATATCTAGAATAATTTTAAATTGTAACGTACGTTTTGTCGTAATCATAAATTATTATAGAACTTTGAATCAAGTTTTTTTTGCACATTTTTCGCTTCAACTCCAAAACTGTTTGTTCGATCTGAAATTTCATTTTTTTGAATAAAATCAATAAATAAATAAATTAAATTTATAAAATAAAATTTTGGAAAAAACTTGATTTCGCGGAGAAGTGCGACCCCAGTCAGAGTGCTGAAATAAGGGGTGTAGAGTATGCACTCTACAAATAAAATATGCAACTATTTTTGACTTCACAGCTTCGTTAGGAGTCTTTGGAAGGTAAAGGTGACTTTTCACCCCTTACTTAGAATGCCAAAACAAAGGTATATGCTTCATGTAGGTAAATGTAGCTTCATTTCTTCCTTTCCGAGGTGAAATCCTTATATGACTGGAGTTTTGGTGGAATTTCTCACTGGCAGTTCTATAATAATTTATGATTACGACAAAACGTACGTTACAATTTAATATTATTCTAGATATTAGAATTCATCAGATTTCTAATCTGTACAATATAATCAAACCATTATGATCTTGTATCAAATTTTATAACTTTTTGAACTTTTATAACTTAATAATTTTTTATGAAATCAGCAAAAGTACTAAAGCTTTTTTATTTTAATATTAATAAAGTAATTTTACAATATAGCCCGAACGTTAGTAGTAGTAGGAACTAAAACTTTTATGAAAACCCTCTTTTAAATTAAATGTTCACTCAATACGTATATTTGGGCTCTTTTGAAAAAAATTAATAAATTACACCTTGCAATAAATAATATTCATTATTGTTCATTAAATAGTAAAAAAAAAAAAAAAAAAAAAACTATAGATATTCTATGAATCAGAGTTAGAAAAGAATTAGTGTCAGGATTCCAGGTTTGTTTGGGTATGGTTCTTGAAAAAACACAGATAGACAAAACAGAGAATACTTCCAATTCAAAAATAAGCAAATTTAATAAAAAAATATATAAAACAAAAGTTGTAGCAAATTAAATTTGCTTTATTAAATCATAGAACGAAAATGTGCTAAGAGTAGCGGTTTCTGAGTTATTTGATCAAACAGCTTAGAACATACGATGTTCAACCCTCTCAAAAATGTTCTAAAAACAATGATTGTATAGGGATTATTATTGTTTATAATTTTGTCATATTGACTACCGCTATAGTCCTGGCATCTGTAATGTCAACTCATGAGCTTTTTTACCCGATTCCATACACATTATTGATATATTTTTTATATTTTGCTAAGAAAACATAACAAACCCCACAATGTGATGCGGCCGTGAGAAATCAGAAAAAAATCACTTTCTTCAATCGATTTTTGTATTTACAACAAAATAAATCAAATCATACAAATATAAAAGAATAAACCGTTTTGCGGGTACCTATATCCAACCAATAGTAGGAAATTACACTTTAAAATTACTTTTCCCGGTTATGTTTTTAAAAATATGTTTTAATTATTATGGTATACTCTATGGAAAAATTACATATCCACGAGACTTGGGAACAATGAAATTACCTTATATTACGGTAATTCTAAAACATTTCCAAGGAGCCAGTTATAAAACTGATTTTATTTTTTTTTTTTTTTTTTCACGAAAAGGCCATAGAGACCACGCAAATATTATGAAGATGGATTTTTAATTCTGTTCCTTCTCATCATCCATATCTCCTTCATTCTTTCCGATTGCCTCTGTCTCCTCTCCTCCGTCCAGGCCATACCCTCCTTCGGCTCCTTCCTGTCCACAAGAACCGCTATTGCTTGTAGTTTCTTCAAAACAGTAAGCGGGTTTTAGCGTGCTGGCGTGGGTATTTTACGTGACTTGATCGAAATTTAATTTACAGGTTCTTATAGTAAATTTAACCAGCTTTTAGATAGAAAAAATAATTTTGGATCGAACTATTAGTTCCGGAGCTATAGCTAAAAGAGTGCCGACAAAGGTGTTTTCGTGGAGAAGTGCAACCCCAGTAAGAGTGCTGAAAGGGGTGTAGAGTGCATGAAATATGCTACTATTTTTGACTTCACAGCTTCGTTAGGACAGGACTGGTTGGAAGGTGGACCCTGGAAAAATATGATACTAATCAAAATTAAAACTAATTCAATGTTTTATAAAATTGTTTCTATATACATTTGTCTAACGCTCAACAGTTTTCAAGATACCAGGTATGCAAGTTTAAAATGTTGTTTTAATTCCAATAGAATGCGCTCTTAGCCTATTGAAGGATTTGCTTATCTCTAAACGCTATTTTGTTTGTTAGTCATTTGTTTACAAAAGTCAGTTGTTTTTAAGTCGTTTACGTGGACGTATCATACCTTTCTTTGGTGTTAAAAATGTCTAATTTTAAGCCAAATAAAGAGCATTTGCGGCATGTCATGATTTTTTTATTTAATCAAAAGAAAAAGGCATCTGAATGTCATCGAATTCTTGTTGAGACTTATGGCGATGTTGCTCCAACCGTCAGGACATGTGAACGTTGGTTTCAAAGTTTCAAACGTGGTGATTTTGATGTTACTGATCAAAAACGAGAAAATCGACCAAAAAAGTTTGAGGACTTCGAATTGCAATCTTTATTAGACGAAGACAATACCCAAACCCAACAAATGATGGCAGAACAGTTGAATGTCACTAGGCAAGCCATTTCCGATCGCCTGAGAGCTATGGGAAAGATTCAAAAGGTTGGAAAATGGGTTCCACATGAATTGGACGAACGACAGATGGAAAAAAAAACGAAAAACTGTGTGCGAAATGCTGCTTTTACGCCACGAAAGAAAGGGTTTTTTGCATCGAGTTGTAACTGGCGATGAAAAATGGATTTATTTTCAGAATCCCAAACGAAAAAAATCATGGGTAACGCCAGGACAACCATCCACATCGAGTGCAAGACCGGATCGTTTTGGGAAGAAGACAATGCTGTGTGTGTGGTGGGATCAGAAGGGAGTAGTCTACTACGAGCTTCTCAAACCCGGCGAAACAGTCAATACCGAGCGCTACCGACAACAAATGATCGATTTGAGTCACGCATTGATCGAAAAACGCCCAGAATGGGCTCACAGGCACGCCAAAGTCATTCTTCAGCATGATAACGCTCCTGCACATTCAGCCAGATTGACTAAGGAAACGATTTCTTCGCTTGGTTGGGAACTCCTACCCCACCCGCCGTATTCACCTGACCTGGCGCCTTCTGATTATCACCTCTTCTCATCGATGGGACACTCATTGGCGGAGCAACACTTCAACAATTTCGAAAACGTACGAAAAATGGCTCGATGAATGGATTTCAAATAAAGATGAAGCATTCTTTTGGAATGGTATCCATATATTGCCCGAGAGATGGACAAAATGTGTAGAAAGCGAGGGTCAGTACTTTGAATAAAATATATTATACTTTTTTTTAAATTACATATATTTTAAGAAATAAACGACATTTTAAACTTGCATACCTGGTATACGTTATTAAAAATAGATAATAATCGAGAAAAACAAATTGTTAATCACTTTTTGTCAAATATTTTTAATTAAGTGCCAAAATGTATATACAAAATAAAAAAAATTTAATGCTCTACAACTTTGATTCCGACATTTTTTCTGAGATACGATTGATGAAGGCACAAAAAGCAAATGTTTGTCTGAACCAGTGCCCGCTACTGTTTTTCCACACACGGTTAATCCTAAAAAAAAAAAACATGCTGAGGTTGGTGACTTTTCACCACTTATTTAGAATCCCAAAACGAAAATATATGCAAAAATTTAGTTTCATTGCTTCGTTTTCGAGATTTGCTGTCTAAAACTCCTTATTTGACTGGGCTAGGAGTACTCTCAAGGTATAAATATTGATATTGCCCAATTATTATTATTCCGAGATATCATTTGTTATTTGAATTATATTTTATTTATTAATTAACAATTTTCATGGATTGAATGAAACAAATTGGTAAGAGTAAATTTACACTTACTTATAACTTACAGAGACTGATAAAAGTTTTTCTTTTAATTCTTTGTGGAAGTAGTTAGTTCAGGACTCTTATATTCCAGATAATTTCTACTTACATTAAGAAGTTCTAATGAATAATTAAGGTCATTTTAGGTTTTTAGTACTAAAAAATGTTCATATAAATATTACGTTCTCCTAATATGTATGTTGTTTTTACTTTGAAATGCTTAGTAGACATGTAAGAAGCTTTTGTAAATATCAGCTGTTACATTCTATATTACAAATGTGTTTTCATGTTGAAAGGTTCAATGAAACAGTTCTTAGGAATTGATAAAGTATTAACAGTTATATATTTCTTAGTTAACTGTTATCAATAAAATTAAAAATTTTACTTCTTTAAATAAACAGTTATAGTTCATTCATTATTTCTCGATTTATTTACCTTTTGTGGAAAACTAAACACATGTTTTGGTCCTAATGATTACTTTACACTTTCAATTCCGTTGTTCGAATATAATAATCATAGAAATAAATTCATCTTGAACAATGCCAAAATATTTGTGTAGGGTATTTTTAATAACATAAAGTATTCATATCCTAGCTCGTTATTTGTTCCAAATATCATTTTTTGTTGGTTTATTATTTTTAATATCTCCTAGGTTTAAAAATGTTTATAAATTTCATAGATATTCTAACTATGCTTTAAAATAGTTTGTTTTAGTTTTTTTTTTCTTTTTATTAACTACCGAAGAATATATATAGTTATTTTGAAATTTGCACACTGGTCCGTTTTTTAAAATATTATTTATATTTTAAAAAGTATATCAAATTTTGTTGGCCTCTATTCTGTCGGTTTTTCCACTATTGGGGAGACGTCAGATCGGTAGTTGACTGGGAGCTGGGTCCTCACAGCCCTTCCCCCACTACTACAACTGCAGGTAGCTTACTAATCTAATCACCCGCTTCTTTACAAATCGTATTTTTCAAATTACGATCAACCTATGCAACCGAAAATGAATCTGTTTGCATAATTGTGTTCAATTGACTTATGACTAAGTGACTATAACCAGGTTTTTTTAAAAAAAATCAATAGTTCGCCAGATAATATTTTAAATTCTAAAATGATTGACAAAAAAAAATTCGAAAAACGTAGCGTGAATTTAATGGGGTTTTTATTACTAAATCCGTTTACAGATCTAATATTGATGATTCTGTTCACAAATGAGAGCGAAAATAAATTCGCCCCAAAAGTGCTGCCATCTCTTGAAAAAAAAATCTTACTAAAAATCGGGATGTTTAGCCTTAACACTCTCTTTCATAATGATTTCCTGGCTTTCCATGGTACAAATCCCTGAGTCTAATTTTCTAAATGAATTTTATTTGTTATAATGCTATGTTTTCCTGGTTATATTGTTCCAATAAAGAATTTTTTAATATACATACATATTTAAATTTATAATTTTTAAACTTGAGATTCTTTCAAATCAATGTTATGTCACAGATTTATTTTTTTGTGAATTAATATCTTGATGCCCTTAGTATTATGAAGAATCAACTATATCCTATTTCTCTGACAATCATTTTGTTTATATAATTAATTTTATTCCATGGCCCCTTTCTTAATTGTATTTGATATAATTTTTCTATTTCCATGATGTTTTAAAAATTAAGGATAAGCCAACTCTGATTAGTTGGCAATCCTCCTATCTGTGCATTTCCTCTTCAAATAAGATATTTTTGGTACTCGTGTGTGGTAGTATAGGTGCTCATATTGTTCGAGTTACAGTTTGTGGCTTATTTCTGCAGAAAGTTCTAATTTTCCTTTTAATATTACATACCTCATTCCAGGAAGGACAAAATATTAGAAGGAATATTGTCCATCCGGGAATAATAAGTGAGAAACTATAGAAATGATAACCCATGGAATAAGTTTTAAAACTACAATGTTATTCTTTTTATAATGATTAATGATTCTTCCTGTATTAGAACAACACAATATTGTTGGCTGTTTTTACCTATTTCTCAGTGTCTTAAGCCTTAACCTCCAAAATATCTAGAAAACTTTCAATTTTAACTTTTATATTAAACTTAAAACAGTCATGTTTAATGCCATTAATTTATAGTTATAGGTTTTTAAGTTTAATTTTTGGTTTTCTGAATGTTTATTTATAAGAAATGTTCAATAGACATATTTGCAATTTTTTTTCATTTTTAAGCGTGTCATTAACGTAGTATGTAAGTTATGAATTAAAGCTGAATATTTTTCTTTGTTTACTGAAAGTTGTTGGATCCAATGACCAATTTGAGCCTTTATCATACATATTTGGATTGTCCATCATTTATGTTTTGTTTCATCTTTCAGATTAAAAGCTGAATTATTATAATATTAATGTTTCTTGTGTGTAAATAAAAAAAAGATTATCATTAGTGATTTAATCAGTTTGTTTATGGTCCTAATTTTCTTAACAAATATTACATTTATTTTAATTCATAATCAAATATGTTGATAATGCTAATAAAAAAAAACACAATTATTTTAGGTCAAAGATATGTTAAAAAGGGAAGTAGAAAAGGCTGAAGAAGACAATCGAAGGAACAGTTCAATAATTGATGGATATAAAACTGTACGTAGAGTATTTGTTAGTATTGAATTTTAATGCCAAATCATAAAGTTTACTAAATAAATTATCGCAAATGTTTCAGATCTGTGAAAGGCTGGATAAAGAACAACAAGCAGCTAAAAATTCTTTGAACTCTCTTCTGGTAAGAATTTGCTATTAACAAACATTATTTTTAAATAAGTTATTAGCTGAAGTACTCAGGCTTGTTGTTGTCTGGATTTATGCTATGCACATAAGCTTTATTTAAAGGGATGATTGTAGTTTCTGTTGTCACAGGTGTAAATTTAATGATTTTCTTCTAATGTTGAGCAATAGTTTACCTTTGTGCATGAAAAATGTATAAAATATTTTAATACAGTACAATCTCGATAATCCGGTCCTTCGATAGTTTCCCAGAGAAAATTTAAATGCAAAAACTGAAGTTTTCTACTGTAAAGTCACTGGAAAATACAATTTTAAAGCTAGCGATGGATGTCACAAAAGAAAAATATGTCATCAGATCATTCAGTTGTGAAACCTTTCCAAGATAAATTTGGGTCTAAAATTCACAATAAAACTACTACTTCTTTTCTACTACTGAACTAAATTTTCCTTCATTGGAATGAAGATTCGGCTCAGCAGAAAAGATTGTCTGGCTTTCTTGTCGTGTGGCAATGTCAGTACCATAATTTAGAAGATAAATGTTTTTCTTCTGAATAATTTTTAAATAATGGTTGAAAATGAAATAATTTGTATTTTTTTTTTTGCGGCCAGTAACCTGCCATATTAGTTAATTTGGCACTCCTCTGTACCCATATATGTTGGATTATTAAGACTTTATTGTATATACAAGCATTTGAAGGCTAGTAGATTTTCCCTTCCTGTTATTTGTTATTTCTTCTTTCTAAGTTTGAATTTTAAGAAAGGAGTTTGATTAGAACACTTGTCAATTATAAGTTTGTACTGTTTCCACTTACAAAAAAAAATAAAAATAAAAATAGTTTTGAGGACTTGTTTTCCATCTTTATGGCATTTTCTCTTATCTAAAATACAATGGATCTATGATTGAATGCTTTAGAAGGATTTATGAAGTTCTTCTAAATAGCTTTTTTATTATTATTTTTTTTTTAATCATTTGATTGACAAGCAGACATGGAGACATGTTTCATTCCGAAGACTTTATCTAAATGTTTAAGGCCTGGAGAGATTTCATCACAACCTCATTAAAATAACTCATTGACCAATTTTAAAAGAATAATAAAGTTATTCTTTTAAAGTTAGTCAATTATTGTTGATTGTTCAACTATTAATTTATTATAATTTTTTATTTTTTAGTCTTTAGTAGCATCTTGTGAAAAATGCAGTCATCTAGAGTTGAAGATTGGAGCGAATGGAAGCCCCACAAACAACAAAGGATTTGAAGAAAGTGATTCACATTTGATGCAGAGAGTGACGGAGCTTGAACTCGAACTAGCTCAAGCTAAGCTTGCTCAAGTTGAGGCAGAATGTAAAAATCAGGTATTTTTAATTTCTTTTATTTCATATCTGTTTCATATCAATTAATTTCATATCTGTTGTTTAAATGTGTATGTATGATGTAAGCATATACTGATGTAAATTGATGAGTACACTTGAGTACTAATCTGTTTTTGTATAGAGTAATAATAGTTATAATGTAATTAGTCTTGTAAAATTACTTCCAAATAATATAATTAGCCTTAGAAAACAATCCAATTTTTCTTTAGCATAAATATATATTTAAAATCAATTTTATTTATAATAATTTTCTTAAATGAAATGAATTGAAAATAAAACATAAAAATATCTAGACTAACAAGATGGGCTTATCTCAATAAACTGAACTTTAACTCACAAAAGACAGAATATATAATATTCTATCGAAAACGGACAATACCAAAACTAAACATAAGATTAGATTAATTACAAATAAACCAACGTGACACATTAAAATATTTAGGAGTACTGTACGATCGAAAAATGAACGGGAAACAACACATAGACAATGTTTACAACCAGGCTTTGCAAACCTCTAACAGACTAACACTGAAAGCAAGGGTCTCTTGGGGTCTCAAATCAGAGGTCCTCAAAACCATATATCACGGAGCTATTTTGCCTAAACTTCTTTACGCGGCACACGTTTAGCATAAAGGCGTTCAATTCGACTGAAATCGAATCTTGCAAAACTCCGTAGAATTCAAAGGTTCATAGCAATAAAAATTTCCAAATCATTCCATACAATATCTTATGAAGCTGCTTGCGTCTTAGCAGGTATTCTTCCAATTGACTTAAAACACATGAAGTAACAGAACTATTTAACATGAACAAACGACTTACTGACTATAATAACTTTATTCAAGAAAGAATAGACCTCCCATACAATTATAAATATTGGATTCATCCAGCAATTCAAGCACAAATATTGGCAAACAAACAGATAGTCAAACTCGGACAATTATATTTACCGATGGCAGTAAGATTGGCGACAACATGGGGTGTGCTTGGTTACTTGAAGATATAAATGATAGGCTCATAGAGTCTCAATACAGGTTAGGAAAGGAGTGTTTTAATAACCAAGCGGAGAAGTTAGCAGTACTTAAGGCCACCGAATACTTACTTGAGAATTTAACACATACCAACACAAACATATCTATTTATAAGGACAATATGAACGTAATACACTCAATTCAAAACTCAAATATTCATGACAGACTTACTGAGGAAACTAGAACAAACTTGACTAAACTCTATAGCCAACACAAGAAAATAATCGATGTTGTTTAGATTAAGGGTCATTCAGGATTAGAAGGCAACGAGAGAGCTGACACTTTGGCGAAGTTAGCGCCTTACAGTGACCTTCCAGTATCATTTGATAAGGTTGATAATGGCGCTCTTTTATAAAAGGGGTTATAAGAAAGGACTCTATAATTAAATGGAACAATAAGTGGACCGCTTCTGAAAAATCTCCTAGCCTCCATCGAATCGTTCCCAATATCACACCGCAAAATTATAGACGTATACTAAGCACTGACTACAAGCTGACCCAAATACTTTCAGAACATGGACAAACCAAACAATACTTAAAACGCTTCAACATACTAAACAATGACAGGTGTCCTCATGATGGACAGGTTCATAATTTCCGACATTTAATATATGACTGTAAAGGACTTGACAACAGGGCAAGACTGATGAAGAACATTATACTAAAACACGGAAATTGGCCATAAACAGAACAGAGACTTATGACCAAATTTAAATCTGATTTTGTACAATTTATTAAACAAATAGACTTTAACAAACTGAAGGAGGAATGTAGGAAGGCAGAATAATTATGCTTAAGTAGTTAGTATCTTGTGTTTTAGTTTTATTTTTATTATTATTATTTTTTTTATTATTGTGTGTTATTTATGGAATTATTATTTGTAAAAATTGTATTAACGTTACTTTCTTTAGGTTTCATATTATTCAATTGTTTTTTGTTTTATTTTGTTTAAATGTAAATTTGTAAATTGTAATACTTGTAGTATGCCTAAAAACAGGCATGGCACATGTAAATACAATAAATAAATTCTCCTCTTATGGGGTTACCATAAGAGGATAAAGAAAAGAAAAAAAAAAAAAAAATATATATATATATATATATATATATATATATATATATATATATATATATATATTATATATATAAGTTAGATCTGAAGTAAATAATAGGTGAAAATATAAGACAATTTATCATTCGCATAGTTATATTTTAAACAAAAACTTAAGTTAATCAAATAAAACACTATAAGACTCAATTTTAGGTCTCAGGTGGGTTCACTGGTGCATTTTAACGTTTCTCCTTACAATTTAAATTTATAAACATATTTAAGGGTTTAAAATACAATTAAGTTATAAATTTTCTACTAAATGCCTAACATTAAATTTACCAACATCAATTTCAAATATTACCTGAAGGGCCTGCTACTAATTTATAATATGATCAATTCAACATTCATATCCTCATGTTGCTCCTCGTTGATTCTGCCACATAATTAAACATATGTATCAAACCTGGGCTGGCCATGTGTCTTCTTGGCTCCAAAGCTGAGGTCGTTACGGGAAGTGAACTGGGAAGCAAGTAAGATCATGCTAAGCCTGTAGCCGGCAACAGAATGAGCCTTGCTCGCATAGGTGCTAAGAACCAAAATGTCGCTCACCACCTTCCCAATCGATCCATTGATTTATTTATTGAAACTCTTCCACTATCTGTTAATTAACCCCTGCTGCTATTGTGATAATCACAATATATATATTGTTATGTTTATTTCTTTTTGTTGTAGGTTAGTTTACTTTAATTTCTATTATTTTGAAGTTAATTTAATTTGTTAAATAAAAATTTTTTAGGGAATAGCAAGGGTTCAGCTTTTCAAAGATAACGATTTTGACTCAAGAATATATATTTTCAAATAAAAGAAATAAAAACATTTTTAAAATTATATTACATTTTTTAATTAACGCAGTTATAATTAAAATACCTTCTTTCTTCTCAATGTGACTGTAGGTTCTCACACACCAAATGTTCCCCAATTTATCCTTCTTGCATGAAAATTCCTTCTTTTTCTTCCTTCCCCAGCTTATTCAAACACTCCTCTCATCCAGACTGCTAGTATAATTTGTTGTTTCTTCACACATGTGACTTATTAAATATTGTTGCCTCAAAGTTCCAAATCAGAGAGAGCACGGTGTTTTCTCGGCTTCATAAGCATATCTGGCTAAAAAGAGAGCGTTGTTGATTCATCGGAATCCAGGAGCATAGTGCTAAAAAGACGCCATCCCAAGCGTCCTTTCAAAAAAAAAAAAAAAAACCGTTAACGGCCAAATCTGCTTCATCACGGCCTTCATATTTATTACGTCTTAACTTACAATAACTATATAAAATTTAAATTATACAATAAAAAACATTTTTAAAAATCCTAATCATTTTTAACATATCTTAATTTAAATTGATAAGCAAAATCCACGTAACAATTAGATCGGCGGCGAACTCTCGCTGGCGCCAAATTCAAACTTGAATTGTTTTTAAATTACAATTTATCTCGACTCCGAAATATCACTACATTCGGGTCCACTTCAGAATAAAAAAAAAATTTTGAAGAAAATTTTTTTTTTTTTTTTTTTTTTTTTTTTAAACTTATTCTCTAATTCCAATTTTTGGATTAATCATAAACTCCTTAGTATACTATTTACAAAATGTTATTAATGTGTCAAGATGTCAAAACAAAATAATACTTAAATTAGATCAACTTATTAATAATTAGTTATCTACTACTTATCTATTTGAAATATTCTTCATTTCCATTACAACCATGAATTCTTTAGATGGCTTATAAACACCACAACTTTAAATTAACAATAATAGTAAAATTGAAAAACAAAAGGGAAAAAAACCTTGAACTAAAATTCTACACAATAAAATTTTCTAATAATAGTCAACACTTTGACATTAATTTAATAATTTAATAATTTGATAATTTGACTTTAAATTAACAACTTTATAATTTGACTGAAAACTCAATAGAAATATTTGAAAACTTTTAAAGATTAAAAAAACTTAATTAAACTTGTATGAAACATTCCTTATAGTTTCTAATTACTTTATAATAAAATGAATATTTTCATAAATGATTGCCTAAATTGTTACCAAATTTCCAGTCAACACTTTTGAATATTATAATTTCTTCTTGACCTTCCCCCGCAGGTAATTGCGTACATCAATGGGAGTCTGGTTATTTTCATTATTGAAGTAGTGCCTCTTCATTATTTCTTCTTCTAATAACTTGGATAATTTATTTTTCTTATTTTCCAAAATATAACTTGGGTCTTCTTTATTAACATTTACATTATATACTTCTTTTTTAAACAAATCTTTTCTTTTTGTTTTGCTATTATTATACTTATTTATTATAATGATATGATTATACATACTTCTGTTAAGCTTCTTGTTCATGTTTGTTTTCAGCTTATTATAATCCTGAACAGTTACCTTTTTTAACCTTCTAACAATTTTGACTCTTCTTCCTGTTCTAAATGTTATTTTTCTTATTTCTAATATTTTTCTACATCTTGATTTTCCTTTTTCATGGTTCATATTTTTCTTCAATAATTGTTTAGTTTTCTTCTTGTCCTTCTTCTTCATTTTCTTAACTTACACATCTGTTATGTTTTCTTCAACTTTAGTTGATTCTTCATCTTCTTGGTTATTTACGTTTTTATTTTTAATTTCAGTTTCGGTATCTATTTTTAAGTAACATCCTTCTGTAGACTTAATATGTTCTTCTATATTGTCATTAATATCGCTCCAAATACTCACACTATCACTTTCAATATTTTGTAACTGTGAATTTGTTTCACTACTTTCATTGTCAAATTTTATATTTAAATGATTAGAATCTATTTGTTTTTCAGATATATGTATGATTCTATTCTCAGACATATTTCCAAAGTCCTTTCTCAGAGTCCCTACTTCCAGTAATAAACTTTGTTGGTTATCAATTACTTCATTCTGCAAAGCATTCACTTTCTCTTTTTGGGTATTAAATTTTTTATTTATTTCTTCGACCTTTGTATCTATCTGTTGGAATTTTCCTTCTGTACTTTTAATATTCTGTTCCATTTTGTTATTAATACTACTTCGACTATTAACACAATCACTTTCAATATTTGATAACTTCAAATTTATTTCATCAAATTTAGTGTTAATTAATTTATTTAATTCATTTTTCAAATCAACAGTAGTCTGCTCTAATTTCATATTAAATTTAGTTGATTGTTTATCAAATTGTACATTAATTTCAGCAAATTGTTCCTTAAATTCAGCAATTGTTTATCAATTTTAGCAGATTGTTCATCATATTTAGCAGATTGTTTATCAATTTTAGCAGATTGTTCATCAAATCTATCATTTAATTTAGTTAACATTTCAAAAAGTAAAAAATTTGTGTTTACATCTAAAGGGTTTTTTGTTGAAACGTTATCTGAATTAACATTTGTTGGTTTTTCAGTCAAATCATTGTTTAATTGCTCAGAATCACATCTATTTCCTAAATTTTCCACATCAACATCCAGAACATCACTTTGTTTATACCTTTTAATAACACTCTCATCAGTTACTTTTAAATTGACTACAGTACCTTCCATTTTTAACATTAGTTTACTTAAACTTAAATAATATGCTAAATTGTATAACCCCTAAGAATATTTATATCAAATACGAAAATCATAAATTTTGTTGACACATTAAAAATTATAATAAAAACCTTGAGTCAAAATCCTAAGAAAAGTCCTTTTGACGGGCGCCATTTTGTTATGTTTATTTCTTTTTGTTGTAGGTTAGTTTACTTTAATTTCTATTATTTTGAAGTTAATTTAATTTGTTAAATAAAAATTTTTTAGGGAATAGCAAGGGTTCAGCTTTTCAAAGATAACGATTTTGACTCAAGAATATATATTTTCAAATAAAAGAAATAAAAACATTTTTAAAATTATATTACATTTTTTAATTAACGCAGTTATAATTAAAATACCTTCTTTCTTCTCAATGTGACTGTAGGTTCTCACACACCAAATGTTCCCCAATTTATCCTTCTTGCATGAAAATTCCTTCTTTTTCTTCCTTCCCCAGCTTATTCAAACACTCCTCTCATCCAGACTGCTAGTATAATTTGTTGTTTCTTCACACATGTGACTTATTAAATATTGTTGCCTCAAAGTTCCAAATCAGAGAGAGCACGGTGTTTTCTCGGCTTCATAAGCATATCTGGCTAAAAAGAGAGCGTTGTTGATTCATCGGAATCCAGGAGCATAGTGCTAAAAAGACGCCATCCCAAGCGTCCTTTCAAAAAACCGTTAACGGCCAAATCTGCTTCATCACGGCCTTCATATTTATTACGTCTTAACTTACAATAACTATATAAAATTTAAATTATACAATAAAAAACATTTTTAAAAATCCTAATCATTTTTAACATATCTTAATTTAAATTGATAAGCAAAATCCACGTAACAATTAAATCGGCGGCGAACTCTCGCTGGCGCCAAATTCAAACTTGAATTGTTTTTAAATTACAATTTATCTCGACTCCGAAATATCACTACAATATATATATATATTTTTTTTTTTTTTTTTTTTTTTTTTTTTTTTTTCCTCTTTATGGTAACCCCATAAAAGGACCGTTTTTTAATGTTTTTTTACATGTCCATGCCGTTACAGGCATACTACATGTATGATATGTGTTATATTATATTATTTTTTTACTTATCAGTGATTGTACTTAACCAACAGTTTATTTGCGTGTTGTTACAATAATGTAATGAAATTTGAAATTTTATGAACTTTGTGTGGTTGTAAAAAAAAAAATGTGTATGTAAACATATAATCGTTGGTTGGAGGAAAAAAAAAAATCATAACATTAAAAAAAAAAAAATAAATAAAAAAATAATAATAATTTAAAGAGCAAATAAACAATTAATATTTAAACAAAAAATAATATCGAAAAATAAATTAAACTTAATAAGCATATAGGTTCGTCAGCAAATCAAATCAAAATCGATATCTTTGATGAATTTGATTAAATCATTTCTGTATTTAGTAAAAAGTATATGTTCTGCCTCAGGCCACGAACCATTTTTTAAAATTAGACTTTGTATTAATTTGTACCTTTGTCTGTCAAATAATTTACAATCATAAAGAATATGCCTAAAATTTTGGATTTGACCGTCATCGTCACATGTGTCAGTTAGTATGATATTAAAGCGTTTTAGGTAGGATTTGGTGTTGCCGTGTTCTGTGAGAAATTGTGTCAATTTATAATTGTTACTATGTAGCTGTTTGTAATTATTTAGTGTTATTTTTGGAATGTATTTGTGAAGGCTTGGTGATTTGCTTGAGTTTTGCCATGAAATGTTCCATTTATTCACCAAATCTTTAATAATCAGCGCTCTGAGATGTGAGATCGGAGCCTTGCTGTAAGAAGGCGGTAGCTGACTCCTTGCTGCCTCTTTGGCTAATCGGTCAGCTCTTTCGTTGCCCTCGTCACCAGCATGCCCTTTCACCCATTTTAGCCTAACAGATTCTTTTAAGGTCATTAGTTTGAGAATATTTTTCCTGATTTCCTCCGTCAGTGGGTCATGTATGTTTATGTTACCTAAAGAGTGTAGAACGTTCATGTTGTCTGTGTGAATGATTATGTTAGAGAGAGAATGTGAGGGGTTTGCTAACAGATATTCAAGCGATTTTGATACAGCTAGTTTCTCGACTTGATTGTTTGAACACCACGGAGCAAGTTTGTATTGCTCTTCCATTATGTTGCCTTGCCTATCACTATAGGACCAAGCGCAGCCTACGTTATCTTCATCCTTGCTACCGTCCGTGTATATGTCTGTGATGTCTATGTTGTTTGTTTTCTTTTGGTATTGGATATGTACATATGAACAGGGGTGAAGCCATAATTTAGAGTTAATGGAAGTTCAATATCGTTATGTGTTAGATGTCTGAAGTCAGTTTGTAGTTTTTTAATGTTAAACAATTCTATTTTTTCCTCTATTTTTAAATTGATTGGTAATAGTCCAGCAAGAAGGATAGCTGCCTCAAAGGAGAGCGTTTTATACCCTTTACATATTTTTATGGCTATGAGTCTTTGCAGCCTTTTAATTTTGTTCAGGTTTCTTTTCTTGTTCATAGCCTCATGCCAAACGTGGATTCCATATAATAATTTGGGGACTAATGCAGCATCATATATTACTTTTAGGACTTCTGATCTGAGACCCCATGTGGCTCTTGCTGCAATGGTGAGTTTGTTGATAGTTTGCAGTGAGTAATTATAGACATTGTCAATATGTCGGTTCCAGTTAAGTTTCCTGTCAAACGTTATACCAAGATATGGAATAGTGTCTTGTTGAATTAATTTCATAGAGTTTAATTTTATTTCCAATGCCGGGATTTCTCTTTTTCGCGAAAAGACTATATATTTTGACTTTTCAATATTAAACATTAATTTGTTGCTTCTAGCCCATCGCCCAAGCCGTATTAATATAGTATTTGTAGTAGACTGTAATTCTTCAAAATGTCTACGTTTAACTAGAATTAATATGTCATCAGCGTAGGCAATAATATTCGAATCTGTTGGTAATTTAATATCAAAAACCGTATTTAACAAAATATTCCATAGTATAGGGGACAGGCAGGATCCTTGAGGAGTACCTAACGTTAGTTTTTTATTGATTTTAAAAGCATTTGTTTGAATAGTTAGAGATCTGTTGTCGAGATAGTTTTTGATAATGATATAGAGATTTTGGGGACATTTATAATTTTTAAGATTTGTTAAAATAGCAGGCCACCAGGCATTGTCAAATGCTGCCTTGATATCTAAACTTACGACTAAAAGATTATTTTTTTGTTGTATTGATGTTGATATGTTTTTCCTGAGTGCTTGTAAAGCGTCATCTGTACCGCTCTGATGTTGGAAAGCAAATTGTTGCTTGTTAATGATTTCATTAGATGAGAGGAAGTGCATGAGTCGGTTTTTTAACAGTTTCTCTAGTACCTTGCCCAATACTGGTAGCATGCTTAGAAGTCTATGGGATATCCGATCTGCTTTAGGATTTAAAACTAGCCTTCCTTCTTTCCAATTGGTTGGAAACTCTTTCCTTTGGTACAAAAGTTTATACAATTCAACTATTAATTTGGTAAAGTGTTCAAATATTTTAATAAGAATAATGGGACTGATTTTGTCGTTTCCCACCGATTTTTTTATTTCTAAGCTTTTAATAATATTCATTATTTCTCCCTCCTCAAGTGGGAAATCATCCCTAGAAGAAGGTGGAGTGTTGATATGATTTCTCATCATTGCATGTTCTTCGGTATCATTATCTATCCGATCATTTTTTATTATATTTTTCAGAATTTCTGTAAGGGTTTCATGAGTGTCAGTGGTGTAATTACCCTGATCATCTACTGTTGTCTGAAGCAAGCTCGTTGACTTTAGTTTGTTGGCAGCAGATTTATAAGGCCATTCCCATGCAGTGCTATTCGCTGTATACTCTCTCCATGAATTTGATTTAGAATTTTTGATGAGTTTTTCGTAACTTCTCTTGCTGTTTATATAGTTCTTTCTTCTTACTTCTCGTTCAGCATTGTCTATTTTCGTTTTCTGGTATAATTTTCGAAGCTTATTAGTCTGTTTTCTTAGTATTGATAAATCTTTGTTCCACCAAGGCACTGTGCGGTGGATTTCTGTTATATGTGGCTTACTACCAGATTTTGGAAATGACATATTGCATGCTTTTATTATTGCCTTGGTAAATTTTTTTGAAATTAAATCAGTGGTTATGCGTGTCATTTCTGAAATTATTTCTTCCTCAATATTTGTCTGGTCGATTTTATTAGAATTTGATTTTAGTAAAAACGATTTTGCTAATTGATAACGTAAATTGGTTATAAAATTATCCCAGTTTGCATTGTTTGTGAGGTAAATATAGTTGTTATTGTGACTTTTAAATACATTCATATTTTGTGTGTGTAGTTCGTAGGTCAAAGTGTTGTGGTCTGAGAAGTTAGTTTCTTTAGAAATAGTCCAGTTTTGGATGTGATTGCGTCCAAAAAGTCTTGTACTAGCTAATGTCAAGTCAATATTGCTACTTCCTAATGCACCTTCAAATGTATTCAATTCTGAATTTCCATTTACCAGAACTAAATCATTAGAAATTATAAATGATTCTAATTCTCTGCCTCTAATGTCCGTTCTCTTGTCGTACCAGAATTTTGATCTTGCGTTAGTGTCAATACCTATAATTATACTTCTGTCTGAAAATTTTTGTATTGTTTGATAGTTTGTTTAAATCAGTTTCTATGTCTTTATTCCTGTCGAAGTATGAGCTGATGACTAGAAATTTAATATTTCCAAACGTAATTTCTACACAAATTAGATCTGAGTCTGAATACTGTGTTATTAGGCAGGCATCGATTTCTTTATTAGTTATAACAATACCAGCACTAGGGTTATTGTCATGTGTTTGAAACACTTAATACTTTTCATAACCTATTATTTTGCCATTACGTACATACGGCTCTTGTAAAAGCATAATATCGGTTCGATTTTCAACAATAAATTGTTTTAAGAAGTTCTGTGTGTATTTAGAGTGATGAGTGTTTAATTGTAATATATTAACCTGATTGTGTATCATTAAAATTAGATATGAGATGTATAATAAGGGTTAGTTTTTGTTTGTTTGTGTACTTACAGAAGCGGGAGGCTATAGTCAGTCTTTGCGACCAGTTTTTGGACTTCAATTATATATGAGGGGCATTGCCTGTCAAAAACTGAGTGACCCGTTGGTCTTTTTTGTTGACCTTTTGTATGCTTATTAAAGTTTTCACAGGTGGAACATTTGTAATGATATACTTTACAGTCCTTTGAAGAGTGTTTCTCTGCACAGATAGAGCAAGATAAGACTCCGCGGCAATCTCGGCTGTTATGATGAAATTTCAGACACTTACCACATCGTTTGATGCGGAAATAGTCTTCAATATGGACCTTTTGGTGCCCTAGGCTTATCCTGTTGTAGAGAAGCAGCTCCCTGGTTCCGGCATCCACTTCAATGACGACGTGCCTGGACGTATTCCTCCGGATTTCCAGCTCTAAGATAGGGCGAATGCTATCTTTCTTCAAAAATAAATCTTCATTTTGTGCAACAAGGTAGTCGACTACATTTGCTGTTGTTATGTTCTCTTCTACGTTCCTTACAATGAGCCTTGGCTTCAATTTAGATAGTTTCCGATAGGTCATTTTATTGGATTTTTTAATTGCATCTTCAATTTTCTCTAAATCCTTTTCTTTTAATGTTTCCACTATTAGCGATCCAGATTTAGTTTCAGAAACCTTTTGGAAATTTATTTTTAAATCCTTTGGATTGACTAAAGTTTTAAATTCCTGAACTGTTTCTTTGGAATTTGTAGCTCCACAGGGTTTTATAACAGCTTTATAGGAGGGTCGGTGTTGGACTTTAGTGACTGTTCTCCTAGTTATCTCTGAATATGATTTATGAATGATAGCTGTTCTGTTGCTTTTAATATTATTGGTGTTAGTGATTGAGGAAATATTTTCGGTGTTATTTATATAATTTTCAACTAGCTCAATTGAAGCACTAATATTACTGCATAGATCTCTTCTAAGGGTCTTGTAGGTTAAGACATCTTGCAATGTAGTGAGAACAAACTGTAAGTCGCTCAGATGACTTGGCATATTGAAGGGATTCTTCGTTTCTTGGTGAGATATGTTGTTTTAAACCCTTCAAAGCTATAATTTTGAATTTTCAATTAAATTATAATATAACCTTTTTTATTTTTGACACTTTTTAATGATGATATACCAGGTATGCAAGTTTAAAATGTCGTTTTAATTCCAATAGAATGCGCTCTTAGCCTATTGAAGGATTTGCTTATCTCTAAACGCTATTTTGTTTGTTAGTCATTTGTTTACAAAAGTCAGTTGTTTTTAAGTCGTTTACGTGGACGTATCATACCTTTCTTTGGTCTTAAAAATGTCTAATTTTAAGCCAAATAAAGAGCATTTGCGGCATGTCATGATTTTCTTATTTAATCAAAAGAAAAAGGCATCTGAATGTCATCGAATTCTTGTTGAGACTTATGGCGATGTTGCTCCAACCGTCAGGACATGTGAACGTTGGTTTCAAAGTTTCAAATGTGGTGATTTTGATGTTACTGATCAAAAACGAGAAAATCGACCAAAAAAGTTTGAGGACTTCGAATTGCAATCTTTATTAGACGAAGACAATACCCAAACCCAACAAATGATGGCAGAACAGTTGAATGTCACTAGGCCATTTCCGATCGCCTGAGAGCTATGGGAAAGATTCAAAAGGTTGGAAAATGGGTTCCACATGAATTGGACGAACGAACGAAAAATGGAAAAAAACGAAAAAAACTGTGTGCGAAATGCTGCTTTTACGCCACGAAAGAAAGGGTTTTTTTTGCATCGAGTTGTAACTGGCGATGAAAAATGGATTTATTTTCAGAATCCCAAACGAAAAAAATCATGGGTAACGCCAGGACAACCATCCACATCGAGTGCAAGACCGGATCGTTTTGGGAAGAAGACAATGCTGTGTGTGTGGTGGGGGATCAGAAGGGAGTAGTCTACTACGAGCTTCTCAAACCCGGCGAAACAGTCAATACCGAGCGTTACCGACAACAAATGATCAATTTGAGTCACGCATTGATCGAAAAAACGCCCAGAATGGGCTCACAGGCACGCCAAAGTCATTCTTCAGCATGATAACGCTCCTGCACATTCAGCCAGATTGACTAAGGAAACGATTTCTTTCTTCGCTTGGTTGGGAACTCCTACCCCACCCGCTGTATTCACCTGACCTGGCGCCTTCTGATTATCACCTCTTCTCATCGATGGGACACTCATTGGCGGAGCAACACTTCAACAATTTCGAAAACGTACGAAAATGGCTCGATGAATGGATTTCAAATAAAGATGAAGCATTCTTTAGGAATGGTATCCATATATTGCCCGAGAGATGGGCAAAATGTGTAGAAAGCGAGGGTCAGTACTTTGAATAAAATATATTATACTTTTTTTTAAATTACTGTGTATATATTTTAAGAAATAAACGACATTTTAAACTTGCATACCTGGTATATATATTATTTTGATGCTCATATTTATTTATTTTAAAAATTAATAAAACTTTATAGGTAGGTTCATTGCAAGCATGAAAGTAAAATATATTGATTGGTACCAATGCAAAAATTTGAGCCGTTTTATAATCTTGTACAAATTACTTCCTGAATTTATAAATTCTTTTTATTCCTTGTCTTTTTTATTTAATGCTTGTTCACAATGATCTTTAAAGGACTGACTTTTACACTAGACAAGAAATCACAGAGTTTCTTTCTTATGTCATGATTTCACACAAAAACGAAATAATCACCACCTTATGTATGAATGCTGACTACTCACTGACTTCAGAACTATTCTTCAGACAAAAACTAGGACTAGGTCATTTGCTGGTTGATGGTCAATGTTTGAAGAGCTCTAAATATTTTAAAAAATTCTATTCCAAAATTCATATATCTGTGTTACTTGTGAATAGTCAGGTAAGTTCACTTTGTGTTTTAAGTGTTTTTGTGAATTTTGGGTTATGGGTATCAACAGAAAGCTAATTTTTTTTCTCTTTATTTGTGTCTATTGGACTTAGTTATGAGGCTATTATAGAGATGAATACTATTTTGTGAATCATTGTAGAAACAATTTCGTTTTTCCTGCAACACACAAAATGCACTTAACTATTGACTATTCCCACAGAATAGTCTTTCTTTACTAAAAAAAAAAACAAAAATTGTATTTTTATTACAATTTCACTTTATTTTAATTGATCTATAATTAAATTTATTATCCAGGACCTAACCCATAAACTTGGAGCGACATTATCTGAAATGCAGGCTGCTAGAAACTCATGGCCACCTTGGCTATCGAAAACGCTGACTTCCATCAAGGAAGCCGCCGTAAACAAGGGAACTTTACAAAGAAGGGAATCAGACACCGCCGACCCGCCTGCATAAGTTCTATCAATTAAATACTAAATACATTAGTCTAGTCATTGTAAGGAGATCGGCTTGATTTCTGCCAAACTGCATTATTATTCATCTTATTGTGTTTGTTTGTTTTGTTTATTTTGTTAGTTTTATATGTGTTGAAAACACTTTTTTAAAAATATTTTGACTATAAAGTTATCGCATAGTCAGTATTATGTTGTTGAATATTTAGACTGTTTTATGTTAGTCATAGGTGATGTAAAATATGACCAACTATTGTATAAGTCATTTTACCTACCGTTATAATATTTATTGAGATTCATAGATATAGATAATTCAGATTATATTTTATGTTTTAGTATTTTTTTCTTTTATCCGTTTCAAATCTTGATTGACATATAATCAATACATTTTGTATAAAATTTCTTATACTTACGTCATTTATTAAGGCCTATATTGTTTGCCTCCTTATATTCGTTTGATTTTTCGTTTAAACTTAGTATATTTTTCTATGTAAAAGTACCGTCCAAACTTTTAAATTTTTAATTCACTTATAAAACCATTTCAAGGCTTTTGTTGAAAATTATCATGGGTAGTATATAGCAAGATTTACTAATGTATGAAGTAATGACATTATCTTTCCAGATTTTTTAATTTCATTTATATGGTTCCAACTTCAAATTAATGTAATTATTACTTATTAATTTTCTAATTTAAATTCTTCAGAAAAATATAATTGATGGCATAGATTAACAACTTCAGGTATTATTAAAACAAATAATAATTAATAATACAAATCATGATTTAAAATAATACCATTTATTATTTAATCTATTACTTATTTAATTATGATGAGAGTAATATTCAATAGAAAAAATAATTTTTCTTGTATTAATATTAGAGTTTTTCCTTACTTAGTTATTATATTTTAATTTGCAAGAAAAAAGCAGACTACACCTGAACTTCACTTTTATCAACTCATTTATTTTATAGAAGTTGAGTTATCCAGTTTGTACTATTATCAGCCATTATTATTTTCCTGAGATCATAATGGTAGTGTCCCTTAAAAATTTATATTACAATATTTTTAGTAACATTTATTTTCTATAATTGTTATATTTATTTACACAAAAACTTTTGATAAGAGGTTTAAATTAGTTTTTAGTTAAGAAAAAGCTAATCTGATCAAAATCCTTTTGTTTGAAATGTAATGTCAAAACTTCATATGATGGCCTATCGGTTTACATTATTTATGAATTACTATTGTTACATTCCAGTATATTTAGGTATTTTTATTAGACACATAGTCTTAGAAAAATTGAGCTTTATTATGGAGCAGAAAGTGAGATTTTTTTTTTTTTAGAGATTATTTGTAATTTAGCATAAGTTAAATATAATAATTCTCATATTGCTATTATCTGTATTATTTTATTTTTTCAGAGTATATGTAAATTATGCACTATTTAGAAATTTGTTTACACTATTTTTTAGAGTGAATTTGGTCCTTGTAAATAAATCTATAGCTTGGAAACTTTATATACTAAATGATGCTGTATTGTATATACATGTAAAATAGATATTACAATGTTTTCCTGATTTTTATTTAGTTATAAATTAGCCACCTATTAAAAACTAATTGACACTGAATTGAGCTGTACACTTCTGTAATCTCTATGGAGTCTTATTAGTCATGGAGTAGCTGCTGAGTACTATGTAATATTCTATTACTGCAATATCCCTGCTAAAATAGCCAGATTGTTGTGAATACTCATATAGCAGAACCTCGATAATCCGAATGCCGTTTTGGGAAAAATAAAAATTTCTTTCTGAAAATCCGTGATTTAGCAGCCAATAAATGTTCTTCAACCTTAGTTCAAAAAAAAAATGAGTGACTATTTTCCAAATGTTTAGTTTTTTGTTTTCTTTAATTTTTTTATCTTTCTGTACAGCATATTTTTTTTTTGTTTGTACAGTACTGTACTTTCTGTTTGTATATAAGATTGTATACATACTATGTAAAATATTACGAAATTCATGTGCAATAAATTTCATAAAATATAGTTTACTTACCTTACTGTAGCACAGTAGTATTTCATAAAACAAACTATTTACCTTTAACAATACAAGGTGCTTCTTATTTTATGGGAACTAGTATGTCAGTGTTCATTTTTTGGATGCTACATACTATGCATGGAAAGCACTTAGTTCGGTAATCCGAACCACCCCCGGTCCCAATTAGTTCGGATTATCGAGGTTGTACTGTACTTACATTTCTATCAGGAAATCAAATGAAGAAACCCCTGATAAAAGTTTGCCCAAAATATATTTTTAATTCTAGTGAAATCATTGTGACTGCTGCCTTTTTCTTAATTTTTTGTGTTCACTATTCACACTATTAAAAAAAACAAAAAATCCTTATGCACTTCAAATATTTACACTATGTATCTATACCTACGTATTCTTTTCAGCATGTAACAAGTTTAAGTTTAATGTGTTGCTCATAAATTGAAAATGCTCTTTTTTTTTTTTTTTTTTTTTTTTTTTTTTTATTTTGTCTCCAAGACTTCCATTGAAGTCCTATACTGGCCTGGGTGGGAAGGTCAAGATTCATTTCGTGAGTCCGCCACGAAATCAATTTTAACCCGCCCAGGTGGGATTCGAACCCACGACCTGGTTACGAGCGCACTGAGACCCTCGCCCCAACTCACTTAGCCATTGAGTCCTCCAAGTTCTGACCAACTTCAACTTAATAAATCTTAAAGATACAAAAAAATCATGAAAAGCAGCATTTTGTAGCATTTAACACTACTAATCTTATGACATCAAGCTTTTATACTTAATTTAATTTATTAACATGAATTTAATAAATATTACTATCATTTTACATTTTTAAAAAACTTTGAAAATTTAAATAAATTTGGTCATGGTTTATATATATAAGGATGTGATGCAGTTCACAAGAAAATAAATCTTTATGTGTTTGAGACTATTAAAATTTAGATAATTTTGACTTATCTATAATTATAATAATATAACTAATAATCTACAATTTACTAACAACTGACTGTTGAATGCATAGTTTTGTGGTGATACTTAAGAAATAAGGTAATTTATTAAAACACAAAAGAATATACCTAAGGATTTAAGAAAATTAAACATTTGTTTTATCAAAAATTTATTTTCAGTAATAACAAAAATAAAAATTTTAGATGACAAATATGGTAACATCAGTCTTAATTATATTATTTCCAATCATCCAGTATTGGCACATGGGAGATGTTAATTTTTTAAGCACTTATAAGTATGAAAGCATTGCTTAACTATGAAAATATTTACAATACACATTTTCACAAATGATATGTTGAATAATAAAACATAATGTATAAATTAAATTTCTTAATATTGACAATCTGTGTTAATCTTCGGGTACAGTTGGTTCGCCACCAGCCCTTGCATCACCTGGATAAAAATCAACTTGTCCTTCCCTGTCTACAACTAAATCACTACTATCATTATCTCTATCTGGGCCTGCATCACCACTACCATCGTCATCCCACATTTCCATGTTCAAGAGCCACGAGGGAAATTGATTCTGATTATGGGCACTACCATCTTCTACCTGAAGGCTGCCAAATGAAGATGGAGATGGTAAGTCAAAAAGGTAAACAGTATCATCATTTGATGACAATTCCTCAGGTACAATGGTATCATTGGATACATCTAAAGCTGAGAGGAAAAGTCCATCATCGTCCGATTCACGCTCATCTGCAGCTTCAACTTCTTCACCACCAACTACTAAGTCCTCAAAAATCAACTCCTCTCCTAGTAACTGACCTCCTTCCATATTGTTGCCTTCACCATCTCTGTTATTATTGGCTACATCTCCATTTTCTACATTGTCAGCAAACACAATTGGAGGGTTACCATGTACAGGCTCGATCCTTTCATCGGCAGAAGAATCTTCATCTTCTAGACTAGATTCCGTTTCAGTAATGATTTCATCAACCTGTTCAGGAGTTAAATCGAGATCCATCTCTTGTGTTGAATTAGGATAGCCACTATCGACTGCTTTACTATGACTACCAAATGTTTCTGTAAGACTAAGAATACTTGATCTCTTACATGTTTCAAGATCCATATCTACTACTGAAGTATCACAGTCAATAATTTTCTTATCTATATTTAAACTATACCTAAAACTTTTGTCTTTACTTTTGTACACATTTACATTTTCCAAAGATTGGCTCCGAGGAACAAGTGATGATGACTGTTCACAATGAACTTGTTTATGACCTTCAACTAAAGTGTCAGCTACTTCTTTACTAACAGGCACCTCTGAACTAGATGATGGAATATCTATATTTTGTTTTATTTCATTTTCGTTAATTTCTTCATTTATTATGTCTTTTTGACCTTCTTCTATAACATTAAGTGAAAATGGCTGATCTTTATTTTGGTGAAAGGCATCAGGTATATTATCTTGAGTTTCAACAGCACCATTACATGAAGATGAAGATGGATGCTGTTCTGTATCAGAAATATTATCTTTTACAGCATTAGTTTCACTGCAGGCATCATTCATATTTTTCTTACTTTTCTCCCCTGGTGAATTCGAGTTTTCCACAAGTGTATCACTTGATTTAGAAGTGTTAGCAGATGTCGAACTTGAATACTGAAGAGTACTATCAACATTTAAATAATCGACTTGATTTTCTCCAACTGGAGTAACAGATTCAGCTCTAAGTTCCTCTTCATCAGATGACAACAAATCGAGATGATCTGGCTCATCTGCTACATTAATGGCAGCATAATTATGTTCCTCTCTTACGTTATCTTCTCTAGACCTGTTTAGTAAATAACCAAATTCATCTGCAAAATCTTCGAGATCATCAATATGGTCACAGTTCGAGTTTGACTCAGGTATCATTTCATTTACATTTTCTAAAACATAGCCCCAATCATCATCATTTGCCACAAAATCATTCAATAAATCATTATTCTCAATTATCCAACTTTCTTCTTCATCACCAATGTCATCAACGATCCCCTCATATGAAGGAAAAGACTCTTCTTCATCTGGTTGACAAGGCACAACTAGTGTAAGTTGATTATTTTTAAGTTCAACATTTTTATTAGATTTTTCCAGAAAAATTCTGCAAAAAAAAAAAATACAAAACAATTATTGGTTGTAAAATAATTTAAATGATAATAATTATTGATCATTTGTTCAGGTGATGAAAATTAACTAATCAAGGAGAGGGACGTAAACAAGATTAAGAGAAAATCTAAATTAAAAGTTAAACAAATACAATGAATAAATAATAAACTATTAGAGAGTAATTTTTGTAGAACATATTTTTATTAAAACTTGTAAATTTTAATGAGATGAGAGAGCACGTCTACAAGATTTGAGGCACTGGGTTAGTAAACTATATTTTTATTAGATAAATATAATGACTAGGACATAGGGTGCATGTTTTGCCTTGTAAAGGAAAGAAACATCAAGTCAACAATAAAATATAATTATAAATAAAAATAAAATATGACAAAAATTAAAAATATTTGATTCTGAAAAAATTATATATATATATATATATATATATTATATTTTTTTTTTTTTTTTTTTTTTTTTTTTTTTTTTTCAATCGGCGCAACAACCCATTACTGGGTCCTGGCCTTCTCAAACAGCTTCCGCCAGTTTAATTGGTTAAGTGCAGCTGCTCTCCAATTCCATAAACCGAGCAGGGTTCTAGTAGCTTCTTCCATACCATTCACCCATCAAACTTAGGGCGACCTCTCGGCTTTGTTCCATTGCTACATGGCCAGCCCAGCGGAGCCTACCAATCCTCACAATTTTGCCAACATCAGGCCCACCAATCAGCGAGTATACTTCCCTGTTTATGCGTCTTCTCCAAGCTGAAACCATCTTTTACTGGGCCATAAATGTGTCTTAGTATCTTTCTCTCAAACGTTTGGAGATCCTTTTGATCTGACTTCGAAAAAGCCAAAGTTTCTGAGGCATTGGTTAGCACTGGTTGAATCAGGGTCTTGTATATTCTTGTTTTTGTAGATCTTGATAATGAACTACTTCCCAAGTGCCAACACAGTCCAAATTAACACCTGTTGACCGATATTATTCACCTCTTTATCTCTACCGAAACATCATTAATGGCACTGGCCTGAGATACACAAATTCCTCAACTCGTTCGAAAGAGTAATTACCAATTTCGTTCAAACTTTCGTTGGTACCTCCTTGTTTACCAGCAATCATATATTTGGTTTTGTTGGTATTAACAAGTCTTAGCTTCGTGGTAGTATCATCACTTTTTGGGGTGCAAAAAAACCCGAACTTTTGGAACTTTTTCAGATTTTGTAAAGTTTATTAAATTGTGCGTCCAAAGATATCCCTTAAGCTGAATTTGATTTAAGCGTTTAGCCATAAACATCAAAGAGTTTTTCTAACATTCACAAAAAGTTAGTTTTAATCATGTTTAAGAGTCTATAACGCAGAAATGGCTAATCCAATCAAAAAATGTTATATACTTAAAGTTGTAGATCATAGCATTTTGTGCAAGATAGGATTTTTAAAGTAAAAATTTGCACATCCCTACTCTGAGATATGTCAAAAAAACAAAAATTGTTAATTGAATTGATGTGTTAAAATTGCAAACAAATCAAGGATAGTACAGGGAAATCAGCTTCGAACCTTGAACTCTGAAAGGCTTGGCAGTTGCAAATTGTTTATTACATTTGGATTTTTCAAACTATAATTTTTTTAACTAATATACATCACAAACAAACAATAAATAATTATTTAATATAGAAATATTTTTTTTTATGAAACCCCATATAACATCTATCGTGCCGTTACCTGGAGCATCAGTAAAAGGACATTACTAGTGCTACATGTCATTGGTAACATTGCCAGCTGATAGTTAAAGAGAATGGAATGAAATTAGAGATACTTAGATGATTATAATTAATTTTAGATTTTGCCAATAATGAACAATATCTAGGGAGAACAAATGTAAAGGTTATAATGTAAAGGTTTTAATTTGTCAGGTTTATGGCTTATCAAAAAATTGCTCAAAAAAATAATTGCTAATAGGATTATAAGAAACATGATTTTTAAGTTTGATGAAAGTCAAATGCGTCATTGTTCAGTGCTAATTTAACCCCTAATCAATAAAATATAAAAATTTTATCAGTTTCAAATTGGTTGAGCTGTAAAGAATAATAATGGACTTGCATTAAAATTCATTACATTTAAGTTGTTGTATATTGCTATCTTAAATGGTATAAGTAAAAGTTAAAATTTTATATAAAAGTGCTGAAAATAAAAGTTTTTATGGAACTTATGCTGTTATAGCTAAAACTTATTCAAGAAAAGAAACTTATTCAAGAAAACCGCACCTTTTGGAAATATTCGATATTCAAATTTTATGTAAATAGGTAATTTCTTTTACATTTAAATAAAAGTTTCAGTGATAAAAGTAAAAGTTCCAAAAATAACTTTTATCCGTGTATACTTTTATATAAAAGTTAAACTTTTACTTTTATCGATAAAGGTTACTGTTATTTTCGATCCCTGCTTTCTTTAAATAGCCGATTTGGTAGCCATAAGGTTACCATGGTCTCTTTCATCAGCAACAATGTTTAGAAGAAGAACATTTGTATAAATTAAGTTTAATGGTCTGAATGACATTTTGGTCCATTGGATGGATGAGTACTGTTTTGTTGGGAGAAGATACGTCGCTAAAATATTTCCATCTTCAGTTTTCAGTTCAAGAGCCAAGATCATTCAGGCTACCACTTCATCCTAATGTATCAGAATTATAAAAGTTATACTAAATATGAAGCATACCTCATTATTTTAATTTAATATAATACGAGAATAAATGTATTTTTGAATCTTCAATCAAATAATAATTAAAAGTATAAAAAGTTTATAAATAATCTATAGAACAGATGTAGATTCCTGGAAACAAGGAAAAACATATGTTTCAACAATTAATTATATAAACATTCTGTTAGAAACCTATGATTTTATTATTAGACAACCGTTTTTATGTTTGGTTTTAAAGTAGCTTTTATGATAATTGATCCAAAGGAGGTAATAACTTAAATTTATAATACACAAATGATTATAAAAATTTAGATTGAAGACTACAAATTAACATCAATTGAAAATAAGATATCTTATTAGTTTCCATGCTATTTAACAAGTGATGTGATGGGTAAAGAAACATGAAGAATGAAGTCGTTTAAATAAAAACACGATTTTGTAATGTTTACTTACTAAAATATTTAACTTATATAAAGACTCACTTTAATCTTTCTTCTGTACATGAAACAGTAATGTAATTAATAATGTCCACTAGAGGTATTTCAAATTGATCCCCAATTAAATACTCATCATTTTTTGAATAATGGTCAATAAATTGATAAACCTCAAACTCCAAAGTGTTATTATACTTTTCTTCTTGTGTTTCATAAGGAAATTCTACTTCGTGAACAGTATTATAGTATACCTATAAAAAAAAAATAATAAAAAATAAATAACCACTTATAGTATTTTAATTGTTTTACTAATTTTTAATAATACAAAATTAAAAATTAATTACTTAATGATTTTGAAATACCTAACCAACAGCTGAGATCTATATAGTCAACTACATAAAAGATAAAAATTATATATAACAAAAATAAAATGAAATTACATTGTAGTCACTGCTTTCGGTTTTCTCTGTTTTTCTTACAAAAACGGCTATTTGAGAACAACAACCAAATTCTTCAGTTCCACTTGGTCCCCTACCAATTCCATTAAACCAAACTTCATAATCAGGATATCTCAAGATTAGATTATGACCCCTTTCAAAAAATAAAATAATAAATTAACTGATATACGATATTATAAAATCATAATTATACTTTTCAATTTTTTTATTTGAGATGATATACTCTACATTAATAATTTATTGAAATTACTAAATACAACAATAAAATGTGAGTCACTTTCTTCTGCCAATACAGGGTGTTCGGAAGATTGTTGGCCAAAAAGGTATCTCGGGTAGGGAGGTTCATTTTGAACCTATTTAATGTCACCTATATACAAAGTCTTACGTTTTTTTTAATTTTTTTTTTATGAAAAATGGCCAAATCCAAACATTTATGCCTTATAACTCCGTTGTTTAGTGATATATCAACGCCATTTTTTTCCCCTATAATTACTAATACACTGTTCATGTAAAATAAAAAAGATATGGTGCAAAAAACAAATACCAAAAAAACAGATCATTAAATCTTGTTAAAGGCAAAAATAAAAATTATGAACTTCAAGTTTAGGTTCAATAAAAAAAAAGTAAGCGCAACAGCCAAATCCAAATTGTTTTAAAAACTTCTCTAGTTAATACTCTTTTAAAAAATACTATTTGCAGGCATGCAGCACATCTAGTTTTTTTTATTTTTTATAAAGTAACAAAAGGTTGCCACCAGCGCACACTGGCAATAATAACGGTAAAACGTAACAAATAGTTGTGTTTCTTTATAGCATAGGTTATAAACTGCATATTTTCCCTTTCTTTCTCGGAATGTGGATGTTATCAGAGTAAACTTTAACTACATTTTTGTAAACAAAAATCAGGGAACAAAATTAAACAAATTTGAAATTATTCATAAATTTAATTTGTAGAGTATCACAGGTATTGCTCAAAATGATATCCACTATTTCTGATACAAGCATGTATCGTATTTCATATTTCTGTGGTAGTTGTTCTTAAAATAAATTCTTCCTTCATTATGGTAAACAGGGCATTGATTTTTTGAATAAGTTCTTGTTTTGGAAAAAATTCTTGATTATAAACCAAATCTTTGGCACGGTGTAATAAACGAGCGGCGTGAGGTCTGGAGACCTTGCTGGCCACTCAATTGGACCCCCTCATCCTATCCAGGATTGTGCAAAACAATAACTTATTCAAAAAATCAATGCCACGTTTAGCATAATGAAGGAAGAATTTATTTTAAGAACAACTACCACAGAAATAAGAAAAAGAATATGTGCTTGTATCAGAAATAGTGGATATCATTTTGAGCAATACCTGTGATACTCTACAAATTAAATTAATGAATAATTTCAAATTTGTTTAATTTTGTTCCCTGATTTTTTTTTACAAAAATGTAGATAAAGTTTACTCTGATCATATCCACATTCCGAGAAAAGAAGAGAAAATTTGCAGTTTAACCTATGCTATAAAGAAACACGGATATTTGTTACGTTTTACATAAAAAATATGATTCAATTCATTATTGTCAGTGTGCGCTGGAGGTACCATTTTGTTACTTTATAAAAAATAAAAAAAACTAGATGTGCGGCGTATTTTTTTATTTTTATTTGCGGCCTGCAAATGGTATTTTTTTAAAAAGAGTATTAACTAGAGAAGTTTTTAAAACAATTCGTATTTGGGTGTTGAGCTTACTTTTTTTTTTTTTTATAGAACCAAAACTTTAAGTTCATAATTTTTATTTTTGCCTTTAACAAGATTTAACAATCTCTCGTTTTGTTGGTATTTGTTTTTTCCACCATATCTTTTTTATTTTACCTGGACAATGTATTAGTAACTACAGGAAAAAAAATGGCGTTGATATATCACTAAACAACAGAGCTATAAGGCATAAATGTTTGGATTAGGCCATTTTTACAAAAAGATTCATAAAAAAAAAAACGTAAGACTTTGTATGTAGGTAAGTGACATTAAATAGGTTCAAAATGAACCTTCCTACCTGAGATACCTTTTTGGCCAACGATCTTCCGAACACCCTGTATATTCATCTTCAGAAAATTATCTTATACTTGATTTATGTTTGATGGTGGTAAAATTGTTCATTCCTGTCAAATAAAATTAATCAAGATTTGATTACCTATATAATTTCGTATATAGACAATAATTCAATAAATCATTAGAAAACAAAAACAAAATTGTTTTAAAAGACCTTTAATTCCATTTTTTTTTTTTTTTAATGAAGATTTAAAGTATAGGGTTACTCCAGTAGCCAGAAAAAATAAATTATGAAATTTTTTTTTGATGATAACATATAATATCCAAACTTTGATTAAATTAAATTAATTAAAAACACCTCAAACCAACAAATAATATTTATAACTCATGTTATTATTATTAGCAGGGCTGTAACAAATTCAGTTATGCAATGTCACATAAAATTGAACTAACAGTTGAGTAAACAAAATTTCAAAGCTCATTTTAGTCACCTAAATCATTCAAAGATTTCAGAAAAAAGTATTTTACAAAAAGTATAATAAAACAGAAGTAATATTTTACAAAAACTTAAACTTCATGACCTCGATTTGAAACAAATTAGTAGGGGGGGGAGGGAAATGTGATAAAATGTTTGAATCTTAGAAAATATGATTCAAATTGAAATTGGTTATAATACAGTGCTGAGGAAACTAGACTTATTGCTATTATTTAAAACAAAAAAGACAAAATTTAAGAGATTTACATGAAAAAAAAAAAAATTAGGTGAATGAATGAATATTTCTGCCTTAAAGATTCTAATTTAAAGTAATTCATTAAATATTATAATTTTACTTAACATAGTGACAATGGAATTTTCTTGGATAAAATACTGAATAGTAAGTTTTAAGTAGGTCCTCAATGTAGATTGATACAGATAGATCTTATCGAATAATTATTAAAATTGTCCTATTTAAATTAAACATACTGTTCTTTAATCAATGACAAATCAGTTAGGAAGCTTCTTTCATTATTTTTTTTTTAAATCTCTAGAACTATCTGGTAAACCTTACTATACTAATATTAATAATAATATAATGGCATCCACAGAAGCACTCTCAAAACAATTGCTGAGCCTGACAAGACAAGACAATTTACCTGTCATTGCTTATGGATACAATAATACTGAACAAAGAAATACAAAATTAGGATTAACTCAAGATCATTTCTGGGAGCGAGATGGGTAAAGTGCCTTTTTCTCTACTAAGCAAACCCTGTTCAAATTCCAGTTTGTTATACTGAATTTTCTAAGTATGTAATATTACTTTGCTTTGTCAAAGAGAAACTGTTGTTTGGCACACAATTTTTAAGTCAAATAAATAAATAAAGGTGGATATTACATATTACAGGATAAGATAGGTAATAAAACTGTAATGTTGCTCAATTCCCTCAAAAATTAGTATGCTCACAAATTAGGCACATCTGCTAGAACCTACACCCTATACCCCTCATGGTCTGTTATAACTAGAGCCCGGATTCTCGTGCAATTGCATCTTTTTATTGCAAGCTCGTAATCAGCCAGGGACAAATTATTGATATGAATTAGGATGTTTAGGCCCAAATTTACCTAGTTTAATATAGCACAAAATTGCACATTTTGGGGGTTACTGCATAAAAATTGCACATTCTGCAGTTTGAATGTATAAAATTGCACATTCTGCAGTTTGAATGCACAAAATTCCTGAATTCAAATCGTGAATGCGCACAACACTTTCTTGTTTTTGAAAAATTAGCAACTTTTAGAAGAATGAATAATTTTATTTTTATATAGGTAATAATTTTTCTTTTTTAAGTGATATAAACTATTCTTAATACAAAAATATAAAAAATCCAAGCGTGTTAAAATGAATACGCTTCTATAGTGTTCTTAGAAATGTTTAGGTTGACTTGAGCTAGGGAAATCGGATCCCCACCTTCCAAGAAATTTTGACTCTCCCTCATAACTTTTCTCATCGGAAGCAATAATGGTTTTAGTTTCCGACTTCTCTCTAAGGAGTAACGTTGTCTCCATTAAAATACCTAAAATTTCAGCTAGTGTTAGTTCAAAGATACCAGGATGGATAGAAAAATAACCGGAACTAAAATCCGGTGGCAAAATAATATATTGTGGGCCCTGTGACAAAGCTATCGGCAGCGAAAGAAAGTCACAAGTTGATGCACACTGTAATTCGAATAAGTTTTTAACTTGAATTTTTATCCCTATTTAATTATTTAGAGCATAAATGAACGGTTATTTTTATTTGTAATTGCAATATACATATTTATATTCCTAAGTAATATGTACACATAGCTTATGTATAGCATGTACAATAAAGAGATGCGATTTGTTCTTATTGCGTTTTAGACAAGGACTATTTAACTACTCCCTTACTAAGGATCGGATCAATAAATTTTAAGATAAAAACCACTTTTTGGAAAGAAATGTAATTAGCAAATTGTTTGTTCAAAATTTTTTGTCATTTGCATTTTATTGCACGATTTCAAGTTTTTACTGCACATTTCAGAATTTTTCTTGCACGAAAATCCGGGCTTTAGTTATAACACTCATTAATTCATAAGAACTTACCTATAAATTAAACATTATTAGAATAATTTTCAGTTAAAAAAGTTTATTTGAATACAAATTAACTAAATTAATATCTAATGGTTTTAGAAGAAAACAATTTCTGGTTCTAATGGGTCTATTTGTTTATTTTAATGAAAGGAGCCATGAGATATCTTGAAGCTCACTGGTAAGGTACAAAATATATTGAAAAGACTACCACTAAGAAATGAGATTTAACATCATTAATACATATTAAGGTTATCAAAAATGGTTGATTAATGAATTAGGATCTATAGACAGGACACTGACGCATCAAAAATTATACTTAGGTCATAAATGTATCTGATTACCAATCTTCAAACTGTCGACGACTCCATTCAAATTTATGGTCATAATGCCTAAATGTATTTGGTTCAAGGTTTCTAAAGAGCACATTGAAGTCTGCATTAGGTGTAGTAAATATTGCAACATCGGGTTGAACAACACCAAATATGTTATAAGGTAGATCATCCAACTCAGGAGGAAATAAATGTTCAATTCTAAAAATCAGATGTCATTTCATTAGCGATAAATCTGCTTTAGTTAATCCTTTTAGCTCTGATTATAAGAGTAATATATCAACTTACAGTTCAATAGCAACTACAGCATTCACATATTTCAGCCTTACATCAGGCAGTGTAGCACTTCCCTTAAAAATACTCACTTTCAGAGGAGTACTCCTTCTTCTTAAATAATCAGCATGCAATGGTGAAACTCTACATATACTTTTTTTAAGTACAGTTTCATCAATGTCAACTCCAATATATTCCTCAACAGTTTCAAGTCGTTTGATATGAGTGAAGAATGCTATTTCGGAGCATCCTATGTCAACAATCTGAAATAGATTGTAACACAGAGAATAAGATTGAGGAATAACTAATATAAGCAGTATGATAAAGCAATGTCATAATCCTACCTTTTTTATGTCATAGATTAATTGTAATTTAACCAAAATGCTATAAACAGCATGGTATCTTTGAATAAAGGCTGGAGGTAGAAATCTAATTCCCACATCATCAATTATACCTATTCCTTCTAATTCTATACTATCAAGCAGTTCTATTGGGCCAGGTGTGCTTAGATTATCATTGGAGGGGGTACTTTGAAATATCCTTCTTTGGACAACTTTAAAAAGATAATTAATTAAATATAAAAAGGAAACAATCATTATAGGTTGTATTAACTATTAACTGGTTCTCATGTTATTCATCTCAAAGCATTATAGCAAACTATTAATCTCTAAGCCATAAAACGTAGATAAAATTGTTTGTAAACAAACTAAAAGATTCTAGTTGTTCCCAGCTTTACCGGTTATCCCAACAGCTGATAACTTGGCGGGCTGACAGGTAAAGGTACCTGATATGAAGTTTGTCTATCAGGTTGAGTTATCAGTTAAATGCTTTGGCGTAAGCAAACAACTATATACATAATAAAATTATTCATTAAAGTACTATGGGGAATCATAGTTACTAAGAGTTAGTTTCAAATTAATAATGAAACATTCACTATCGTTTGTTTTATAGTATTGTTGGAATTCCCCCCCTCTTACTAACATCAGAAATGATTGCTCTGTTAACATATTCATTTTTATGATAATTGTCTCTGTAATGGACAGAAAAATACATATATGAACAGTCTTAATATTTCGAAAATAAAAACTACTTGTTAATAGTAAAAACTTTAAAACATTTAATTATGTATGAAAAACATTAACAGCTTCGTTATGCTTGTGATCATTTTTACCCTCAACGGTGTCATTAATGTGAAACCTAATTTCTTCAAAACTTTGAGTACAATGCATTACACGGAAAAATACATAATGTTTAGCAGTTTTTACAAATTTCACCTGAATTTAGTTAATCACTAAAAGTCATCAATGCAGAATGTTTTAGAAGTCTTATCAATATATATAAGAATGTTCATTAAAATTTTGGTTTATCCTTTATTTAACTTTGATTCTTTCCCGTGTGATAACCGATGACTGAATATTGAAAAGTATTACATGAAATCTAAAAAAATTGCTGCTATCCTTGCCCGCTATAATCGAAGACAAATGATAAGGTTAAAAAGGCAATATCCAGGTCAGTAAATTAAACATTTTTAAAATTTTTCTTTAGAATGTTCAATTCTAAGAATGAAAAGTTCAATGGTCTTATAAGGTTAGTTCACACTACTAACAGAGCGGAGCGCACTGAGCAGCTTTTATTTATTCTCGTTATCTTAATTTTTTTTAAAATAAATATTCAATAGGCTGAATCTCACTATACATAAAATATTAATAATTGCAAGAAAACCAGTTATACAAATTTAGTTTGCCTATTCACAAATTCAGGAATACCTGAGGGTTATATGGTAATGATATAGACTAGAGATAGATACAAGATATATTGCAATATAGTTATTTTTCTTTCGATAATCCGATATTTTTTCTTCCTATATATCCATACGTACCTTACGATATATCGTGTTCTCCATTTTATGTAAGTACCACACTCAACTATAGGTATATATTAAAAAATAAATAAATAAAAAAAAAAAAAAAGTAACAAACTTTATTCAAACATTAAAAAAATAATTTAAATGAGGGAAAGTTTAAAATGAAACTTTTCCGACTTTATGTAGGTTGGGTAGGAAATATGTTTCGACTTAAGTAGCAACAAACCTTTTATTTTTGAGATCAGAGGGCCATCACCAACAAGGAATATATTAAGAGCAAAAAGTTTGGGATAGTTATTTTTCCTACAATCCACTGATGACGAAATGTGAGAGTTAAATTGTTGACATCATTGAGTTGATATCTGACTAAGTATATGTACCTACTGCCTACCATTTAATTAATAAAAAACTACTTTCAAATTTTAAGCATTTGAAATAATTATTTTTCTATATAAGTTGTGAAATAAATTAAGGTAATGAAATCGAACTACTTCTGCACCCCTGCTTACGCCTAACATCTCTTTATATACCAATATAAAAATCACTAAATCAATGTTGAAAGTAATGTTATCTTGTGGTGGAAATAACAAAATATTAATACATAAAACACTATATAAATGTTGTTAACTTGTTTTACACTTTCTCACATTAGGTAATAGGAATTAAGAAAATATCAATTTGTAAAAAACTATATCCTTTTTGAAAACTTCTGCAACATCTTCTTACATTTGAGAAGACGAAATCAGAAATTAAATAGAAACACACTAAATAATGCAATCCAACATGAAGCCAAAGAAACGTATGATATATGTGAAATTTAAAGTGAAGCATCGAAATGAATCTGCAAGACGGTTTGGTGGAGGAGTGATTCCATGTCGTTACCTAAATTGACTAAAACGATGAAACGAACAGGAAAATCATTGTAATTATTTTTTTTTCAATTAAATTTGTAGAAGCCTTAGAGTCTGTTAATCCAGTTGAATCCGGATTTTTTGTTGCATTAAAGCGTGCAGTTCAATTTTTTTTTCCTGTGCTAGGGAAGGTCCCCTGAATATCCCTTATTAAGTCCCATCGATTTCAGGAGCCATGGAGGACGGGGGAAAGGCTCAAAGGTCTCTAGTTTTTGGCGCTTATCTCGAAAAAAGTTTCTCCTAAAGAACTTCTACCGTGATTGAATTCCTGAAAAAAATATATACTTATATTTAACCCTAATATATTTAAGATACATATACGGCGGTAAAAATGAAAAATATTCACAAACTATTTGGAGTTCCGAAAGATTTTTATCAACCTATTCGTTCCTGATATTTGGTCTTCCATTTTAAATGAATTCATGGTAAAAAAAATAATATGTAGAATATTTAATTTTCTTTAAAATATAAATACTTTTTATATAATTCACGTCCTACATTTGAGCTGAAAGGGCAAGTTGTCGAAGTATTATTTTATTTTTATTTTTTAACGATTTTCGTCATATAAATAAGACATCGAATTATATAAGTAATAATATCGAATATAAATAATATCGAAAATAATGCGGAATAGAAAAAGGAAGGCTGACATTGTTCTACGCATATGGTATAAACTACATGCCTATGACATTAAAGAAGCAAATAAAATGATCTAATATTATAAGTTGGTTTATGCTTAATGTTAATTACCAAACAATTGTTATGGAACATAATTGAAGTTAAACGTTTTCTATTTTTCATATTTTATTTTGTTTAATGTATTTTTAGTATTCCCCGTGTTTGCTATGCTCTACCCTTATGGCTGTTGTGTGTTATGGGTGGTATGGTCTAGCCACCCCACCTTAGGGGCACACTGTAACAAATTTTTGATTTCAGATAACTAACAAAATAAATAGATTATAAGCATAATTTTATATTATTTCAAGCCTGGTATTAAGGTTAAAGACTTTTGATGTTATAATAAATAATTAGAAGATGATGTAGTGAACTATTTTTTTCTAAAAAATAAAAATAAAATGTATTTTGACGTGAATACGTTTTTAAATTTGCTATCATATGGTGGCAATCCAAAAAACTTAATGGTAACAAAATCGGGGGATACAGTTTGGTAGTTTCGAATCTATCCTCTACATCAAAAAATAAATTATACCACTGGATAGCTAGAGGATCAAAGAATTCACCACGATAAGCGAAAACAGGGAAGCATAGCGCGCGGTGGAGGGGGAAGCGCCGCGATTTTGAGGTTATTTTGCTGCATTTAGAGATTTGAAATTAGTATAGCTTTTGACTCGGAGAAGCTACGATATTCGTTTAAGTTCTAATCGTCAGCTGTCGTCAAAATCTAACAATTGTAAATAAAACATTAGTTTAAAGTAGTTACAGTGAATATAATAAGGTGTTAGAATAAAAAAATATTATCAAGAATTTTGTGATAGTGTTCCTGATCAGTAATTGTTTTATACTTATTATTGCAATTAATGCACCAAGCTTGGTCGCGCACTCAGAAGACATCTCTACTGATACTATCATCAACCAATCTGATTATTTGGCAATCAGTTAAACATGGATAGAAAATTCCATGCCAGTGAATATCCCTAGCTTTGAACTGAGATTATAACACCTGGTGATGTCTGTCTAGTAAACCTAACGGCCAATAGCACCTTCAAATTCGTACTCGAATGTATGTATATCCACCCGAGCAAAACGTTAGCAGAAATTATACATTCTATGTTATGGTAGTTTTTTAAATATTCCAAAATCATAGCTACAATTATAACCGATTACGAGCCTGATCTTACTACACCATTCATGATAGTTGGAGACTTCAATGTTGATGTCGCAAGAAACCGCTCATTGCCAAATTTCATACACAGCGAGTTCAATTAGTCTTATATTGTATATAGATACTTATATAGATGTATTTGCTAATATTTTACGCGTGGGTAATGTAAAACTTGAAAAGGGGCTCCTAATGCGATCGAAACCATCTTTGGTTGGATCATAATGGGTTTCGTCAAAGATATCCTGCATAGTATAGCCGTAACCTGTTCCGAATGCGAAGAGTTCACTCCTGTAATTAATAAAGTTCGGGTGGTGGAAAACGTCGAGAGAGTAGCGAAGTGGGACCCGCAGGATGTTCAATTTGAGGAGCGTATTGTGGCTACTCACTCTCGAGACAAATCTATTCACTTTACAGTGAAACGTCCGTTCAAAGGAAATCCCTCCAAATTGAGTGATTCCAAAGATGGAGCACTCAATCGATTCAAATATTTTGAAAAACGTTATATATCACTCGCTATGGAGACAGGAAGATGCTATCTCCCACACCGCGCAGTTTTGAAAGACAGCTCGTTCATTAAGCTTAGGATCGTCTTCGATGCTTTCGCTGGATCTAGTAATGGATCCTTAAACGATCATTTTCTCACCAACCCCAAATCACAACGTGACATAAAGGAAGTCATGTTTGGCTCGAGTTGTGTGGAGCCATATTGCTAGAGGACACTTTAATCTCACTTAACTTTTTCTTTGATCCCGCCGCACAGTGGGACGAATGGCCCTGATTTCCAGACATGCACTAAAAATTGAAACTATTTTATTGCAATCTCCGACCACTTTGCACAATCTTCTAACATCTTAGGAATAAGAAAATTTGGAAATTTTTCAGAAATACATAGTGAAAATTCTGTTTTTAAAATAAAAATGTAATGAAAATTGACATAAAAATACACGAAATCGTATTTAGTGATTATTATTGTTCCTGTAACTTTTTAAATTTTACTGATAATTACCTCATAGATATACCTCATAGTCTCAAATAAAAAATTACTTTCTATTTCGTACTAGTCTATTCAAACTAAAAAAAAAAAAAAAAAAATTAGTAGTGATGGTTTTATCATTAGAAAGAATTAGGATTTTATAAAACAATGTCATGTGGAGTAACTTTCAGGGTGTTTTGAGTACATTATTGCGTGTTGAAGAAAACGTCCAAATTTGTCCAAAAAATTGACTTCATAGACTTTTACCTTAGGTATTTAATGAGATAAACACGTTCTATTATTTTCCGAATATGGCCGAATTAACCCGTGGTTGAGCATAGTTTATATATTCTAATGTTGTAATTCGACCTAATTAAACCATCAACCTTTCTTTATTTTTATTTGTACCTTTCCCAGTTATGAAAAAAAGACCAATATTTGTAATTTTTAGGTTAGAATTGTATTTTAATAATTTCAAAATGTTTAGTCTTAGTTATTTTCTTTTCTTACGTTTTTCCACATTGCAGTAATGGTAATAGGCGCCCATCGTTAATAGATGCATATATTTCTACGCGTTCTCATGCGTATATTTCTCGACATAACGCATGCTTAAATAAATATTTGTACAAACTATTGTTATTATAATACATATAATATTTTTAGAATAATACTAAAATAATTTAACTTTAATTTAAAATAATTGAGTTAAGATGAAATTTAAGCAATAATTATCAAATGAATTTATACACTAATTGCTGAATAGAATAAAGATTGGAGAAAAAAAAATTGAATAAAAAAATATATTAGTGAATAAAAAAGAGAAAAAATAGAAGAAGAAAAAAGTATATATTACTGTGCGGCGGTTTGTTCAGGGTGGGCGGCAGGTTAAGACATGTTCCTTTATCATATGAAGCTAAGCACCCAATTCTGTTACTGGCAAAATCCCATTTCGTTAATTTGCTCATCTATCATTTCCATTGGGTTTATTTTCATATGGGTCCGCAGTTATTGTATTCATTGCTGCAGAATAAATATTGTATCATCTCAGGTAAAGGAGTTGGCAAGTTGAGAATTGGGAAAACTGAATTCCAACGACCTGTCTCCTGTCTCTTCTCTCCTTTGCTTCCTGAGGACACCAGTAAATGAAAATTTGTAAAATTTTGGTGTGCGGTATGTTAAAGCCTGATAGTTTAATTTTTGTATTACTTTTTCCTTGCATCATCTCCCATAGTGAGAAAGATAATATGTTAAAATTTACTATGAATACAACACTGTAAATAGTTATAAATATTTCTGTTTAGTTGGTTTATTATAAGTAATGGTTCAAGTTATTTATATTATATGTATCAAGTTATGTATTAGGTAAATTACGACAGCTATTATAAAAAACAAAAGAAAACATATGAGTGTCGCCAGGGACAGTTAGCATGGCAGTCTGAGCCAGATCTCCCTGGAAGAAGGTTAGAACCGCTTATTACGCACACCGATCTTCTCTCACTCGGGGCGATCTCCTTTACCCACCGCCAGGCTGTATCTTCTCTCTCTTCTGTGCGATCGTCTTTCACCACTGCTTTTTTCGAGAACCCACCGAATTCTGAGGAGACTTCCACAAGACATCTACCAAGTATTAAACTTAAACCACTTGAACCACATTCTGTCATAGTTAAATTCATATTGTTATTTTCTCAATTCATTAATTATCAAAATAGTTTTAAAATTAGTTTTAATTAATTTCGTTTAATTTCGATTTCTGCTCATAATCATAAAATACTTTTTTATTCTAGTTTATATCACTTTAATCACCACAATTCCTATTATTTTTATGTATATATTTAAATTGTACTGAGATTTATTATTTCTAGTATTATATTTATATTATATCCCATCTTTCCATTGAAAACAAACTTCTCATATACAAAACCATCATCAAACCTATTTGGACTTACGGAATTGAACTATGGGGGACATCAAAAAGTCGAATATCAAAACGCATTCAATCCTTCCAATCCAAAATCCTCCGAACTATAGTAAATGCTCCTTACTATGTTTCCAACAAAACCCTACATAATGATCTGAATATACGAGGGTGAATCAAATATAAACGGTAATTTTGCTGTTGACTGTACCAAACACGTTCGGACGTGATGCGGCTGTGGGCGATTGGAGTGTTGCTTAATAGGAGTGGGGGGAAACTGCTTGCCTCACACTAGCGTTGTGTTCTGCCTTCAGTACAGCCAATACCGAGCGAGAGGTACATCCATCTGTTGCGCAACGCATCGTCATAAAATTTTAAGTTAAGCCTTCGGAAATTTTTACTCGTTTGCAGGCACAGTTTGGGGACACTACTCTGTCTCAAAATCGAGTGTATACGTGGGCCAGAGAATTTAGGGATGGCCGAGAACGTGTTGAAAACGAAAGTCACGGTCGACGCCCAAGGTCAAGTCTTACAGATGACAACATTAGTGCGGTTCGACAGCTTATTGAAGGTGATCGCCGGTTAACTGTTCAAGAAATCTCGTCGGAAATTGGTATCAGCTATGGGAGTGTTCAGTCTGCAATCACAGACCACCTTGGCTTCAGAAAAATTAGTGCTCGCTGGGTTCCGAGGTTGTTGACCGGAAATCAAAAACAGGTCAGGTCGAAGATTGCTGGGAGACTTCTGCAACGATTTCAAGAAGAAGGTGAAGATTTTTTGAGGCGCATCGTCACATGTGATGAGACGTGGGTCCACCATTACACCCCCGAATCGAAAATGGCAAGTAAGGAGTGGCGAAGGAAGGATGAAGGCTGCCCAGTGAAAGCCAAAACTCGTCTCTCAGCCGGAAAAGTTCTTGTAACATTTTTTTTTGACTCAAGGGGAGTTCTACTCATTGATTTTCTTCACGATCAACGAATAGTGAATGCGGCTTACTACTGCCAGGTGCTACAGTCAGCAAAAACCCGTTACCGGAACAAAAGACGAGGTGTGCCCATTAGAGATGTCATCCTTCTCCATGACAACGCAAGGCCTCACACCGCATTGTTGAAAAGGGATAAATTGGAAGAAATAGGCTGGGAAACTCTCGAACACCCTCCTTACAGTCCAGACCTGTCCCCTTGTGACTATTTTTTGTTTGCGCTCCTGAAAGAATCACTTGGAGGAAAACGATTTGAAAACAATGAAGACGTCGAAAAGCACGTGCGCGAATGGTTAAAAACTCTTTTTATGAACAGGGAATATTCAAGCTTCCAAATCGGTGGCAGAAGTGTGTAGATTATGCAGGAGACTACATTGAAAAATGTTGAAGGTATAGTTTCTGTATAATATTATTCAATAAATATAATTTTGAAAATTACCGTTTATATTTGATTTACCCTCGTACCATACGTCCTCGACCTTATACCCCGTAAATTTTCAAAATCCCATCGCAACCTTTCCTCTCACCCTAACCCACTAGCTCAATCATTATCCGCCTCCACCCATCCTGATAACCCCCCTCGCAGACTAAAAAGGCAGTGGCCCCGAGATCTTTTGTAAAATTACTTATATTGGAGTTCTGGCAATGACCAGCTTCTCTACTCATGCCCGGAGTGATTATTATAGCGCTCTCACTTAGCCTCTACTGGTTTTTTTTTAAACCAGTGACGCAGCTGAGAGAGAAGAGCTGGGATCTCTCTGTACCTGGCTTGTCCCTTCATATGTGGAGGGATGGGTCTGGTGAAGGGATCTCTAGGATGAGTGTAAATTAAAAGAGTATAATTGTATTTTTACCTTTGTTTTATCTTTTACTTTTTTTATTTTTTAAATTTTTAGTATTTCATTTTGTATATAGTATATTTTATATTGTTTATGTATAGGCTAGTTCTTTTCTTTTCTCTTTTTCTTTTTCTTACATTCATTATTTACTTTATTTCACTATTATTGTTGTTTTTTTTCATTGTATATAATGTGTGAATGTGGTCATACGTCATCTATATTACTTATTGCCCACAGTTGTGGCAGATTGTAATAATTACTCAATCAAAGGTTTAAAAAAAAAAAAAATGTGTGATAGGAAACAACATTACATACAAATCATCCTTTTCTGTGGGTATAAATATATTTTTTTAATTTTTTACTTAATTGTTTTCATCATAACTTTTATGATATAATGAATTTGTTAAATAATAAAATTTTCCAAAGAATTATAGAATTATTTAATCATAATCAGCACTGACATTTTTCGGATAGTGTCACCCGTATTAGTTGTATAGAATTTGTATTATTTTTAAATACATTCGAACATTGGATGCAAAATTTAAACGCTTCTGTCAATAACAGTCTTTCATGTTTCGACATGATTGACTGATCATCTATTCAGAATGATACAATCATAACTCTAAAATTTATCATTGGTATTTTGTTTATTCCGACGTTTGTCATCAAAGTAAAAAACCCTTAAATATTGTGCTGAAATATGTAGTTAATAAATCCAGCTATTGATCAACAACTGTTGTGAAATGTTTGACTTTTGTCACTAAATAAATAAATTTGCTATTTTTAACTGCAAAAATGATTCATTGTGTAAGTGTTCTACTAAGAATCGTTTCAACGTTTTACTAATCAAATAAACCAGGGAAGTTTTTTAATTATAGGACCTTTTTACGACTGTCGTATTTATTCCTTGATTAGACGGAAATAACAATAGTGTTTCGGTCAGGGGAGGTTGGCAGTGCAGTGGGCGGCCCGGGCGGGCAGGTAGCCGAAAAGGCCGGCGGATGGCCTGGAAGTGCCTAGACTTGTACCTGGCTAGAACAGTCAGGAAGGTTCGACGTAGCTTTAAATAGGCCAACCCCTAGCCTAGTGAGGCAGTATTCATGCGTCAGTGATCAGTTAACGATCAGTCAGTCGATTGTCAGTGACAGTTCAGTCAGTAAGTTAGTGTCAGTGATTATCAGTGTCAGTGAAAGTAGTAACAGTCTCTGTGTGTCAGTGTAATAGATTCTTATGTATAAAAAAAAAAATGAATATACCTAGAGTTTATGATAATAATGTCAATATTATGGTTAGAAAAAACTCCTCTGTAACAACTAACAATGTCTCTGAAATTTTGTACAGTAATAAATAAATAGAATTTATAATACATATAAATCAGGGCAATGAGTTATCAAACTATAACCTTTAACACTTTAATACTTAATTTCTATCTTAAAAACGGACAGAACTCAAGCACATTATATTGTTTTAAACTGAAAAGAAAATTATAGTCTATAATGACAAATCACTTGAATCGAGATTATCACTATCATCACTATATGGTCTACTAAGTAAGGGTTTCATACTCGTATCTGCGTCTGATATAACAAACAAATTGAGAACAACATTCAAAATAAACTGGTTACTGTGCGATTCATTTTGCGAGAAACATTTTCCCTGTATCTTTTCATCTCTCTGTGTTGGCTTTTTTGAACATCCTCAGTGAGTTGCACAATTGCAGTTTTGAATTATATAATCGACCAAAAAAGATTATTGTTTTTAAATTGTGTCCGCCTAATATAACAGTTTTCAGTGGTAAAACAGGTAATTTTTAGGCAAAAAGTGTTAATTTAAAACTGTAGTGTACCGTAGCGAAGAAGTTAATTAAAATTTCGGGTATGGCTGAAGCATCCCGAGGTATGGAGATGCCAATTGATGATACGCCTACTGGTGCCCTTAACCATGATTCATGGGAAGTTGTCATCGGGAAAAAAAAAAGACCAGCAGCTACAGCAGACCCAGAAAACAGGCTAAAAAGGTCAGTGATATAAAATTATCAAATCAGTTCGAAGTTTTGTCCTCATCAGAAAAACAAAATACTCAAGTACAGCAAACTAATATAACTACTGTTAGTAAGAAGCCACCTCCAATATATGTACGTGGTATTGAAAACTATCCAGCCTTTGTCTCATTTCTAGAAAAAGAGGTAGGCATTAATAATTTAACTTTAAAAACAACAAATAAGGCCATTGTACCATTACTTCCGAAAACAGCTGATAGCTACAGGAGTGCAGTCAGAAGCCTAAGACAAGTGAACGCAGACTTTCACACATTTCAGCTGGCTGAAGAAAAAAATGCCCGAATAGTTATAAAAGGTTTACACCACTCTACTCCTCCTTCCATTATAAAAGATGAGTTGATGACAAATGGATATGAAGCAATAAATATTACAAATGCTATTTCAACAAGAACAAAAACCCCACTACAAATGTTTTTCGCTGATATATCAAAAAATTCATACAATGAAAAAATTTATGAAATTGAATTTCTATATTATACTCATGTAAAGATAGAAGAACCAAGGAAAAAACGAGATATTCCACAATGTACAAGATGTCAGGGCTTTGGTCACACGAAAAGCTATTGTAACCATCAGGCTCGGTGCGTGCGATGTGGCCAAGCCCATGAGACATCAGTATGCCAAAAAACCAGAGAAACACTCGCGAAATGTGCAAATTGCGAAGGAGCTCATCCTGCTATCTACAGAGGATGTCAGACCTTCAGAGAATTACGAGCTCAACGCAGCAACAGAAATCGTCCTCAGCCGGTGGTTGTAGAGCCTCCTGAGCCAAGGCAGTTTCCACCTTTGCAAAATCGTCCTCTACAACAGCAGCCCAGTGTTCCAGAACCGAACTATCAAGACCATGTTCATTCAAATATTATGGTACAGCCACAAAAGACTTGGTCAGGAATGAATCATGTAAGTACAGTTCAAGCACCGCCTACTAATTTTGACCCATCAGAAATTATTTCTGTCCTACATAATCTTAACTACCTTGTCCGACCTCTTATCAGCCTCATTACTAAATTCAACCAAATAACACTGACAGTATGCCCCCAATATGGCGCCTAATTCTCTGACTGTGGGCTCCTTATCAATCCTACTATGGAATGTAAACGGACTTATACAACGAAAGACTTAATTAGAAATACACCTCTATCACAAACGCACAGACATAGCCTTACTGACGGAAACACATCTGACACCTCGAAATAAACTTAGCATCTCTGGATATACTTTATACAGAACAGACCATCCTGATAACACTGCACACGGAGGCACTGCCATTGCAATCAAATCGACACTAAAACATTTTTCCATTCATCTTGACTCTACTCCTCAGATACAAATCACAGGAATACACTTACAGACCAAACACAAGAACGTGACGATAGCTGCCATTTATTGCCCCCCAAAGTACATAATTATAGAGCAAATGTTTACAAAAATCTTTGAAGCTCTTGGTAGTTCGTTTTTAGCTGGAGGGGACTATAATGCAAAACATCAGTACTGGGGTTCGCGACTGTGCACTCCAAGAGGTAGGAACCTTAGATCTGTTATTCATCGACTGTTATTAGACGTACTTGCTCCCAACCAACCAACTTACTTACCAAATTCTTGACACAAGAAGCCTGACATATTTGTGACGAAAGGATTAAGGACCGTACCCTGTTCAGTGAAAACCGAAGCGGATCTTGGCTCTGATCGTTCCCCTGTAAACCTGATAATGGGCGTCGAAACATTTCTTAAGGAAAAGAGGCCTTCATTAAAAGGTGGTATTATGGATTGGGACCTATTTAGAGAGCAACTAAATTCTAAACTGTCCATCCCAACTGCTCTCAAAACAGAAAAAGAATTGGAAGAGGCAGTTGAACTCTTTACAACATCAGTACAAGAGTACATGGTCTTCGCAAACACCAAGGTATAAAGAAACTATCCATTTACTTACCTACCCTCAACATATTAGGGATCTTATTAGAGCCAAGAGACAAGCGCACAAAAAATGGCAAGAAGACCGATTCCCTTCTGACAGACAGACCTATAATAAACTCAATAATGACCTTAAACACCAAATACGAAAATTTAAACAAAATAACTATGACAATTACTTTTCAAACTTGACAGCCGATGATAACAGTCTATGGAATCATACCAAATATGATGGTTCCTGGGCTGTCTCGGACAGAGAAAAGTCAGAAATTTTTGCCGATTATCTTTCAATTGTATTTAGACCACATGATGACTTAACTGAAGCACTCCATGAGGAACATTTAGAGACAATCTTAGACTCACCCCTACCAATGTCACTTCCTCCCAAACCTTTCACTCCTACTGAAGTGCAAAACCATATCAATCAATTACCAAAAAATAAAGCTCCTCGTTATGATCTCATCACAGCTGAGGTACTCCAAAACCTACCCAGAAAATCATTAGTTTTTCTTACAGCCCTTTATAACGCCATTCTCAGAACAACAAAATTTCCCTTACAATGGAAACATTCCTTGATATTAATGATTAATAAGCCGAACAAAGACAAATACACACCTTCTTCCTACAGACCTATTTGTCTTTTACTGCTCTGTTCAAAAATATTTGAAAAATTACTACTAGACCGTATTTCTAAATTACTGACTGAATTAAATACAATACCTGATCACCAATTTGGATTCCGCTCATATCATTCAACAACACAACAATTACATAGAGTCACAGATTACATATCCGCTGCTTTAGAACTAAAACTTTACGTTTCTGGGGCGTTTTTGGACGTTTCCCAGGCTTTTGATAGAGTATGGCACCAGGGGTTACAAGTAAAATTGAAACCATTACTACCACACACTTACTACCTTATCTTACAATCTTTTCTTTCAGACCGCTTTTTTTCTCTGTTCGCCAGGGCTCAGATATCTCCTCCATCAAACCTATTTTAGCAGGAGTCACTCAAGGCTCAATTTTAACACCTTTTCTATACTTAGTATATACCTATGACATACCAACGAACAATAACGTATTAACTGCTACTTACGCAGATGACACTGCAATCATGACTAGAGACGCGGACCCTACACAAGCCACCTTAACACTTCATCACAACCTCAACAAGATTCAAACTTGGTGTAAGAAATGGAAAATAAAACTTAATTATGACAAATCCCTTCATATTACATTTACACTACGACGCAAGATCTGCCCGCCTGTTTACATTGACAACCAACCTTTACATCAAACTGAAAAAGTGACATACTTAGGACTTACGCTTGATAGAAGACTGACATGGGGCCCACACGTCAAGACAAAAAAAAACAGACTTTACAGTTAAGACTGCGACTTCTATACTCAGTACTTCACAGACGCTCAAAACTACCTTTAAAACAGAAACTTAACATTTACAGTTACTTGATTAAACCCATCTGGACGAATGCATCGCAAATTTATGGACTGGCCAAAAGGACACATATTCAGAAAATACAGATATTTCAATCTAAACTCCTAAGACTGATAACAGACTCCCCTCCTTATGTGTCAAACGATATACCACATACAGACTTACGTATTCCGACAGTAATAAACTTTATCGAAAATTTCATGAGAAACTACGGGGACACACTAACAAACAGATACATAATATGGCAACAGTACAGATACCTGACATAACTCAACGGAGGCTGAAAAGGAAGTGGATGAGGGATCTCCTAGTCTAATCGCTAATAATTTAGTTTCACGCCTGGAGATTGTACCACTGGGTGCTGACTCCCTCATGCCTGATCATGCCTGTTGTTTCAATGTAATTTCACATTCACTGGTTGTCCATTGTGTACAGTTGTGAATAAAGTTATTATGTTAAAAAAAAAAAAATAAAAATATAATCGACCAGATATATTTTTTCTTCCTGGGAATTATTAAAACTAAAAACTCCAGCCCATAACGCTTCAGCCAGTTCCAATCGCGCAACTGAGAGTACTCCGCCTGAAACACAATTTTTAGTACGACTGATAAGCGGGCAAAAACGGGTAGTTAAATGCAATATATTCACTAAAATTAAATGTACCCAGACACACAGAACCATTATTTAAGATCTAAGTTTACCTACGTAAAAAGTTTCAGATTAAAACATGAATATGTTTTTTTAATTGTGGACTATTTAATTGGCGTACCGTCTGAGTAACTAAAATGCCGTAAAATTAAAAATAAAATGTACGAATACTGACTATTTTGAATTCAATTAATTGTAAAATGTAAAAAAATAAGAAAACTTATTATGATGTTCACTGTCGAGTGCTTGAAAGAATACTAACTTAATTCTTAAACCGTAAAGAATTAAAGTGGTATTAGTTCGTTATTTATTAAAATGCTTTATTGACATTGTCTCAGCCTGATTCACTTCGTTTCATGTCTTCCAACATTTAGCATGCTAGATCAACCACTTTCAGTATCAAAAAATCAAACTTCATTTTCGGACTTTTGTCCCCCTAGATTCAAGAATGACCCCACTGTGCGACGGTCTACAAATATCTCTTAAGACTTGGGTCCAAGTCTACATTAAGAAATAATGTAAATTAAAATTTTTTTTTTAGTTCACTAACTAATATATTTATATTGAATTTGAAGCCAATAATAAATTTTGTTGAAAAAACTTTTACTTATTAAAAGTGAATGTTTCTTCTATTTATTATTTAATAAATAAATTAATTAATTAATTGTAATGTAATTGTAACTTACCTTCATGGAGAATAACAATGGCCATATTAATTAAGGATTCTAGAAGAGGAATTAGAAGTTGAAAAGACTTTTTTTTTTTCAAACTTTTCTTTGTAAACGTCAAATAAATTAAGTGTGCTTGAAATAAATAAAAACATCAATAAAACCAAAAATCGGCAATAATATTTCAGAAACATTCGATAATCGCAACAGTATCATGTATTTGGATAATTTGGCTGGAAAATAAATTACACAATTTGTAATTTGATTCTGGCAAATGTATAGAAGTGCTTTATTTACAATAGTAATTAGTTATAATGTACACAGACTTAAAATAGATTGATGGCATATTTGATAGTACAATGCTCGTAAATATAAAACACTTAACTACTTCACATAAGTTAGAGGAACGCTTTAAATCTAATTCATATCATACAATAAGAAACGAAATCATAGACAAAAATACAATTCAAGAAACTAAAATCTATATATAACAAAATAATTATTTGATATTTAAGGATCTTTACATAGAGGAGTAATTTATTTACAAATTATCGAGGGAAATGTTCAATTTAGCAAATGTGTTAAATAAATTACCATGAATTAATTAAATTAAAAAAAGAAATGAGTTATGTTAAATTTTACAACACTTAGGAGAGAAGGCTACAGCTGTTCGGTCATGGATTTGGTAGAAACTACATAATAACATTTTGTAGAATCCAGAGATATGAATTCAACTAAATACATAATAACTAAATAGTAATATGATCTAGATAGTTTAACAAGACTATACTTATATTAAATATTTTTTTAATGAATGATGGATTATTTTTAAGTTTAGTCGTATTCAATCCGAAATACTTTGAAAAATCCTTAATGCTTCTTACTTTGTCACAAACAGACTTATCTATAAAGATCTTAATGCTCCATTTGTTGCTGATTTAGCACACATCATATACCTATCCTTTCATTGTCAGCTCTATAATCATTCAAATATTCTAGTATCTCAACTTGCTTCCCTGTAAATCAGATTACCCTCCGAGGTGCCTAAAAAGAAGTTGGTCTGGGGAACATCTAATATTAAATTCTTATTGAAGTGATACCAATAGGTAGTTGCTTTATAAGCAATTGGCATGTCATTATGATTATTAACTTCACATTCACAAGATGTATTTTAATTTTATTGCATACAGTTGTATATTTAAATAAATAGCTTAAAAAAAAAATTAAAAAAAATATTTTGAAGAAATTATTTTGCAATACAGAATATTGCATACAGAAGAATCACAGCCTCAAGATATAAAAAAATCCAAAAACATGTATATATAATTACATTAATAAATATTAAACTTTTAAACATGTTTAGTGGGTTTTCATATATTAACAAGTCCCTGAAATTTGGGGGGAAAAATTTGTAGTTTCCTTTCTGAAATACATTAATATCTGACATTGCATTTTGGTTCAACTAAAACATTGTATTTTTTAATTCTTTACTAGGTATGTGTTACTTTTTTAAAATGGATTAAAAATTAATACATTAACTAACTCAATATGTTATGTATGCATTCATAAACATATATATTACATACTGCCATTGCGTGAGACAGATAGTAAAATATACTCTATAAAAGCTGACATACAGGTGAAAAAAAAAATGTTTATTATTACTATATAAATTTGTATGTATTTTTTTTCCTGAGCTTATGCTATTCACATAAACACATGCTCATGTGTTTAATATTTTTAATCAAATCTGAAACCCATCAGCTATAGCCTTCCCTCATTAGCAATTTTTATTTTATGGTTTGGGATGGTTAGGGATATAAATCTTTAGTTTTATAAAAATATTTGTTATTTCATGAGGAATATTACAGTGCATTGTTTTTTTAAATATGAATTATTTTTGAAATATTTTAGAAACAAAAAGTAATTTATTTTTATGTACATATTTTATAGCTTTATCGTGTATTTTTTTATTACAAAAAAAAAATTATAATAATAAAGCAGCTTTTTTAACAGAACTTTTAGCACCTACCTAAATATAACATTCACAAATAAAGTTTTGTTTTAAATTTTAATGGGCTGGGACCATAGAAAATTACTGTCGTAAAATGGAATGAATTCAATATTGAAGTAATTTATAATAAAAACATATCTGGGTATTATGATACAATGGTGAGAGTAATGTACAATTTTAAAAACATAATGTCCTTACTAGCTTAAAACTCTAAACTACAATGAACTAAATTATATACATATTTAATATAATAAATTAACACAAAAATATTTTAAAATAATCAGAAATCTTCGATATCTTTATCGAATGGAAATGGTAAAGTGGTTACAAGATCGTAAAATTAAACTAATATATAAGATGTATTGGTTTATTCTAACATTAAATGGTATAATATACAGTCTAAGAACACTTATCACTAGATCTACAACACTTTATTATTTATAAAATATTACAGAGCCCATCAGTATATTTTATTTATTTAAAATATATAATGTTTATATATTTATATCATCCCTGATAGCTCAAAAATTTAAAATATTAAACATTAAATAGTTTGCTATATTCAATATATAACAATATATATAGAATTGCTCAATTCTTGTTGAGGATTGAAAGGCAAGATAGAAAAGCGAGGGTTACAAAGTTGTTTCTACTACAGCCAAATCTGTTAAATCTAGTAGTCTCTTTATTTGAGACTTCCTAATCAAAATAAACAATGTATGACGGAATAAATAATTATGGCAAAATTCTGATCATTCTTCAATTCCTCAATAAAAACAACAGGAATCAGTCATCATAACCATGAAACATCAAATGCATGAAATTATTAACCTAAATGGTTTCCAGACCTAAAATTCAGATGAACATACTTATCCAAATTTTAATGATTCACAAACATTTTGATGATTAAAAGAAGCACATAACTATGTGGGAGTTAAAACTGAAAATCTAACTTTATTTGGAACATCTAAACCTTTTCCAATTTAAGTATTTACAAGGCATTGACTTCATTATGAATATTTAGCATTATCAGGTGTGCTTAAGAAATATATTTTCAGATTTTTACCTTATTGGACCTTGGACTAATAGAATCGATATCGGACGTACATTTTAAGCGAAAGTCTGGTCCAAGGAAACAGCAATCTTATTCCCTTTTTCAACCCAGTTTTTCAACCGCCCTCGAAGTTCTTCTAAAGATTTGGATTTCGCCTTGTTGATCCTTTTGTATTTCACATCCTTAGGCTTTGTGACCGAACGGTGGTTGCTCATTACCCTGTTGTATGTTGTGACCTGACTCGGAGGGTCCTTATCACCGTCCAACCTCTCGAAGCTGCCGTTGAGATCCTTCAACTTTGGCCTCTGCCGAGGCGCGCTATCCTCAGACGTATTGTTCCGTTCCGCCTCGCCGTCCTGCCCGTCCACATCTTCCTCTACGCTATAGACTGTTTCCAAAATCTCCGGTCTCCTCAGTAAGCAATTGCTTCGCCGTAAGAGGGAATACTTGTTGCTATTTGGGGCCTCAAGAGCATCCGAGACGCTCCTTATGACAGTGACTCCGTTGTGACACGGGATACTATCTTCATCTTCAAGGATGACTGCACTATCGCTGTCATTAAGGGAGTCGAGGTTGGTTTCCTCTGCCACCTCAACACCGGCGTCGCTGAGCCTGTTCTGGAGTTGCTTGATGATCTTCTGCTGTTTGGCGATAAGAGCTTCTCTATGCGTCAGCATCAGGCCGATGTCACGCTGCTTTCTGCAAAGCCGGGCTTCAAATAGCAGCAACTGTGTCGACAGCTTTCTCAGCTGCTCACTCCTTTCATGATTCATACGCTGGATATTTTCTTCCTGGAAAAAATATGAATCAGCATTAGAAACCAAAGTTAGTAAATACAAAGTTTTCATATAATATTGGAATAATCATCAAATATAACACATCAGTATGAAAGAGTAATGGAGAGGTGGGTCGTATTTAAAAATTATGCAACTTTCAACAATATGAATTTTCTAGCCTCTTATCCATAGGACAACATGCAACCAATCAAACTCTTGTAAAAGTTTTACTCCTACAGTGTTGAGAAATTTGATTTCAATTTGGAATATTTCGTTCTCCACCTATTAATTTTGCACTGTCTAGCAGTTACAATTTACAATTTCAACCACAAGGTTTAGTTCCACAATAGAGGATACCACCTTTAAAGAGAATGGATGTGCTCCAGGAGAGCCTTTGGCATATACGCCGATTTACCACTAAAGTAAGAGAATATAAATTCCTTTCCTTCAACAGTACTCGAACTTGTGCCCGAGAGCCTGGTACTTGCCCATTATAACTAAGAGCTACATCACCTTTGCTTAGGATTGATATTAAAATAGTAAAAGTATATTATTATTTGAAATAATAATAGATCTAATAAAAATTAAATTAAAATTAAATAGTGAGAGACACTCCTAAATGTTATAGTAGATATGGGCATACCAAAGAAACTAGTCAGACTGACAAAAATAACGTTAACGAAGACTACTTGTCGAGTTAAGTATGGAAATTCGCTGTCAGAAAAAAATGGTGTTACTAATGGCCTAAGACAGAGTGCTCTTCTATCTCTAATTCTGTTTAATCTAGCCCTGGAAGCAGCTATCCGTGGTATTAGGATAAATCCAGGGTGGTCTATATATAATCGCCTGTCAAAACACCTGGCATATGCCGATGATGCGGTCATAATTTCTATAAGACAAACAGCGCTTTCAGGTACCTTCCAAGAATTTTGAAGAGGCAGCTATTAAACTGGGCCTTGTAGTAAACGAAAATAAGACAGTTTACATGAAAAAGTGAAGATAGAGAACCGAGGAATATGAAGAAGTAACTTTCTTTAAGTGGATAAGTTATGTAGAAAGAATGATGGACCAAAGGATGCCAAAGGAGATGCTATACGGGAAACCGGATGGCAGGAGAATGAGAGGACGTCCCCGAATCAGATGGCTGGATGATGTGGAGGAAGATCTGAGGAGGTTGGGGGTTCAGGGATAGAGGGATGGAGGGAGAGAGTGTTGGATGGAAGAGATTGGTTGGCTGTTTTGGAGGAGGCCCTGTTCCATGTAGGACCGCAGTGCCGATATAATAAAAAATAAATAATATAAAAAAGGAGGAGGGGAATAACGAACTTTTAAAGGATTTTATGGCGTTTTTTCAGTCACAGTCTTAGCAATAATCGTTAAACGAAGTCATTGTTCATTACACGATTATTTAAATTTTAAATGTTGGGTATAATCAAAATAATTATATATGTTCTGCATACTTTACCTGTGCTTTGTACCTTCTTCTCCATGCCAGCAGTTGGTAAGACTGGAGCCTGTGCCGCTCTTTCAAGTCCCGAATGACCCTTCGTGCTTCCTCAAGGCTCTGGACTCCTTCGTCGCTCTCATCTTCCTCGCTTTTTCTGGAAATGGCAGACAACACACATAAGTATTGTAACTATTATTATTTGAATGTTTAATTTTGTATTTTTAAGAATTATTTTTATGGTTGCATTGGTCATGGAAATATCATAATAGATTACAAAGTAGAAGGCTGCAAGTCCCACTATACTATGCGAATTTAATCAAATGTAATGTTTGATAAAAGTACAAGAGGATCCTGTTTAAATCAGGTACGTACCATATACATTGAATTATTTCTTTGAATCCTTCTTTATCTCTAATTATGTGAAAAAAAAAGAAAACCAGCAAATGTGATGACGATAAAGCAATAAGCGATTATGGAATGAGAGCGTTAAGTTGAATTGCCCAGTGACACATCCTCTCTAGTTAATAATATTTCATTGTAATCGAGATCTCTCATCCAGTTCCTTTTAAACCTTTTGTGGACATCATTGTTGTTGACGGATAAGTTTATTGGGACAACCTTAAAGTCTATTGTGAAATATTTTGTAGTTGGTTAGTTTTGATACCAGACCCTATTGAATGCATCTGTGAATCTAGAAATACACCGATCACGTACACCGTTTTCCTAATGCTGCTTTAATTTTTGCTTTTAAAAACCATTCAACGAATGGTCTCGTACGCCACAAACTTGGAGGAAAAAATGGTTTCTAATACAGTCTAGTGAATAATGATTCAGGTAGTCAACAATTCCAGGTAAGGAAAAATTACAGTCTAAGGTACAGAAATCTCAAATACTGAAAAAGTAAAGCTTTATTTATTTATTTATTTTTTTAATTATTATTTTATTTATTTATCATTCATTTTTTAAAAGGCATAACTCCCCAATATATTAATCTCCTTAATGAAACAATAAATTGTATTTTTTTTTTTTTTTTGTGTATGTTTGTGTGATAGTTTTTATATGATAGCAAACTCGAAATAATGATTCAGCATCCCAAGGAAAAACATAAAAAGAAATTTAAAAAAAAGAAATCATGAAAAAGATTTTCACGGTTTGTTTTCTCCTCATGATTGATATAAGAAATTTATATAATTGTAAATAAATAATTATGAAAATTGCTAAAATAACAGTGTCCTTTTCGTGTTCCAACCTTTATATTACATCACAACTAAACAAAAACTGTGATTTAAAAAATATAGTAGGTTACGTAAGTTCTATACTGTGATGATCTTTTTTAAAGTTCGATACTATATTATAAAAAAAAAAAAAGAGTTCCTATTCCTAGAATAAATAACAAACTGTAAAGATGAATCTAAAATAAAAATTATAAACAATAAAGGTCATGTTTACTATACTTTTAAGAAATATTTATCTACATGGAGATAAAAGACCTAGAAACCGAAATAAGAATCAGAAGACTAAGATCTATGAGAACATAGTAAGAATAGTCTAAGGGAGACTAAACAAAAAAATCTTTGAAAAAATTCGTGCAAACAAGAGCGTAGGAGGGTATGTAAAATAAATGAGAGAGGAAACAGAAAAATTAAAAATTTCAGAAACAAAATTGCCTTGATATAAAAAAATCCGGAAAGGAATTTAAAGAAATCAAGGTTATTGTGGAAAATACAGTGAAGCGGAAGGGTATTGCGTACTGAAATTAAAAAAAAAAATATATATATAAATTAATAAAATGGCTGACTAGTCACAGATTACAAAAGCAGCTGATTGGGTCGGCCTTCAAACCGTCTCAAACATGAAACATCTTTCCGGCTCATCTAAATGATTTTTATTCGCGTTATTTTTTTTCATTGATGTAATTTGAAATGTCAAGTTTGTGATTAGTTGAAGATTGTAATAACCTCTTTGGATGAAATTTTTTTAACCTCATCTTCACAAAGCGTTGCTATGTTTGTTAATGATTATTTTTTTCATGTTCATTAACTGTAATATTTTACTGTGAACGTGTCCACAGATGAATCTATTATTTAGGACTATTAAGCCATTAAGTTACAGTATTGAATAATTCTATATCCAAGCGTCCAATTCAAACTCATATTGCCAATTATAATTTTTAACGATATCGTTCACGTTACAATAAACAGAAAATCATATGATTTTTCATATTAGCAAATAGCTAATATTTGTTTTTCTTCCTTTAATAACAGATACGATAGTTAAAAATATTTTATGGTTATAAAAGCATCTAGTGATAATTTTTTGCAAAAACTTCATGCATCGAAACTAAAAATACAGCTGAATTTTTAATGATTCTCAAATTAGATTCATCTGTTCTGATACTGACAATGGCATAGCATTTTTGAATTATAATTTTTGATTTCATCGATTTCTAAAAATCTTCTAATTTTAAGATTAATGGCGTTGGATAAACATATGATTGTCATTCAGAGAGAAAACTTTTCCATGTGAATTTAGTATTGTTTTCGTATAGTGGTTCAATTCTATTGTACCGTAAGATATTTAGATGTCTATATTGTATGATGCTTGTCGCAGAAACCTTTACAATTGGAAAGCTTTATAAGGTAGGTAGTGCGTCTATTTTACGCATAGTTTTAAGATAATTTTTTCATCTCCAAATAGTGAGGTCAGTGTTCAAGTTTCAGATTTTTTAAGAATAAGAAAATTCATATAAAATTTAAATAAATCAATTATCACTTACGATTAGGTTGTTACGAAAGTCCTTGTGCACGACTATAGTTTTATTTCAGTTTACATATGAACGGTACAGAGAAGACCGGAGTATTTTCCAGTAGAGCATGTTTTTCACAAAAACGATACAACTATATGAACGTTTTAAATTATTTTTTCCTGGCTACTTTAAGTCTTGGAATAAGTGAACTGATCCATGATCCGCAGTATATATGGGAATTCCTCGTCCTATACGAGATAGTCCGTTCTTCCCCATTACACTATTTTTCAAGCGCTTATTTCACTTGTTAAGACCCGTTTTTTTCCGAAACTGATTGCACCATAGGATTGGCCGTCCAATCTACTATATATTTGTCAAATACCACTCACTCATTAAACACGAAATCTCAGAAACCACCGAACGGATTGGAATGAAATTCGATATGTAGATTCCTCTAGGGCCCTAGGTGCTCGCTAAGAAAGGAATTTAAAAAAATCACCCTGGATCGCGGCTAATTCGCGAAAAATGCGATTACAATTTTTATTGGGTGAATAATAATAATAGATTAATAGTCATATGGTATTTGGAGATAAGCTAAGTTAAAAGATAGGTTAGATGCTTAAGTCGCACACTTCGACCACAAATTAATTCCCTTATAGTTGTAAACAAACAAAAATATGATCGATATCGAAACCTTCTAATATGGTACTTTCTGTGAACTCATGGTGGCTGCAAAGGTGGACCCTTACAAGTTTGAGTTGTTTCGTGACGGGAAGCTATTAAAAGACTTATGTTCTCTGATGATGACATGTAAGGCCAGCTCGATGTTCATATTCCTTACGAACAACCAACCAACCTTGCTTCACCCCACCTACTCTTCCTTCAGCTTTCCGGTCGCAAGATAATGGTCTGAACTATAATTGGCCCTTTTCAAATCGGCTTTTCTCAACCAGGCCCAAGTTGTATTTCGAAAAAGTTGAAAAGTTGAGACTACATTCACTTAAAGTATGCCATTAGAAAAGCTGATGGTCTGGTATCAGAGCTGGGTAAGATGGTAGTGATGCCTCAAAGCTTCACTGGAGGACTATGAAAATAATATAAAATTAACTTTTGCAAATTGTCAAATTTACTTATTGACATTATTCCAAGAATGTAATTCTTTAGGATTATTTAAGAAATAATAATTATCAGCGTTAAGCTTAACTTTTACTAATTTATGTTGTTCTAAATCCTAATGATATTAAACCGTAGCGGAGCATGGTACTTTCAGCTAGTAATCTACGAGTATAAGACACAATCATCAACTAAATTTTCCCGGTTTTCCCCAGAACTCTTCATATTTTTAAGATTCGACGCCGGAACCGATTTATTCAATTTAAGATTTGAAGAGTCCACGGGAGAAAGGGGGAATGTCATTGGGAATGCATTTAAAGAAAATTAAGTTTTATGGTCTGGATCTTAAATAACTACAGTATGTTTTCATAATTTTAATTGTAATTTTTGTATGTCATTTTCTTATTTCTTTTGCGAATTAAAATTTTTAATAATCTGAGAAATAAAGTTTTAGTAAAAAAACTCCAATTTAAACTTTGAAGGAAGGAGGAGAGACCTGGATGTTCCCCTTTTCTTCCGTGTATGGATATCTTTCAACCTCTAGTAACTAAGTTACAAACCCCTTTTCTGGCTGATACATTTCACCATCTTATTCTACTCAACAACGTGAATATTTTGAAGTGTAAAACTCCATTTCAGAAAAAAATTGACTCTCCCCCTTTCTCCCGTGGGCTCTTCATTCGATTAATCGCCAAAAACAGAGAGATTCTCTTTCCTCCAAATTATTTAACTTGGAACGAAAATGCTTCATGAGGGAGGTAATGAGTACATGAAAAGGACTAGATATCGGTGATCAAATACCGTTTCTTGGTTACTCAGATGATTTGGTACTGTTGGGCAAAGATGAGGAAACTATCACATTAAACACCACAACGCTCATACAAGCCGGAAAGGAAATTAGTCTCGTAATTAATACTCATAAACCTTAGGGACGGGACTAGGAGATTAGTTAAGAAGAGTACAGATAAGTTGGCCGCTAATCGCGCAAGGATCACTTCTGTTTTACAGATCAGCCAGGATCTGACGATTTTTTGAGGCCGCAGGACAGTCTTGGCCACTTTCCTTCCACAATTAGAGTTAGTTTCCTCCTTAAGGATGCTGTTTTAAGAAGGCGGAATTTAACGATTTTATAAGTTTCTCGTCTTTAAGGATATATTGAAATATTTAACTGTTAATAAGCTATTGATAATATCATTATTATTATCAATTTCAAACTGTAGATAATACTGTAACGTCTCTTGTAAAATGGCGCTTGTCAGTAATCGGTCGCTTTTCAAAATTGACTCGATTCCACATATTTATCGCATATTCCATAATAGTTTAATTGAAAATCAGTTAGGTTTATTATTGCTAAACCTCTATCCTATGTCATACGTTTTAGCACAGTTTTTGACACTTCTTTACTATAAATTTTACTAATTTTATTTGGTAAAAATAATATTATTTATTGGTTTCATCTGATTGGATTTTAATTTCTATCCATACAAGTATATGACAGTCTAGTAAACCTCGTTTCCTCTACTCAGCATTTTACATTTACATTTTTACTATTGTAGTTTCTTATTGCTTAACCTACCTAGAACTATGAAACTTGTTTGGTTTAATTGTAAACTCTATTGAAGAATGGTGCTAAACAAATTTCGGCATATTTTCAAAATTCAGTTGGATCCACATATTTATAGCATTTTGTTAAAAATAAGTAAATTTTATTATCAATTTCAAGTTTTAAATAGCACCGTACTACAGTAACCTATCTCGCACAGTGATCGCCACCTGTCGGTCAATTTCTAAACTTCACTGTTATCCACATATTATTGCTGTTTTAATAACAAATTAAAGTAAAAACTCGCTTAGTCGATGTTAAAGGGAGAACAAATTCACTTCGAGTTATCAACTTTTCAAGATAACAAATTTTCGAGATGTCTAGTTTATAAAATATATTTTTTTTCAAGTTATTGAGTTTTTCCTATAATGTATATGTGTAAAAGAGTAAATAATTTATTCTAAGAAAAAAAAAAATAACAGAAACAGAGAAATAACAAAAAAAAACAAAGAATAAAATACTTATTTAATAAATTACATAATTAAAAATAGAATGTAACTTTCTTTTGCATATGTGTAGGGGTGAGACGATCTATCAGTGAATTGTGTGCGAAGTTGCTAAGACATCAGCTTCTACCCCTCGTAGCCATGGCTAATAAAAAAACAATCAACACAATAAACGTTTGCCTTGTTTCCTAAATGAAACAGTACTGAGGATCAGCAGGAATAGGGTTGAGATAGAGTGCTTTGTAAATATTCATGGTTCTAGGAAACTTTGAGTTATAGAGCCTCCCGCCTCAGGAAGTTCTGTAGACAAAATTTTACATCGAGTTAACGATTGTTGGTTCGAGATAACGAATACTTTACATCATATAAACGTAAACGTAAACGGGAAATGGGGTTCACTTCGACTTACGGAGTTTTTCGACTTGAAGAGTTCTGACTGTAATTGAAAACCAGTAGATTCCATTATTGCTGAACCTTCGTGGAACTATATAGGTGATGTTCAAATTTGGTCCAAATTGGTTCAATTGTTTTTGTGGTTAGTGATCACAAACGAAAAATAACAGAAATGTTGTTGTTTTTTTATAATAGCTTGTTCTTTTTTCTTTTTTAGTATAAATAGATTTATTAAATTAAAAATTGCTTACAAGGGGACGTTTGGAGGTGTAACTCACAGATTTGAATGCCGATTTTTGTGTGGGTAGTAGGGACCTATAACAGTGCAAAACTAGAGTTATAGCTGCTAATAGGGCATTAGGAACCGGGAAAAAAAAATATGAAAATAACGTTTTATTTTTTTTCTCACCTCTCTGTCAAGATAGAGACACGATTCTTTCACGTTTAATAGCAGTTATGTATGCTATTTGATATAAAAATACTTCCGTTATGCTCAAGACACCGACCGGTGCTCAATAACTCTAAAAAAATAGCAAAATTCCAAGGAAATCCGATGTAAATCAGTGAAACATTTTAAAGGTAAAATTTATTTTCCTATAAAATTTTCCTCACCTATATTATATAAACAAGGCGTTTTAAAATCATCTATTTCTATTATTATTTTAATTTTCACACAATAAATTTCAAATAAGACCATTTTAAAAAAATACAGATAAGGGGAGTTATTTTTTTAAAACCAAAACCTGATATTAATTTTAGATTATTCATCAATCTTAGGGTTTCAATGCAATTTGAAATTAAAATATGGGTCAGGAAAATTTTTAAACTAAAAACTGATATTATTTTCAGATTCCTCATCTCAAAAAACATGTATAAACTAAATTTTGTCTAAATTAAAAATAAATTGTTGTTACCTTTAAAATTTTGTATGATTTTAGAGGGTAAGATGCTGTCAAATTCTGAAAAAATGTAAATAATTTGCGCTATCTCACACATTTAAAACCAAATTTTAAGGTCATCTAGAAGCCGTAAAACTGCATAGTTAAGCCTAAATTCGGAGGTCGCAGGATTTCTCCTTATTGAGATATCTCAAGTTATAGCTGACCTCGGACTTTTTCATTCACATCAGTTTTTGTCTACTAAAATCTGGAGTAATCCCAATGTTATATGCATGGATAAAAAGCAGAATGTATGCTGATTCTAGTGATGCTATTACTATTGTAATCGGTTGAACGCAGCAGTTCTTATTGCCGTAAGAAATTGTTGATGAAATCTTGACCTCAAAATTTTAACCTCTTCGAAAGGGAGTAAAAAATCAACATATTTTGATTTTGATAAAATTTCACTTATAAGAGTTGCCTTAAATCGAGATTTGAGGTCAGTTGTACATGAAAAAAAAAATCCATTGATTTACAGTGGATATCTTTGGGATTTTGTCATTTTTTTAGAGTTTTTGAGCACCCTAAAGCCGGGTGATGTCTTGAGCATAACGGGAGTATTTTCATATCAAATAGCATACATAACTGCAATTAAACGTGAGAGAATCATTTCTTTATCTTGACAGAGAGGTGAGAAAAAAAAACACGTGATTTTCATATTTTTTTTTTCTCGGCTTCTAATGCCCATTGGCGGCTATAGCTCTAGTTTTGCACTGTTATAGGTCCCTACTACCCACACACAAATTTGAATTCAAATCTGTGTTACAACTCCAAACGCCCCCTAGTTAGTAAATTTTTAAATACTGCTGTATTTTGTTTTACTGATATTTTTATATTTTCCTAATACGTTTCGTATGACCTGGTTAACATACAGGGGACTTAAACATCTGAAAAAAAAAAAAAAAAATTGCAACTTTAATATAAAAAGTGAATTTATTTAATAATGAATTTTAATAATGTTTCCTTCCAGATGCGACGACCTTGGTTTCCCATGCTGATGGTGGGGGCAATCAGTGCCGCAGCGAGTGCAATAATAGGGGTTGGGGTAATGAGGGGGATAGCCAACTTCCGAGAGGAGAACAGCGTCATACCGAGGAAAGGGCCCATCCCCCTCCCCGACTACAAGGAGTCTTCCAGGCCTCAGGACTACCGAAAGGAAAAGGCTTCTTAAAACTAAAAGAAAAAAAAAATTGATTTATTCATCAATAAATTGAATCTGACCGACCTATTTAGGTTTATTGACATTTAGGGTAAGTGCACTAGTGTAGTTGACACTTTTAGAAAGATATACGTTTTTAGCAATATTTCCTCTGTTGATGATGTGACAGATTTCTTTCTTCCCTCCTCAGATACGTGTTAATCCCATCCGTTATCCTAATGTTTTCAACTAGAAATAGAATTAATAGAACGTTGAAAAAGTGTTAATTTTCCAAATCACCTTTTTAGTAGTTGACACACCAGTTTTCGAGGTACTCCGTTGTTTTTTGCTGCCGCTGCAACAGAAACCTTCTCCATTTACTGAGGCTCATAATTGAGTTGTCTTTTTGGTGCTATTTTAAAACTGAAAAAAAAAGAAGAAAAAAGAGACCTAATTCTGTGCTGTGCTTGTAGTTGATAGATGCTACATTAGTAGTTTACACCCCACCCCCTGTCAACTACTGAATTTTGAGCTATAAATTAGCCAAATCTGGTTCATTCCCCTACCCCTGATTTTTCCTTTGCAGAGAACGCACATTCAATAAAGAAGGTAGTTAGTAGTTGACAGAGGTGTCAAGCACTAATCAACAGGTTATAAATATGTTTTAGTAGTTGACACACAATAAAATCCTCTTAATTTTCATCAATAACCACAAGAATCTAGCAAAATGTAGTAAAGATACCTACTATTCTAAAGTATATTGATAAGTTGGACAGATATAATCATTTGATTGAGAAAACATACCAGAGCCGATTGCATAAGGATGGAGGCGTTTAGTCAACTGAACTGGAGTTGTGACAACAAATTTGGTGTTGAAAACAGTTTTCCCTTTCAGGAAATCATGGCTGTCAATCTTTGCATACAGAAATAACTGAACTACCCGCCAAAATTTAAAACGAAACGAAAGTGCAAACAGAAACCTTATTATAACTACCAGAGCAGTGGCAACTACTAGTGCACTTACTCTATAGATCTTTTTTTTTTGAAGATTATTATAGTTTAATAACAGTAAGATTATTGTAAGTATTGTTCATCTAATGTAGCAACTATGTGACAGTGGAATCGGTAAAAAAAGAATTACCGCCTGTGATTTGTGTTTATCACAGTACATGCATTGTACAGACCCCCGGATTATCTCATTTTAGATCAAGGATCAAAGCAAGAAGGATACATGGAACATATTTAAATTAGTATGTACAATCATTTAATAATAATAATAATAATAATAATTTATAATTATTAATAATAATATTAGTATGAATTCATAGTAAGTGTGCACCATCAGTGTTAAGCACGAAGTACGGGAACATAAGAAGAACGAACAAATTTAAGTATCCAGGAGAAATCATCCAGACTCATGGAGGGAAGAAAGAACCTATCCAAGCGAGAAGGCAAAATATGGACTTATCATTCAACTTATCTAAAGGTGTTTACAATAAAAAATCACAGTACAGAAACTCAAAAATTCGTCATTACAAGACAGTAATTCGGCCAAGATGTTTATATGCAGCTGAAACATTAATTTTAGGAACAATAAAAGAAAATTGTTCTACGGGTACATGCAAAGAATGATTCCAAGCAGATTAACTAGAAACGTTGTACAACATTTTGAAAGATTAAAAGGCAAACCCAATTGGATTTAAAAGGTCTATGTTCTTTTTATTATTTATTATTCTTTATTGAAAATAAATTACATAAAGCCAAATTAGGCTAATAAAAACATAGTTACATGTTTGGATACACATCCATCTCATGTAAAATAGTAGTTAATATGGAGGAATCTGTAAACAAGTAAATAATGCAAAGTTGATAAAACAGTAGGAAAAACTAAAAAAAAACCTGCACAACAAAATTAACAATGCTAGTTCAATTTACAATTATAGTTAATTTTATGAATTATAATAAATAAGAGTTAAATTATAATCTAAGCCAAATAATAAAGATGATAATACACAACTTATAATTACAAAATATAAACAAACTTGTAATAAGACTACTTATGTGCTATAATACAAAATCAAACTTATATTCATAACTTTAGGTGTAAAAATGTTTACACTACTGCTAATTTATTTTTATTCATTTATTTATTTTTTTTTTTAGTCTTTAAGTAATATGTGTTTTGTCCGTTTGTATTTGTATCTTTTTAGAGTTTTCTTGCTGTAATTACCTATTTCTTGGATATATGGGTTTTCAGATATAGCAGTTGATATGAAAAATGAGTTTGTTTGGGAGTGAATGTGTTGTTTGATTGTGGGAAGATTAAGATCAGTGAGCATAGTGGCAATTCTTGTGTATTTGGGGGTAATTATTTATGATTCTCATACAAATATTTTGTATAATTTCCGGTTTTCTGTAATTTGTATTGCATGTATTACTCCAAACAGGTGAGGAGTATGTTATCATAGGTCTGATTACGGATTTATAGAGTATTAATTTGTTTCTATTGGATAAATTAGAGTGCTTATTGAAGTAAGGGGACATTTTACTGATCATATTTTTTTTTTTTTTACATTTTTTATTTACATGTGCTGTAAATGTGAGGGATCGGTCTAATGCTACGCCAAGATATGCTACTGATTGTGCCCAAGGGATATGATAGTCTTCTATAGATATATAGTGGTCTATTGTAGGTCTGCGTTTTGTGAAAATTATTGCTGTAGATTTGCTTTGGTTAATTTTGATTTTTCATTTGTTGTAGTATCTGTTAAGTTTTTTAAATACGGACGATAAACGGTGGGCTATGGTATCAATCCTGTATGAGCTAGTATATAGGGCAGTGTCATCAGCAAATAGGGATCTTTCAATTGATGGGATACTGGGGAGATCTGATAGATAAATGTTAGAGAGAGTAGATGAAAGGCATGAACCTTGAGGAAGTCCAGCTGTTATTAGGTGGCTAGATGAGGAGGAATTATTAATTGTAACATATATTGATCTATTGTCTAGGTAGGAATTAATCATAAATAGGGTGGGAATTTGTATGTAATGAGTTTGTAAATCAGTCCAGAGTGCCAAATTTTGTCAAATGCTTTTTCAATATCAAGGAGAAGCATACCTGTGTGTCTCTTTTCGTTAAAACCTTTGGTTATGAAGTCAGTCAGTCTTGCTAACGGCTGAATGTTGTGCTCGAAATCCGAACTGATCATTTGGAATCAGGTTATGAAGGGCTGTGTGTTGTTGAATCCTTGATAGTAGAATTTTTTAAATATTTCAGATATTATATTAAGTAGACTAATTGGCCTGTAATTTTCAGTTTCTGATAAGTTTTTGTTTGGTTTCGGAATGGATATAACTTTTGCTATTTTCCAGGAAGAGGGGTAGTAATTAAAACGGATTATACTGTTGTAAACTTTAGTTATAAAAAAGATGGATTTTTTGCTTATTTTTTTTATTACTATTGCGGGTATTGAATCTTGACCAGCTGATTTCTTCCTTTTTATTTTTTTTAATACTTTGCTTGTTTCTTTTTGGGATATGGCTGGAAAGATAGGAGGTGCAGGATTCTTGAGGAATTGTTTACTACTGTAATAACTTTTCGATGATGGTGATTTGATTTGAAGTTTGTTGTGAGGGAGCATACAGAACTGAAATATTTGGCCAATAATTCAGTTTTTTCTTGGTCGGAGTAAACAAACCCGTTATTATGTCTAAGTGGAGGTATGGGCTGTGAGGAATTTGTAAGGATGTTGTGGATCCACCATAAACTTTTGTCACCAGGGCGTAGTTTGTTTAGAAGAAGGTCTATGTGGATTTAAAAGAAATTAGCTTAAATCACGAAGAAATTGAAGACAGAACGAACTATAAAAACAATATTGAAGAGTGGGAAGACTTCCAATGCAAAACAGCTCTAAAAGGGGTGACAAATGGACGGCAGAAGAGAGGAAGAGTAATTTTAACCAATTTCCAGCTATCTGATTATCTTTAAAATTTGCGCACGTATCAATGATCAATGGCAATATAATAATTGTACAACTTTGATTTAATATTATTACTTAGTCCAGTCGAAATAGCCACAAAAAGGGGGTCTGCTTTGCAAAAGGTGGGGTAGTAGGCTTAATGATTCAGTATGGTCCAGATGAGATTTGATAATGGGAAAATTTCTGAGGGCAAACAAACCCAAAATGTTTGCACTTTTTTCAGATTTTTGCAGAAAACATATACAAACATGCTTTCGATTGAAAAATGTGTCAAGATTTTTAAATTGTGCGTCTGAAAACATCTCTTAAGCTGAATTGGATTTAGGCGTTTAGCCAACTTTCAGAAAAAGTTAGATTTGGTCATGTTTGGGTGTCTGTAATACAAAAATGGCTAAGCCTATCCAAATAATGTTATATACTAAAAGTTGTAGATCACTAGAGTTTGTGCAAGACTTTTAAACATTCCGATTTCTCTTTGTGATATGTTAATAAAACCAAAAATTGTTGGTCCATTTTGAATAAATTGAGTTACTAAAATCGCAAATGAATCACGAATTGTACAGAGAAATCAGCTTCGAACCTATAACTCCGAAAATTAAAAAGGTCTGACTGGCATTGTTCACCATCCTTAACTTTAGATGTAGTAAAAGTCTTCCTCCAAATAGCGTCGGGTTTAGGCGGGGGAGAGGGAGAATGATGCGAATAAAAGAAAATATTATATTCCAGCCTATAAACATGTGGAGTGTATAAAATATGCGATAATTTTTTTTTTACTTCAGGGTTTCGATAGGAGTACTTAGTAGGTTAATATACTAAAAGTCCTCGCCCCTGGGGTATGACCATATGGTGGGGAGGAGAAGGTCAATTTTTGGGTTTTTCGATTATATCTCTGAAACGGTGGACTCTAGAAAAAATCATTCCACAACTTTATTCCATTTTACTCACTAGAATGTTTAAAATAAAAGAAAATTTTGCAAAAAAGGTTTGCAAGTTAACTGTATACATTTACGGGAGGTCGGTAAATTTCGTTCTTCTTACCAATGGAAAATAATTGATGAATAAAAATGGTAATGATTGTGGTACCAGAGATGTCACTCCGGAAATTTAAATAGAAGAATTTGATTGCTCGAGGTTTATATATTCATATTAAGTAAGTTTATATCGAACTTGATAATAAATACTATTGATATCGTTTGGAGACTAACAATTAAGAAAATAAATTATAGTTTACAAAACTAAAAATACACGCTTTAATAGCAAACCGAACTAAAGAGAAGAAAATCATTTTAATTTCATAATGAGTTGGTGTTATGGCAATAGAAAGTCAGACAATCAATTACGATTAATTAATTTGGAATAAAATTAAAGTAAAACTTATGTCATTAATAAACTAATTCAATTTAATAATTTTAAAAAAAGTCAACCATTTTTGTTTTTAAACATAAAAGACCTGTTATAATTAAAGCAACAGAACTTAACCCATTTTTTTAATTCTTAGATGACTGGTCTTTTTGTTCACTTTTCTAATATAATGAAGTATGCAGGGTTTAACAAGACATATCGCTGACCTGAGAGCAAAAGGATTTTCTCATTGCTAACAACCATTGTATTGTGCTATTTCTTCAGATTTAAGGCACACGTATTTTTTGAGTGACAACAGTCAAAAAACTGTAGATTTGAGTTACAGCAGTCTTTAAACTGAATCTTAAATAAATTTTTCAACGCTTGATTCCACAATTGTAACATTTGATTAATAGTGTGTTTAAATATTTGATCCAATTGTGAAAACAAAAATGTCTTATACGTAAAAAAACACAATACATTAAATAGTAAAATATTATTAAGAAATCATGAAGAGAGAATACGTAAGAAGTTTAAATACACAAGGGATGGGCTGTTTGTCACGGGGTTGAAGTGAAACTTGTACAAAGGAGATAAAACTAACAACGGAGGCTCTTGAAGCGATTCTCGAGGTTCCTGTCTACAGTACTTTAAAACACTTGGTATTAGACACACGTTCAAAGCTCCCCCAATTAATTACAAAAGACTAATATACATGACTGTGATTAGACCTATAGCTGGACGTACAAGTTGAGCTTTGGGGGGCTCCACTAAACCATCCAATTCATCTCGTATCCAATCCTTACAATCCAAAAATCTTCGAAAAATCCTAAATGCACCTTACTTTGTCACCAATAAACTTATCCATAAAGATCTTAATGTTCCATGTGTTGCAGATTTAGTCCTAACCAGATATCCATTCTTTTCATAGTAAGCTCCATAACCACTCAAATCCCCTAATTTCTCAACTTGCTTCCCACACTATTCCTTATAATCCTCCGAGGCGTCTGAAAAGAAGATGGCCCAGGGACCTTTTAGTGTAGAATTTTTATTAAAGTGCTACTGATGGGTAATACTTTTCATGTTTCGTCACGTTATTCTAATAGTTAACAGCACATTTACTGATGTATAAATTTTCTACAGTTGTAAATTTCAATAAATTGTTATTTAAAAAAAAAAAAAAAAAAAAAAAAAAAAAAAAAAAAAAAAAAAATTTTAAAAAATCTTTAAATTTTATTATTGCTAAACCTTCCTGAAACTATAAGGATGATGTGGTCAAAATTTGTTGTAGATTGGTTCAGTAGTTTTCGTGGTTAGTGATTACGAACGAAAAATAGCTTGTCCTTTTATATAATAGTATAGGTATAAATAATGAAAAGGAGATAGAATTTAATTTTACAAATAAATCTTCCTATTGTTTCGACTTTCGATCAGTATACCATAAATTTGCAGGAATTCTGATATTTTGTCAAAAAATCCATTTTTACATATTCCTCCAATACAAAGATAAGTTTTATATTTGATTTTAGAAACATAAACCTCATATTTTACAAACGATTTGAATTTTTTTTAATCGATCTACAATTATTGTACCGATAATGGCAATATAATAGAAAATCTTTAAATTGTATTATTGATAAACCTTCCTTGAACTATGAAGATGATGTGGTTAAAGTTTGGTACAGATTGGTTCAGTAGTTTTCGCGGTTAGTGATCATAAACGAAAAATGGCTTGTCCATTTATATAATAGTAATGATCATTATAAAACAAAAAAATAAATAAACCTTAGTTTTATTTATAATTCTTACTGTGATTTAAACAGAACAAACCCTAATTATATATGGTAAAAACAACAAAGCACCTCCACCTTATTTTTTTAATTTTTCTTGAAAAGCGAAAAACTGCTAGTGGTATTGCCCTTATATTTGAATTTTACTATAATCTCTGCTTCATAACAATAGTAGCAATATTAACTTAATCGTACAGTCTATATTATAATATTATCGACACAATTTATAATAAACATAAATATTCACAAAACAAGGAGAAGGAAAATTAATAGATAATGTAAATTATATTAAACAATATTTCAAATGAATTTGATTGTACTATAAAATGGAATTTTTGATGTAACTCAGGACCTTAGGAAGCTGCCGACACCATATTTTTCCATATATCTTCTGAGATGTGTACACTCCTCAAAGAACTGTCTCGCTTTCAGTGCAAGCTTATAAATTTGACACCAAGGAGAATCTATCCTTGCTATCAGGTAAACGTGTATTAAACAGTTCTTAGACCTCCTCTATTTTACATTATCAGCAGGATGAGACCCATCCAACCTAGAAATTCACTTGACTAAATTACTAGGATACTAATTTTTTTTTTTTTTTTTACTTTCTAGTATAAGTACTCTACCATAAATTGCTTACGTTAAGTAATTTAGGCAAGTAGGAAAATTTCCTAAAAAGGTTTTTTAGTAGTTTCATGCAGCTTGGGAGTCATGAATCCTTAACACTAATTTCCCACACAGGAATCCGGTGGATCCCCCCCCCCACAAAAAAAAAAAAATCTAAAGCGCATAATTTGAATTATAGGCCTAAGATTTGAGCAGTTGTTATTTGTATACTAGAGCCTTTGATGCAATTAAGTTAAAGCACTGAGAGAAGCTGGACTCTATGTCTAACAGAGAACGATTTCCCTCAGCTAGGCACTGAAGAGAACAACCCGTACTGCAGAAGCGTTTGTGTAATACAGTAGTGGTTGGTCAAACCCACTTAAGCCGTACTCTGTCCTGAGAGGCCACAGAACAGAGGAGGCGCAGAAGCAGAAGGAAATCCTCTAGATTAAATGGAATAAAGGACAAGATTCCGTAGGGTGGAGATTATCAAGAGAGCCCCGTTTATCGGTCCAACATGACAGTTGAATATGGTTCTCATTAATGGAATATATATGAATAAATTTAATTATAATTAAGTGAATAAAATATATTTTATAAACAAATTTCAGCCATATGAAGGAAAGGAAGGAAATAAAGAAATAAAAATAAAATAATAAAATAGATTATATTCTCTTAAACACTTATTAATACGCGCTATCCATACAATCCAGATTTAATTTATTTACATGTCCATTTTAAACGTCGCGCTGTTATTATACTTGAAAACTCCTTCAGTTCAGCATTGTGAAGCTTTTTAAATGCTCCAGTATTTAGGCCAAATGTTCTTCCCTTAACGTAACCAGTCAAATTTCGAATCCATAAAATACTGCTGGTAGTATAATCGTCTTATATGAACTAATTTCTGAATTTCGAGAGTGTAAGCGGGAACTGAGCAGTTTTCCGACCGAAGTTTGAATTAGGTATAGTTTTAAAACCAATAAATTGCTAAACAATAAAAATTAAGCTGTTATTATGTAATTTAAAAACGGTGAAAGCTATGATATGAATATATAAAAATCGATTTTAAAAAACTGGTATTTGATATTTCCTTGATGTTAAGAGAATTTTTTTTGACTTTTGGTTGTCCGGATATGAGAAAGTTCGGTTCTTTGTGAACTAGGTTTTGGAAAAGCCTATGGTGTTTGTAGAAGCTAGAAATAGTTCAACCAATCAACACAAGAGGCCAGCACCAATCAATCTGTATATTATAATGCCGCACACAGGCTAATTTTGTTTTAATTTTATTTTTTATACATTTAGGTGAGTATAGGAAGTCGAATGTAAAAAAATCTTTAATTCGATTGTTATGACCTCTTGAAGCAGTACAACAGATCTCGATTTAATCTCTAACTCCAATCTGTAACAGACTTCGATATACGATTTCCAATCATTCACAAAAAAAAAAAAAAAAAAAAAAAAAAAGAAATTAAAAAAAAAAGAAAAAATATTTCAGTCCCTCATAAAACCGAAATTATTAATAAAATGTGGATGCAGTATTTGTTAAAAATCCATAAATATGGACTATGTAGTCAGAATTAAAAAAAAAATTTTACAGATAAGTAAATACAACAATAATTAACAACGAAGGCAAGAAATATATGTCTTGGCAGAGGACTACACTGAAAAAAACTATTACTCCTGTCGTGTTTTCTTTCCCCGGCAACTGGACCGTTCCAATTCCGCTTTTTCTGTTATACAACCGTTCCTTACTGTGGCAATTTAGGGATAAGTTTCAGCTTATTTTTTTTTCTCACCCAAATACATTTACGTTATTTGTTTTTCAGTTGTTTAAACCGTTCCACATTTGTTTTAGTTCAGCCTTATCAGTTTTAGTAAAAAACGTGATTTCATAATATTTTAAAAAACTCTTTTCATTATAAAAATAAAAATGGAGATGCCATATAATACAATCGATAATAATACGTGCATTGGCGAGTCAATTAAATTACATTTTAAGAAATTGACTGTGAATGATATAAATTTTATATTATATCCTCAATCACTCAAGGTATCAGTGATAGTGAAGTAAGGAACCTACAAATAGTCCAGTAAAATAAGGGTTTGCCGAAGAAAAAACTATGGAACTTTTATTCTCAACAGGTCATTATGTTTTTTGGAGTGCTGAATCTGAATCTGAAGTTTGCTGCCACAGCAACCATCGGCTTCATACTCAAAATCGCAAAAAAACCCGTTATTTTTGGTTTTTTATCTATAAAACGATAACAAAGCTTTTTTCGAAGAAAGTCTTCAAATATTAATTGTAGCTGGAACTAGTACCTACATAATGAAAAAAGGTAATCCGAATTCGGACCATTTTATGCCAGCCCGCTAATAAAACGTTTTTATTAGAGGGTTGGCATGTACATTTTACGGGGTTTGATTAAAACTTCATTTATAGATTCTATTATTCTATCTAGATTCTATTTATAGTAAATTTAATCAGCTTTAAGATGAAAAAAAGTAATGTTGTATCGGACAAATAGGTTCAGAGTTATAGCCAAAAGAGTACGACAAACGTGTTTTCGCGGAGCTGTGGGACTGACGGCAAGTTGGCCAATTTCTCCAATTTTTCCCAATAACGTAATTTCGCGAAAAATGGTCCGATTTTGGATTTACTTTTTTAATTGTGTAGGTACTAGTTCCAGCTACAATTAATATTTTGAGACTTTCTTCGAAAAAAGCTTCGTTATCGTTAAAAATAACGGGGTTTTTTTTTGGCGTTTTTTTGAGATTTTGAATATAAAACCGATGGTTGCCGTGGTAGGAAACTTCAGATTCGGATTCAGCACCCCAAAAAACATAAAGATCCCTTGAGAATGAAAGTTCCGCAGTTTTTTCTTGAAAACAGCCTTTTGGAACCTTATTATACTGGACTAAAATACGTCAGAATATGCCTGGAATTTGTGAAAAACACTTGCTATGGGATGGTATCTTAAGGGATACCAACTAAGAAAAGGATTAACAGTCAGTTTCTATCAACCCTATCGTAAGCTAAAAGTCAACGAAAAGACAAACTTTTTTAAGTACCTACTGTCCACCGAAAACTGTTATTAGCCACTGTTTGGTTATATTCATGAAACTTTATTGTTTTTGCAAAAAAAAAATATTAAAATTTTCTATTACTTTTTTTTTTCAAATGGGCCAACAGAGGACCACAGACCACCAATTTTAATTCTTTCTCCCTTGTTCCTTTCTTTTCTTCCAGTATGCTTTCATCTGTTCACCATGTTTCCTCTTTCTGTCCTCAGACCATTTTGTACCAGTCCTTTTCACTTTCCTGCCTTGGAATCCCTCCATTTTCAATACTTTTTGTCGAAAGTCTTCTCTATTATTTATTGCTTATATTTTTATATTGTTTTTTGTTTCTAAATCCTTTTTTACTTCATTGACCCAGCTTGTTAATTTCTTACCCCACAGATATCTGAAAATCTTATCTACTATCAGGCATTCGATACAAGTGACCAAAAAACATCAATCTTCTTTTTGTCATTACATCTGATATATTTTCTGCATTTTGATATATTTCAGCATTACTTCGTAACTACCAACCTTCTACTGTGCTTTGTGGGCCTGACATTTTCCTCATGATTCGCCTTTCTAGTATTTCTAATTTATCCAAATTATAGTTTAATGCCAGGCATTCACTTGGATATAGGCATTACTTTTTATTAATTCATTGTTATTTTTATCTAGAAATATTATTTCATTTTAAGGTTCTGAAGGCTGTACATTTTTGTTCTCAAGGGACTTGAGGTCTTAGAATAAATAAAGAACTAAATAAAAGTAAAATAAAAAGAAAGTTGATGGAGATCTAGATCCACATTGTATTCGTAACATTTTTCCAACATTTGTTTGACAAAAAAAAAAAAATTGTTCAACGGTAGATTTTTTATTTTTTATTTAAACCTACACTGATAATCTCCAAGTATACGTTCTGACCACACTTGTGATATTTATTTAAGAGTACTGAAAAACTTTTATTTAAAATATTTAAGAAGTTGAAAATTCCATTGTTTTTGAGTTTCATGTATCGCAAATGTTCCACTTTCACTAAACACAGTAGATGGGAGGATATTAATAAATATATGCAGCTTTGGCAGTTTCAAATAGAGAACACATATCTTCAGGTATAAGACATGCGTCATGAAGTATTAAAAAAACAAAAATTTTAATTTACTTATTTTTTAATAATTTTGGCCAGTATTATGAAATGGTTTATTTATTTCCATGTAATCTTCCATAGATAAGTTTAGATGATTCATTTGTACATGTTTTGGGTGATTTATAAGGTCATTGAAATTATCCTTAACATGGAAGCTTTTTCATCAAGAAAAGTAGTTTTTAAGAAAAAAAAAATTGCTAAGATGAAGAAATTGTGATGATATAACAGGATTATGGCGAGGAGTACAAAGAGAAGGTAGATCCAGGCCACCGGTCATCGGTTCAAGGACGGGTTATCCACGACGGTCACGATGTGGAAGGAAATGGTGTCAGATTAGAGGATTAGCTAAGGTGACTAGGATTAAGGGAATTGGAACGTGGTCCGTCCAAGAATAATTACTAAACAATCCTAACTTTCGAAATGACTTCAACCAATCTTGGTTAACTAGTGCACTATGGATACTGAAGATAATTAGTATATTAATTACGCTACAAATCATAAATTTTCGTATGCATAACGTTGGGAATAATTTTATATGTTGCAAGTGTTGTGCTTGAGTACTAAAATCCAAGTTTTGTAGCGATGCCACACAGTGAGGCAAATGGCCAAAAAGAAAAAAAAGAAAAATCGATTCATTAGCTGAATCAAAAAACACTCTAAACTTTGAAGCCAAAATAAAAATAAAAAAGGAATTTGAAGAATCGAAATTGCATCCACATAAAAATATTTTCTTTATTTTTTAAAGGAAAAAAATAATCATCATCATCATAAAGGTTTTACAACTCAGTAAGTCCACCTAGTTCCACCATACACCAAGGTTAGCTAAAGCACCTTAACAGCCAGAAGAACAATGGACGGAAATAAGCTCCTTACATAAACGGTAGTTGCAAATTATCAGAACCAACCCGGTTTAAACTTTGTGCCAGGCTTCAGAGGGAGAGAGAAAGGCGGAGACACCTAATTATAATTTAATCTTCCGCGTGTAAGGAATATAATTACTCTCGTTAACTGAATTATATAGCAGATGTAACGCGAATATCAAAGCAGTGGTTCTCTACATAGCCTAAATGGCGTCTAGAGGAAGAACAACAAATTTTTTTAAGCCAGCCATAAAATAATAAATAAGTAAATAACGCAACACCAGACAGCTCAGTTCAGTACAGGGCATTAAGGAACACTGTACACATACACTGACACCTAAGGTCACATAATGTACCTTAGATCACCTTCCCTGAGAAGACTACCAGTTCTTCCGATGAAATCAGAGGTCTCTTTTGCTGTGCTATTCACCCGTAAAAAAAAAGCAAGCTATAGCACAAGAAGGAAGATAAAAAATATGAAGATGTACTATGCGTTAAAAAAAATTTCATTTTGAGGTGATTGTTTCCACAATAGAATGTTTGTTATATTTTAATCGGTTCATGCAACGTAAACATCATATTTTACAAACGATTTGAAAATTTTTAAATCGATCTAAAATAATTGTACCGTAAATGGAAATTTAATTGAAAATCTTTAAAATTTATTATTGTTAAACCTTCCTTGAGTTATGAAGATGGTGTGGTTAAAATTTGGTACAGATTGGTTCAGTAGTTTTCGTGGCTTGAGATCACAAACAAAAAACAGCTTGTTCTTTTATATAATAGTATAGATTAGAAAAATACATAGAATTTTATAATTCTTATTCAAAAAACCCTATATTTGCATGAAATACAAGATGTAATTTTTCTTGAAAGCTAGTGCTAGTGGTATTAATCGTACAGTCTATATTATAATATTATCGACACAATTTATAATAAACATAAATATTCACAAAACTATAATAGTATAGATTAGATACATAGAATTTATTCAAAATCATATTTGCATGAAATACAAGATGTAATGAAAACTAGTGGAAGGTGCAAACCTTGTTAATTGAAAATTTCGTAATTTTAAAATTCATTTGTAATTTTAAAAAAATATTAATTGATTTTATTTAATTCTTTTTTTAGTAATCCTTATACAATTTATATGCTCTAGAGTATATTGAGACGTAAACCCCCAAAAAATAATAAAACGTATAGGTCGAAAATGAAAAAAATCATAGCGTGGAATTTTTGACTGGTATGTATTTGACTGTGTATGTTTGACAGGTTTGAGTAGGTAACAATGTTGCGTAAATAAAAAAATAAATAAATAAATAAAAAAAATAATCGATTGTATAAATCATATTTCTATAAATGCAAATATTAAAGAATAAAAAAAATATATACAGTAAAAAGTACAAATATAGCCACTGTTATATAGGTAAAAGCCAATAAAATCATCGATCAAATAGGTATAGGATAGAGCAGGGTAAGATAGAAGCTATCATAAGAAAATAAAACGGGATGGTTCGAAAACTGTGACACGAGATTTTTATCAGAGGACTTTATTTCAGTTTTATAGGCAATACTGTTTAAAGACTTGTGATTTGTTTGCACGTTTACTATCCAGAATGGTACTATCTATAAAAGTGTGAAAACATTATAGGGGATAATTTTCACTTTGATAAGTCTGAATCGTCTAATAACTGTAGCGTTAATTATTACGGATGATGTTCTACTATACATATATAAATATAAGTATCCAATTGAGTACTATGTCTTCAAAGAAGGTTCACGCAAAATAGTAATTTTTAACCTGGTACCATTGCGCAGATTGGTTGTTTGAAGATTATGAAAAAGCGTAATTTGACACTAATTTTTAATTTTAGTTATGTGTTGGTAATCCAGATAGATAGCAAATATTTAGAAAGAAACTCTTGCGGATAATGGACAGCATTATCAAGGTTTACAATAACATACCCATGAATCATATTTTTACATATACTATCAAAAAGCAAAGGGTCGACATTTTAATTTGGAAATGAGTATTATTCGGCAAATATATTTATTTTTTTTATTTCATCTAGTTGGATTTAAATTTTTAACCATAAATGTATATTGTCGACACTATGCAAAACTAACGAATGTGAAAATCGCATTTTTTTATATCGTTCGTTTACCGTTGTGTTGCACAACCCTACCTTGTAATGCTAATTAGATATATATAAAAAATCGTAAAAATGAAAATAATGATTTGGTCTTCAAACTTCAAATTACCTATAAAATTCGACATTTAACTACAAGGTCTAACCATAATGGTAAACGAACGAAATGAAAAAATGCGTCACATTCATTAGTTTTACATAGTGTTGATAGATATGACGGTGTGGCAAACCTTGTTTCTGCCACTCAACATTGTAGATTTAAATTTTTATTATTGTAAACTTATTATTGCTATATCTTCCAAGTAGAAAATAAAAAATAGGCTTCTGATCTTTGAAAGATCAATTTTGAGGAAGATTTTTGGTCCTGTTAAAGAGGGTGGAATTTGGAGAAGAAGAAGAAATGTCGAACTGGCTGGCCTGTATGGGGATGCAGACTTGGTAAAGTTTATCAAGATAGGACGACTTCGATGGGCCGGGCACGTCGCACGCATGGATGACTCAGCAGGCCAAATGTGAGATGGGAGGATTCAGTGACACTGGATGCACGGACTCTGCTGGGAGTCCGAAACTGGAGAGCTGCTGCAGCTGACAGGATTGACCGGCGAAAGCTTTTGGAGAAGGCCTAGTCTCGGTGACGGGATGTAGAGCCACCGATGTATGTGTATATCTTCCAAGAACTATGAAAATGAATTTGTTGAAATTTGGTACAGACGGGTTGAGTAGATTTACGGAATGGTGCCAACTGCACATCTGTTGATTTGCAAACTTCACTGGAATCCACATGTTGCAACACATATCTATTTAAAGATTCTTTAATAATTTAATTGTATATAAGTAAATTTTATTATCTATTTCAAGCTCTATATAACATCGCACCTTTGTAACCTCTCATGTAAAATGACGCTCATCATCGGTAAATTTTTAAGCTTTTATGTTATCTGCATATAACGGCGATACTTTTTAATAACAAATTAATTGAACATCAGTAGATTGTATATTAAACTATAAAGATGATGTAGTGAACATTTAGTACCGATAGGTTCAGTAGTTTTCGTGTGCTTTTATTAATAGTATGAATACATATGGAATTTAAAGATTTTTGACGGCCAAAGGATACCATGGGTGAGGAAGGTATGGAAGAAAGTGACAAAAATGGAGATAATTTTTTTTTTTTTTTACTATGACGTCTGCCCCCAACAAGATTCGATGTTAGGAATAAGTTATAACTCGTATCATACAGGCCTTACGATTAAGAGGTCATAAAAAAAACACACACAAAAAAAAAAAAAAAAAAAACAAACATTGAAACTACTTCAACTTATATGCCTTTGAAAAAGTTGTGATGATATACAAGTCAGAAATATAAAATTATAAAGAAAATTTATCCTGTCATATAAAAAATAACAAATATGTGATAAGAAGTCAAATGTAAATCCTTGACCTTATTATTGGAAACAGATGCCTGACAGGAGTAACCACAGCTGTGGTAGGAGGATACGATCAGGAGGGAATGAATCTGTCAGGAACTGGCAACCTGCCGGTAAGATAAAGGAGAACCATGAAGGCCTCAGTCAGCAAGATCTGCGATTCACAGATTTGGAGAATACAGATGTTGGCTCAAGAATCAAAGGTTTTTACAAAGAAACATCAAGAGCAATAAACCAGCGTAAGAAAAATTATCATGTGGTAATGGCCATCTTTTTTTCACGCACGGGGGATAGTCGGGAATTGATTGTGAGGCAAGTTGGGAGACTAACGGATTCGAGTGCAGATGGAGTTTACTATGAAAATATCTGGTGTGCTCTAAATCATCAACATATGGAACATTAAGATCTTTATGGATAAGTTTGTTTGTGGCATATGAAGGAACATGAGGATTGAGGATATGAGAAGATTTGGAAGGTTTTGTGGAGCCCCAAATCTCAACTCCGTATGTCCAAATGGATCTAATTATTGTCATGTAAATAGTTCTTTTGTAATTTATTAGGATCATTGAACGCTTCTTTAGTAAATGTTGGAGTGCTAGGGAAGTTCAAACAGTTTTTAGTCTTGTAAGTCTGCTATGTGCTTTTAATTTTTAAATGTAAATTTAAAACAATGATCAGTTGTTAGTCCCAGTCAAAGAGAAATTGAATTTTTTTTTTTATGCAGATGTAAGTTTCAATAAAAAATAATTGGAAAAATAAAAAAAGAGATTTAAGTTTTTGAGTGTTAATTTGTTACTAAAACGTTTCTCCAAGATGCCAAAAGATTTAATCTGCAATCGGCGATTTAGAATCGGAGTATAAATCAGACGAAGGAGCGATCCTCTAGAGTTCCAATTAACCGTGAAGTTGCCAAATGGCGTACGATTGTTTTAACGACGGCCTTTGATTATTGGCCATTGATAGGGGAAGGTTCGGAGCAGTTATTGGAATTAACTCTGTAAGGGGAGATCTCTCATTAGATGATCTGCCCGGCGGCTGCGGGGTAACTTCCCAGCTAAATGATGCCTCCATCTCCCTGGAAATAATTAACACCCACCAGGTATTTTGACAAGGAGCAACTTCTCGTCTCTCCTCTGAATATTGTTGAATTGAGATATCCAATGGTTGTATATTAATACACTAATTCTTGTTGAGTAACTTAATTAACTTAAATTATTTCAAAGTAGATTGATCCGTTTTATGTACTTGCTTAGCCTATTATTATAAGTGTACAGATTTTGTCTATTCACAGCTATATAAAATCTGTCTGTAGAATCATCTTGAGACGAATAAAGTTTAAATCTCTGCTTTGATACATTTTTTCTTAACAGGAAATCAGTGAGGGGCATAAAATTAAAAACCAAGTCATTTCCAAGCTTCGCTCGAATGAAATCAGGGATTTTTAAAATTAGATAAATTAAACAAAACAATTATTATCTCTCACAGAATAAAAATTTTTTTAAAAAGAAATTAGATTAAATATACTTTTATTATATTTAATACCAAAGAATCGTATCAGAACCCGTTTGGTGAAAAAAAAGAAAGAAAAAAGTTTCAGTATTCAGAATCTCGGAAATAAAATGATCTGTCGTTTATTCAATAGTATCGTATAAATTAAGTTCTTCAACTAAAAATGCATATTTCATGCACTCTACAATATGTTTATTGACACGACTACTTTTTCAATCTCTTTTTCGTGTTTTCAGACATACACGTTGTTACCATTTGTTATAGTTTAATCGAGTCGATAGTTTGCACAAATCGTGCAGTTTGTAATAGTGTGGCTTGGATAAGATCTAGATCTCTGGCAATGAATGCAGTGTCGTCTGCGTATGTGGCTGTCAGGATGCGAGGACTGTTTTTTTTTTACTCTTTTATTAATTGAAAGTTACAACTGTAATAAAAACACATTTAGTAAATATGCTGTATACAATACAAATAATGGCGTGATGAGAACTTGTAGAGGAACTACCCATTGGTAGTACTCTAATGAAAAGAAGATCACGAGGCCTTCTTCTTTTCAGGCACATCAGAGGATGACCAGGAATGGAATAGGAAGCAGTTGTGCAACAAGTGGATTTGGATGAGATGTGAGTTTATTATGAAAGGAGAGGTATCTGGTTCGTGCCAAGTCTGCAACATATGGATTAATTCATTTGTGACAAAGTAAGGAGCATTAAGGATTTTTCGAAGGATTTTGGATTGGAGTGATTGGATGCGGGAAGAATTCGATGGTTTAGAGGATCCCCACAGTTCTATACCGTAAGTCCAAATAGGTCTGATAATCGTCATATAGATGAGTTTCATTTGGTGAGTCGGGAGATTTGAACGTTTGTCTAGTAAGTGTAGTAGCAGTCGAAATCGACGTGCAGCTTCTTGTCTTTTCAATCTTGTGTGAGGGTTCCAGGTAAGTCTCTTGTCCAGATAAAATCCCAGGTATCGTATTTCTTCCACATTATTTAGCGGTACACCATTAAGGGATACAGGAGGACAGGATGAGGTAGGTTTTCGACGGAGAGTAAAGGTTATTTGCTGGGATTTGCTAGGATTTGTCTTAACTCTCCAGTTATGACACCATTCTTCAATGGAAGTGATATGTGACTGGAGTGTCTGGGGCGAGGACTGTTAGCCATGTAATGCGGTGTAGATGACGTACAGTAATATACAGGAATACAGATAATACAAAATTAATTTAATTATTTTTAATTAATTTAACTAGAATTCTTTAACTAACGAATAAATAATTTACTTACTTCGAATCAAGTGAATTTTTATAAAATTACAGTATTATCCTCACAAACATTTCTTACTTTGTTCATTATCCCTTTTTCCATATTATGCTTTTCATCTTCTATCATCCTTCAGCCCTCACAGCTGTCCTGGATTTGAATGGTGGTAGATAGGAGACAATAGGACACTACCTTGCGAAGGGAAATGGCTTGAATGAAGATAAAACTCTTCAAAAGAAATTACACGACAGTCATACAAAGATAGCGTTTTTGAAAGGAAATGAAGCGAAGTATATTCAACTATCTTTACAACGCCTTAAGTTTGTTTCGTATGTTAAGGGAGGCTGATATTTAACAGGAGACAAATAACAGAGTTTATATTACAAATAAAATTTGTGTTATTATATATATTTCTAATAAATTTTGTAAGTAAACTGACACGTTTTGCAGTTTTATAGTCAATATTTATTTATGGATTTATGGACTTTTATGGATTTTACGTTAAAGATAAAATCCTAGCTATAGCACATGTATGAAGCGGGGTAAATTATCATAAGATTTCTGTCCTTGTTTTCTGATAATACTAATGTCATTTTAAATCCACACTTTAAATCTCAAAAAAATCTATTTCCTCTTGACTTTAAAAACAATAGATCATGAATTTTTTTGTCATTAATCTACTGCTTTCCCCAATTTACCTTTTAGGATTAAACGGATCAAATTACTTATTATTCAAAATTACTTATTAAACAAAATTGACAGAAAAAAAGGGTAAAAAAAGGTAAAGGAAAAAATTCAAGCAATAAAGCTCTTAGACAGTAGGTCCTGGCGACAAATGGTTAACGGTCGGGTTAAGAGAAGGCACCAAACTGGCCTCACCCCATTCCCTCTTATCTAATGTGTAAAACCGTTACAAAACTTAAAAACATTAATTTTTACATGGATTTGGTGTTTTATATATTTTTATTTGTTGTATCTATTGGAGTGATAGAATTTCGGTATGCATACTTTGAGAATGGATTCTTTGTCATCCATAATACTTATTGCCCAAAAGTGTAACAGATTTTATAATGTAAATAAGTGAAACAGAAGTTAACAAAATGAGTTTCATAAAGGATTAAGTATTTTATCAATTCATGTTTTCTTATTTCCTCTTATCTAATGTGTAAAAGTGTTACAAAACTTAAGAACATTAATTTGTATATGGATTTGGTGTTTTATATATTTTTATTTGTTGTATCAATTTAAGTGATAAAATTTCAGTATGCATATTTTGTGAATGCATTCTTTGTCATCCATAATATGTATTGCCCTAACGTGAGACAGATTGTATAATTATTTCAATAAAACATATCAATCTAAAAATAAATGTGATAAAGTATATCATAGGTTATATATTTTCTTATTTCCACTTCCCTTGAGAAAATATAGCAGAAATTAACATCATAACTTTCAATAAGGATTCTGTCTTATATCTCTTATAACATGGAGAATGGACAATGTGAAAATAATTACAGATTAAGAGGTAAATGACATTATATAATTGTAAAACTATTGGTGTAATGTTATAGATTAATGTATTTTTAAACATTTTTAGAAGCCTGATGATGGAGCATTGTCTCCGAAACATGTAGCTGCAAATGTTAAATAAATAGGAGTTATGTGAAATAAATACTTAAGGATTCTGTCTTTTAAATATTTATAATTTGTTATTTACACTTCCCTCACATCACAAAGTTTATCAGGAATTAACATTACTGGTGGTTTAGCATTATATTAATTTTCATTTAATATAAAATTAATTCAAAAATGATTTAGTGTCTTATATTTTGACATTTTCTTATTTCTCATTTTAATATCATAAGGTAAACAGAAGTTAATATTACTTTGAACAGGGATTTAAAGTTTCTCCGTAAATAAATGAGAATAACCTTTCCCCTCGAAAAGTAGCAACTAAAACACCGAAATAAATCGGAAGAAGGGAAGAATCGATAAAAGGTATTCTCGGCGGGCGTAGGAGCTGCCTCCTCTTAACCCGACCGTTACCGACAAATGTTATATAACAAAAAATATTTTCCATTTAATTTTTTATAAGTTAGTACCAAGCAAATTTTCGATATGGGCAATACCAACAAAGCCCCAACACCTAATAAATGTAGGCAACACGTGACTTTTTTTTCATTCAAACCAATATAGCTCTTAAACGGTAGGTCCTGGTGACAATTGTTATATAACAAAAATTATTTACCAACTAATTTCTAATAAGGAAACTGTCGTCACAATGTATATTTGGTATATTTTTTAAGTATGAAAAAAAAATTCGAGAGTGAAACAAACGTTACAAAAATAATCTGTTTACATTTTTTATGTATAAGTCAATAGTTTTTTTATTTAACTTTTGTGTACACGGGAATTGCAACTGCAGTAAAGGTCAATTTTGTCCCTGTTTGTGACTATCTCAGTTTTATAGTAGGGGATATTTTACGAGCGCAATTAAAACAGTTCCATTTACAACACTCAAGCTTATAAAAAAAAACAAAATAAATAAATTTTTAATTTTAAAAACTTCAGAAACATTGATATTTACGATATTTTTTGAGTAAAAATAATAAATAATAACGAGAATGGTTAATATACTATTAATAAACTATTAATATTTAAGAAAATTCCACTCAAAAGATTAATAGGTATAATTTCAATTTTATAGAAAGGTAATATCTTAATATTTGATAGGAAAAGAAATAGTAATTTTTTTTTTAATTAAAAAAGAACAACACATATCGTACTTAAAATATCGTAAAATCTTCGTAGTATCATGTGATATTCTAGGTGATGTAATTCATTCCACTAGTTGTCAGTTTAAGTTGACACATCCAATCATATTATCCCAGACCACCAGTTTAGTTTCCGAACGTCACACACCACTATCCAGCAATGCCATCGTGTGGTGGACGTTGTCTCCTCTGAATTGGAGCCTTTCTCGACGTAGAACAAGCTTTTGACCGATTCTGGCACCAGGGACTGCTTTACAAACTCCGTAAATTTCTTCCTCCTACATACTTCCTTATTATCCGCTCCTATCTCAGTGACAGACAGTTCAAAGTTAACCATAACTATTCCTATTCTTCCCTCTTTGTCCAAACTGCCGCTGTTCTTCAAGGTAGTATTCTAGATCCCATCCTCTACACGGTGTATACAGCAGATATCCCGATCCATCCTTGCACCGTCCCTACCACGTATGCTGATGACACATGTGTGTTATCAGTAAATAATGATCCCTTCAAAGTCTCACAAACACTCTAATTTCATCTCATCAACCTTTAAGAATGGTGTCAAAATTGGAGAATTAAAATAAATCCAAGCAAATCCCATCAAATAACCTTTACCCTTCGCCGTAAACCTACGACTTCCTGTCCAACTGTATCCTTTCATAATATCCCACTGATCCCTGTTGAACAGATCCGCTATCTAGGACTCCAACTAGACAAACGTCTGACTTGGAATCCACATACAAGACTAAAACGACAGAAAACCGCTCGTCGTTTTAGAAACCTTCCGATTTACTACAAAAGACTCATTTACATGACAGTTATCAAACCTATTTGGACATATGGAGTTGAGCTTTGGGGCTCAACTAAACCTTCTAATTCTTCCCGTATTCAATCCTTACAATCCAAAATCCTTCGAAAAATCCTTAATGCTCCCTACTTTGTTAAAAACAAACTTATCCATAAAGATCTTAATGTCCCATTTGTTGCTGATTTAGCCCAGACCAGATACCTATCCTTCCATAGTAAGCTCCATAACCACTGAAATCCACTAGTCTCTCAACTTGCTTCCCACTCCATTCCCGATAATCCTCCAAGGCGTCTGAAAAGAAGATGGCCTAGAGACCTTCTAGTGTAGATTTATATTGAAGTGCTACTGATGAGTAGTCCTTTTCAAGTTTAGGCATGTTGTTGTAATCATAATCAACCTATTTACTAGATATATATATTGTACAGTTGTAAATTTCAATAAAATGAGAGAAGAAAAAGAAAGTTGACACGTGTGAATAAAGCAATAATGGTCATAAAAAATCAATTTATTGTAATTTTCAAGAAAGTAAGATTAATACTGACTTTTCAATGATTTATTTGTCTACTTAAAATTTTATTTTACTAGATCAAAAATGTAGAAAAATGCCGCAGACATTACCTTTCTATTCCAAACCGTTGCAGATATACGATAAATCAAAGACTTTTTTGAGGAAACCACGTTTTTTTTCCATAAAAGCTGTAATATAAATAAAATAAATAAATAAAAATAATATTTATTCTGGGACACCTTGTCCCCTAAGAATAAGACAAAAGTACAATAAAAAGGTATCATTGTCAGGCTGCGTACATAACAGGCAGCAACTTATATGGAATGTAAATTATATACATATAAATATATATAGGGTGGAGAATATAATTTTATGTTTGAAAAAATAAAAGTCTTTGGGTTTATATAAGAAAAACAAGATAAGAAAATAAAAAAATTAAAAACAAAATAAAATATAAAATAAAGAAATATTCGAACACTAATATATTACATAATTTCGGAAGATTGATAATTGAGGAGGTATATGAATAAATTATGTTTAAAGGAAGTGAGAGAAGGAGCATTGCGGATCGAAATGGGTGTGGAATTCCAAAATAAAGCTGCACGATTAATAAAGGATTTTTCAAAGGAAGCAGTTCGATGAGAAGGGATATACAAATCTATAGGCTGGGATCTAGTGTTCAAAAGATGAATGGAAGAACGAAGGGCAAGCATGTCGTAAATGTAAGAAGGTTTTTTGGACTTTAAGGATTGGAATAGAAAGGAACAAAGGAAGTATTGTCGCCGAAAACTTGGATAAAGCCACCTCAACTCTGAATACCAGCAAGTGATGTGAGAACGCCTGGGGATCCCAAAAATGAATCTTATGAAGGAGTTCATTAATCTTTTCAGCTTCATTTCAAGCTCGCCAGACAGTCCTCCGTATACTAAGCATCCATAATCGAGGTGGGGAAGGATGAGGGAAGATACTAACAATCGACGGGTTTTACAAGGGAATGATTCACGGAATCTTAGGAGCTGTTTGAGGATGGAGATGGTTTTTCGGGTAATGTGGGAAATATGGTTATTCCAATACAAATGTTGATCGAGTACTACTCCGAGGTTTTTGACAGAGTTTGTGAACTGAATAGGAACGTTATTGTGATATAGAAGTGGATAACAGGAAAGGGAATTAAGGGAGGGTTTAGATCCAATTAGCATTGCCTTAGTTTTTTTGGGGTTTAGTCGTAACTTATTCTCCACTGCCCATTGGCTATAAATGTCCTCTTGAATCTTACGAGTCGCCTCAAAAATCTCACAAGGATGAAACGATAAGTAGATTTGAATGTCATCAGCATATAAATGATATTGGGAATTATTAATAGCGCCTGTCAAATCATTAATATAAACTGAAAAGAGAGTTGGTGAAAGAGAAGATCCCTGAGGACACCTCGCGTTAGAGTCACAGATTTTGAAGGAGGTTGGTTAGGAACAATAACTGTTTGGGAACGGAGAGATAAGAAGGACTGGAACCAGCAAAGAGCACTATTGGAAAGGGAGAGTTTTTGTAATTTAGTGAGAAGAATTTTATGATCTACGGAATCAAAGGCCTTGGAGAAATCGACGAGGATTAGGATCGTAATATCTCCATTTTGTTTAGATATTTTTCAAATGTTAACCACATTTTCGGATTTAGCATTAAATTTCCTATAATAGCAGAGTTATTGTATTCTACAAACTTGAGATTTAATGAACAGCTTTATCTTCACCTTATTTAAGGAAGTAACAATGCCTTATATTACTTCAAGGCTCACCGTTTATCTTTACTTAAAAATAAAATCATTGAAAATTAAATGAATTTTATTTCATTTATTAAAAATTATTAAATATATAGACTAAGTTTTGTATTCTTAGTACCATGTCACCGATTTACTTTTAATTAAACTTATAATTAATTTTCATTATCACTGTCCTTATAATTTTAATATTCAATTTTGTAAACATCAAAACATGTAATTATCTGTAAGTCAAAACGGATTATGAATAAAGACCATAAACGATACGGTAATAATCATTAATTAAAAAAAATTTCAAGTAAATAAATAGTAATCAATGTTTAATAAGCTAAAAAATGAATTTACTGGTGTAACAAAAAATGATCATTAGTAGCAATCAAATAAGAGTTTCAATATTAAAAGACTACTCAGAGGATGATCAGGAATAACTTCTACTCAAGGGTTAACACAAAACACACACACACATATTGTTTTGTAATACACCTATAAGAGAAACTAGCTAAAAATGATACAATATGTCTACCAGTAAATCAGCAAAGTCCTGGAGATTGACTTTAATGTACTAGTTGTTATTGCTAAACAATGGAATACAATTTGATAGTTCTATATAGTTCACTTAGAAACTTCTGTAACGGTTCGGAAACCTGACACCAACCCCTATGCGCATAAACATATGTATACCCTACATGTATACTGAAATTTTATCACTTAAATTGAAACAACAAATAAAAATATGTAAAACACCAAATCCATGTACAAATAAATCTTGTTAAGTTTTGTTATGAGTTTTAAGAAACTCATGTTGTTAACTTCTGTTTCACCGATTTACATTTAAGAAGACTAAATATCAATATAACAGACTGAAAAACACAATGCAAGTTGAAACTGTATAAGTGATTGTATACATGTGAGGTTATAGGAATGAACTATCGATAAATGTAATCTCGGATTGAAGCGTAAGGATCGAACTGGTGGATGTAGCGCGGGTTAAGCCAGTTTGGTGGTGTCAGGCTTCTGAACCGTTACCGAAACTTCAATAAATGAGCAAAAATTGGGGGAAATAAACAAATAGCCGACTGTGATAATTAAACGTTATCATGTAAATATAAATTTATATATATTTTTTTAAAGATTCCACTAATCCCTGTTGAACAGATCAGCTACCTAGGACTCCACTTGGACAAACGTCTTACTTGGAATCCACATACAAGACTAAAACGACAAGAAACTGCCCGTCGTTACATACTACTTCAACATTTACTAGACAAACGTTCAAAGCTCCCAATTAATTACAAAAGACTCATTTACATGACAGTGATTAGACCTATTTGGACGTACGGAGTTGAGCTTTGGGGCTCTACTAAACCATCCAATTCATCTCGTATCCAATCCTTACAATCCAAAATCCTTCGAATAATCCTTAATGCTCCCTAGTTTGTTAAAAACAAACTTATCCATAAAGATCTTATTGTCCCATTTGTTGCTGATTTAGCCCAGACCAGATACCTATCCTTCCATAGTAAGCTCCATAACCACTTAAATCCACTAGTCACAATCTTTGCAATCCAAAATCCTTCGAAAAATCCTCCCCTTACTTGTGACCAATAAACTTATCTTCCAACTTCCTCCTCCTTCCTCCATCCCCCTGATAATCCTCCGAGGCGTCTGAAAAGAAGATGGCCTAGAGACCTTTTAGTGTAGATTTTATTGAAGTGCTACTGATGAGTAGTTCTTCACAAGTTATTTACATGCTATTGTATTCACTGTCAACACATTTACTTGTATATTATTTTGTACAGTTGTAAATATCAATAAATGGAAAAAAAAAATATATATATATATATATATATATATATATATATTTTTTTTTTTTTTTTTTTTTAAAGACTACAAGGGCATAAAATATGGGTTAGATGCCTTCGCTCACATAAAATAAAAAAAAGCCTTAATGATCAGACTTGAAATAATCCTCCCTTATATGTCTCGGTCAACCCCTCGGACGTATAACTTGATTAACATTTTTGGAATTAGGCTACTAAACCCAACAACTATACATTCCCATTTTGACTGTCGCGCTGCTATCACCTCAACTATATTTAACGGATATAGCTCCCGCAGTTCCGTTTTGTTGGGACTTCTAAATTCTTCCGTATACTCTTCTTTTTTTGGGCCAAATATTTTACAATTACAGATTATTTTATTTTGGGAGGCGTGGTAGTTCAGTGGGCAAGGTGCTTGACTACGATGCTCCCGGGATCTAGTTCGAGTTCGACTTAAGTAAGAAAGTTTATATTCTGTCAATTCAGCCGTGGGTCGAATTCGAGGTCGGAAGACCCTCCCGGGGCTCATCTAACCTCAAAAAATAACTTTAAAGTGATGAAATTTTGGGGAACGATTACTGCAATATAGTACTATTCTTACCCACCTAAGAACGATGTAAATTAAACGCCTAATCTCGATACTTTCTATTTTGGTAGTATTATAGCACGTCAATTCTAAACATTTCTTAGATCAAACAATGTTAAGAAACATCCAAATATCCAATTACAAATAGACAAAACACCCCAGCAAAATTGCCTTTGGAACGAACGAAGAAAAATTAGAACGGATGAAAAAAAAAAAAAAACCTTGTCACACAATCTCAGTAAGAACGGGAGTTGGTAATTGACTTTTCCATGTGTGTTTGCAACGGAAATTTTTTTTTTTTTTTTTTTTTCAAATCAATTCTCGGAACAGAGTTAAAATTCGTGGAAAAATCCAGAAAGAGGGGCCATTATTTTATATTTAAATTTTCTACCTACATTCATGTGATAGAGCACTGCTATTGTTATTGTATTCTCAGTATTGTAGATCAAAGAGATTTTAAATTGTTAGTGTGAATTCCTAACAGAGAATGAATACTTTAACGCCCTCTTATTGACTTATGTTTTAGACATCTTATTAATTGACTCTAGTAATAACCAAGGTATATATTATAATATACATGAAACAAATAGATTTAAGAAAAACATACAGGAAGATTGTTTCACCTGAAGATAGCTAAGTATTATTTTAATTAATTCACTAGGTTATAAACCATGTAAATATTGTTCATATATACAAAGTCAGAAATTTTTTCTTTCTTTAATTATTGATATTTACAACTCTATACAGTATGAGGAGGTAACTTTTAAAACTTGTTTTGTCCCAGTAATCCCACTTTTCAGCAATAACAAAAAACGTATATTATGAGATGTAATTACCCTACAGAAACGAAAAATTCTTAATTAAACTTATAGCATCTAAAAAAAACACATTACAACAAGGATCAGAAATATTCTTTACTCATAAAATTAGCATTTTTAATTTTAAATATGGACAAAACACGGTTTGATGAAATAGCAAAGAGACAAAACACTGAAGTGGCTATGTTTTATTTTATAGAAGACACTGTTTGCTCAAAACTACACAAAATAAAAATTATAATTACATAATAGATGGTGTATGTTAATGACACTCATAATTTTTGGGGAATATTTTCGTTTTCTTAACAGTCACTAGTTTTTAAACATGGAGTTCACATCTTTCATTTTTTAAACAGTCACAAGTTTCATCCTCTTCCACAACATTTTCAACACTTGGAGAGACAAAAAGTACAACCTTGTGCCAGTTCGAATGGTTTAAACTAAAAAAAGGCAATGGACAAAACACTCTTTGCTTAAAACCCTGATACTAATTTTGGATGGGACAAAGCTTGTTTTGATGACTAATACTCATTAAATATTGTAGGGTTCTAAAAAACAAATCTAGTAATACCAAAAACTCAAAAAAAAAAAAAAAAAATTTTGTGACAAAACAAGTTTTGAAAGATTACAATGGCATATAAATAACTCGTAAAGGGTTAGTCAACAATAGCACTTCAATAAAAGTTGTACACTAGAAGGTCTCTAATTAAAGAGCTTTGATGAATGATAGGATACGAGAAAAAGGGAAGGTTTACTGGAGCTCCTAAGTTCAAATCCGTACGTCAAAAAAGATAATTAGTGGTAATTCTTTTGTACTTTATTGGAAGCTTTGAACAACTGTCAAGTAAATGTTGCGGTAGTCTATATCAACAAACAGTTTCTTGTAGTTTAAGTTTATTCCAACATGATTTTCAAAATGGAGTCTAGCAAGCGGATCTATAGAAAATAGAAATAGAAAATAGCAACAGGGATTAATAGAAAATTATTTATATTGTAGGACATTAAGTCATAAGTTTACAACGAAGGGTACAATTTTTTTGTTGAGATAATTTGTATTTATTCAAAACTTTTAAAATTCAAACTCTTAAAAAATAATTCAAAAAAATATATAAGCTGATGATGTGTGAAAATTTAAATGTATTTCATAATTGACGATATTTTTATATTACTATAAACGAAGATAACTTACTCTTCCTTAGCTGGGTAGGGAATACATATCGAGGACAGAAGGACTCAGAGGATAGGGAGCTATTAGAAACACGTGTAGGATTTATGTTCAAGGGGAAAGGATATATTTTAGGCCCCTACAGGACCCTTCCTTGACGGATGGAATATATTTACAAAGAAGAATTGTACTAAATAACATCTTTTGTATTGTCTTTATTTCTAAACTTCCATCAACATAAACAACTTTATATATCCTATTTGGATTATAAAAATCTGCACATTTTTCTTCTTATTTTTGACATGGATACACTTTTATGGTGCAACACATTTCTCATCCTTAAAAATAGATTGTTTTTTTAAATCCCCATATATTATATATTTTTTTTTGTAAACTTTCATCCTGAATTAATAGTTTTTGAAAAAGGAAAGTGAGTTTTCCTGAAGGTAAATGTTCAGACTTTGATACGCTCTAGCTCTATTGGTACTGCTTGTATCAATATTTGCCTACAGTTTCCTGATCATAAATTAATTAGAGAATATTTTTCGTTGTATAAAATTTGACACTAAGACCTACCATTTAAGCAGGCTTGATAATATTTGATGATATGATACTGGTTTGAATGAAAAAAGTTACGTTTGAAATCCCTACTTTACCATCAACATTATTTTGTAATAATCATTAATTGATAATTTAATTTAATTCAAGAAATTTTATCCTATTAATTCTAAAATGAAAATTATAAAAGCGGTAGGTTATAAAAGGACATATCCATGAACTATTGTTTTTTTACAATCATGAAGAAATTGTGTTTTTTTTTCTTCTCTCTCTGCAACAAGAAGTTTCCTTCCTGGGTGGATAAGGGTGCCAATGAATTACTCAGAATCCATTCTAACCTACAGCCGGATTTGAACATGAAATATTCGATTTATCAAGTTTACGAGGGTATAGCACTTTTTTGTTAACAGTGTTACTTACTCGACAAATACTTTGATCACTCAATACACGCATTATAAATATCAACAAAACCAACAATGGCGCTACCGTCCATACAGAACCTTAGCCTCTTCACAATTCCCCTCCATTTATTCCGGTCACCAGCAGCTCTCTTCCAGTACCTCACACCAAGGATCTTAAGGTCCGCTCCATCGTCTTCCTTCCAGCGCAATCTAGGCCTTCCTCTATCTCTCTCTCTCTTCTCTCCTTCGGGATGCCCATTCATCATACTTTTTGGCATTCTATGGAAGCTCATTCTATGAACATGGCCTAGCAATCTTAATTGTAGCAACAAAATCTAGAGCTTTGTACATGTCTCTTAACTCCCGGTTGCTTTTAATTCCCATCTTTAGTATGACCATATATCTTCCTCAAAATTTTCTCCTCTAATCTATTTATCAGTGAGCGTTCAGGTTTCACTCCCATGCAAAAAAATATAAATATAAAATATAATACACATAAAAATATAACTTACATAAGATCTATCAGGACCTGAGCCATGGAATTATATGGTTACACAGGTTATTTAAAATTAAAGCTAATAATAATATAATTATATAAAAACATTCGTAAAAATATATAATTACAAAATATGGAGGAGTATGAAACTACTTACAATGTTACTTGGGGATATGCTACCTACTTCTAAATTATAACAATTCGAGTATACAAACTGAACTGGGGAAATTTGGGGGGGATGGTAACGGATAAAGGTTAATGTGGTTATTCAAAATTTTGTGGTATTCCCAAGCACAATTAGATAGAATTTCTACATGAGCACTTGTTTACAAATTGATTATATGACATTGTAATAAATTTATATGACATTGTAATAATTTTCCACACAAAAAAAAAAAAAAAAAAAAAAAAAAAAAAAAAAAAAAAAAAAAAAAAAAAAAAAGGGTACCTGACGTATACAGGGTGTCCCAGACATCCCTGAAGAAAAAAAAATGGCAGTTTTCTCTACTTCGGTTTAGCGTAGAAACAAAAACGATGATATTATCTTTATCAGCATTAAATTTTCTAAAAGATGAAATAGGTCTAGTTATCTAGACCCACTTTTAGGGGGCCTTTTAACGCGCAAAACACAAAACATTTATTAAAACTTAAATTTTTAATAGTTTTTGAAAATTTCTCACTCCTGGAGCACCCTAGAAGCCATCAAATTTCCTAAAAACTGCGGAATTTAGTTAGCGTTTTAGTGTTGTAACTAATGATACAATTGCACTTCACCTTTTTAGTCTAAAAGATATTTTAATGATCAAAAACACGCTGGAGAATAAATACTTGATTGCTTCACGTACCTACTAGAAAAAACTACTTGATTGAATAAAAGTATTAGTTATTTTATCTCTTGTCCATATGCATGACGGGTAAATAGTTGTGAAGGTGGCTAGCCCTCGGTCCCATCTCCTCCCCCAAAAAAAATCTTAGTTATAGGGAGTTAAGGGGGGGGGGGGGGGGTTCCAAATTCTTCCCAATTTTTTTTTTTTACACTATGCCTAGGACACCCTGCATATTGTAAACAGTTGTAAATATCAATGAATAATTAAACAAAAAACAAAACTGGCTTATACTGTTTGAAGATGTTTGCAACTAGATCAATCTCTTAAGGTTGCTTCTCCCAGCTACATAAATTGTATTGAGCTTTAAATTGCTTCTATAGTTATGAATATTTTATCAGGCGTCAGTATTCATAATTATGTCTATCTTTTTTTAATCTTGTGTATTTATTTTTAAAAAAACAACTAAAATAATAATTATCTTAAAGATCAATAAAAAATAATCTCATTTTCTCAGTTTCATCCTGATAGGATCCTTTCAGAAATTGTGGAATGAATTAGTGTACAGCCTGTTGCATACTGTACTACTCGATTCTCCGAGGAGTATGAAAAAATGATGGCGTCGGGAGCTTCTAATATAGGACTTTAATTGGAGTGCTAGCAATGTTTAGTTTTATTAGGTTCGTAATCAAGAGTGTAACAGAGTTTTAAATTTTAATAAACTGATGAAAAAAATGGGTAACGATTAGTTCATGATTTGTGGATTTCTCCACGCTGGATTTTAGGAGAACAACAAGTGGTTTATGTAAGCAGAACTAGATTTATTTCATGTTAATAGTTATTTATTTGACAAGAGTGTAAAGAAGTACTTTTACTCACTCGAGGCAAGGTTTATAGGAGCGAGCGAAGCGAAGCGAGTGCTGTAAATTGCCGAGAGTGAGTAAAATTCTCTATACTCGAGTTAAATATTACATTTTTTTTGCAACCGTTAAAAAAAAAACAAATATGAAAATTTTTTTAATCAACAAAAACAGTGGACAAATTTCTAATTAAAGTTCATTTATTATTCTATTTTTAAAACTAATTAGTTTTGAATTTTAATTAAACAGTTGATTTAATTAAATTTAATATATCTTTAAAATAAATAATAATGAACTTTGTTTTAAGGTATGTATTAAGGTGGCACTGAAATTTTACTTTATACTCTAGAGAATTAAAGTTAAACTTTTACTCACTGGAGAATAAAATGGATCGTTAATCAGCTGTTTTTAATTGAATAATGTTTCCATTATTTAACGGTTGCAGAAAAAGTTATTTTAACTATTTACAGATATAAGGAACAAATATTGTATAAGTATAGATAAATTTCAAAAGGAAAAAAAAAAAGATAAATTTCACCCAAGATTCATACATCATAATTTTATAGGTCAAAAGAAGGGGTGGGTTGAGGAAGTGGGTTCATTATTCCAGTCATAGAAGCCCTTCACGATGCAATACTGGATCAAACGCGCGGAATTCTTTCAAAAAGCTCCTCTTTCAAAATGCCTTCCATATCATCAATCAACTCATCCCCCGTGAATATCAAGTCTGAGGAAATATGTGCCTTCATCCTTCGATCTCTCCCGTCATCTATTATATTTAGCCCTGGAAAACGCCACTCAAACGAAAACTGCAAATGGGCTTTTAATTATCAAACTGAAAGGAGATTTATCATCTAAAGAGATAGAGTTAGCCGTGGGAGAGGAAAATTTAATAATTATATCTTAATATAAATACACGGTATTTGGTCTAATATAAGTCGTTGGTTCTAAACGTGCTTTCAACTTATTATTATTAAACTTCAGTTTCAAAACGTCATAAAAATGGTTGAAAATTTTTTTTTTTTATGCCACTGTTTCAGAAATTGAAGTTAATACAAAATAATGTGTATATCTGTTTCATTTTTTTTTTTTTTTTTTTTTTTTTTTTTTTTTTTTTTTTTTTTCTCCGACTAAATTATAAATACATGCAAAGGAAATTAGGCTATTGGATCTTATATTGCCTTTCGGCATTTTAAGACTTATTTGTAGCTCTGCCATCTCTGGAGGGTCTTAGTCTGCTGGAGGCAATCCGTCTACATGTCGAGTGCGGAGGATGCACTTTGCCGGCGATGGTGGGTCATATCGGGTGAGTCCGTATGGTCTGAACCCCTTCCCTCGGCGAGTACGTACGCTAAGGGGATCGTGCCTTGCCACCTCCCAGGCCTGGGAGGCGGGGCTATATCCCTGAAGAGAGGGTTGGCACAGTAGCTCAGCCCGTCAAAGAATTTGACGTGCCGGCGACTGATAAAGGCCGGGATCGTGGGCATCCTCAGCTCCTCGAGGATCCAGGGTGTTTTTGGCCCTCTGAAGGTTGGTGCCGCGGACGATTCGCCGAAGGACGGTGTTCTGGAACGTCTGGAGGGCGCGTAGTGTAGTTTCGTACATATGATGTAGCAGTGGAGCACCGTGGAGAAGGGCGGGTCTGATGATAGACTTATAAATCTGGAGTTTCAGCCGAAGGGATATCTGGGGTGAGGTAAGGAGGTGATGGAGGCGGTATGTCCGCGCCTGGGCCAGCTTTATCCTGCTTCTAACATGCGTCGAAAAGGTGAGGTGCCTGTCGATACTGACGCCAAGGTATACGATGGAGTTGGAGATGGTCTGCTCGATGCCATCCACTGTAAAGCTCTTCGGCAGTTTTTGATATTTGCCGCGCTTACTGAAGGACATCACTATGGCGTCAGTCTTTCTAGAATTTACCTTAATGCCGCATGTCTTCAGCGCCTCTACGATGGTGGAGGTCGCCCTCTCAGCCATCTTGAGGGCCCGGCCGGGGTTGAGGCTGGACGCATAGACCGCAATGTCGTCAGCGTATGCAGCCACTACCGCCTCAGGGTGCTTTATGGATACGACTGGTGCCGTGAAGATGTTGAACAAGATTGGGCCCAGCACTGACCCCTGAGGTACACCACAGGTGGTGGGGACTGGCGAAGACAGGCTCCCACCGACCCGCACAACGAATGATCTTCCACTGAGGTAGCTTCCGATCAGTCGGCACAGGGCGACGGGAAACCGGAATTCCTCCAGTCTGTGCAGCAGCAAGGGGTGCGAGACGCAATCGAAGGCTTGAGTGCAATCCAGCGAGATGAGCGCCGTGGCCTTGTTCCGATGCATTTGCTCGATGGTGTGAGCCTGGAGTTTGGCCAGATGATGTTCACACGCGACACCTCGCTGGAAGCCTGTTTGCTCTGGTGGAATAACATCTTCACGGCGGCAGTGGTCAAGGATGTGGTAGTGGATCAGCCGCTCGAACACCTTGCTGATGTGGGAGAGTAGGCTGATCGGACGATAATGCTCCGCAACATTCCCGGACCTCTTAGGTTTCAGGAGTGGTACCACCACAGCTTTCTTCCAGGCCACAGGGAAGTAGGCGATCCGGAGGCATGAGTTGAAGATGTTAAGCAGGAAGGCCTTGCCCCTCCTGGGTAACATCACCAGCAGCGTGGTCGGAATACCATCCAGTCCGGATGCCTTCTTCCCTTTGATGCGGATCTGTTTCAGTATACCATATCTATATTTTAAAAGTTCAGATATTTACAAAAATAACGAGACTTAACCTGGTAAACTAAATCTGTATCAGTTGGGAAACAAAAAAAAAAAAATTATAATCTTGTACCACTACAACTCATAAAAGGTCTTCATTCCATTCAATAGACCTGAGATTGGGCGTAGATTGCGCTTTCTGTAATCCAAATTTTTTCACACATGACATGCTCCTTCCTTAAGCTCGCTTAAAACACTCCTTTTCCAATATCTCTTCACATCCCAGTCAGACGCCTGTGAATATGAATAATAATTAACATTTAATTTGATCAAAATGAATAAATCTGATACCGGTGAATCAGTTGGTAAATTTTCTTTTATATAATAATAACAAACCTTTATTTGTCCAACAATTGTACATAATCATTTCATTTATGAAAATTGTTTTTACTTTAATTGTTATTTTTTCTAAACAAAGAAATATTTACTTCACTTACTACATATTAACTTAACAATTCGTATGTGTATGGGTATGTGAGTGAATATGTCTAGTGCATATAAATTTATATCGTGGTAACTGTAAAGATACTCTTCAATTAATGTACATATTGATATAGTTTACTTTCTATATTTATCTTTTCTTAATTTTTCATGGTTATTTTTTATTTTATTTAATTTCGCCTTCTTATGTTATTACGTTTACTGAAGTTGTTTATACACCCATTTATAATTTACATGCCTCATGCTCTTAACATACTAATAGCGCTCTATGTAACTATGCAAACCAGACCATTGTATTACATTGTGATACAACTTTGTTTTTCTTAGGGGACAAAACGTACCAAAATAAAGATTATTTTTTCATTCAAATTTATCATCAATCTGTCTAAAGTTACGTAAATTTTAACTTTTATAGGTAAAACAAACATACTAAAGTCCTTCACATTAGTCAAGCGTATATCTTGGAAACGGTACTGACTATGAAAAAAATAATTTTTAGAGAAAAAAACAAAACCGACTTCAAGATTAAACCTACTTACACGAACTTAACTAAAAAATAAAAAATAATATTTTAATTGCTTTAAAACTAAAACCGCTAACTGAAAATCAATGAAATTATCAATACTTATATACCTATTCACAATTTATGATCAGTTATACAGGAATCGGTGCCAGCCAAGAATGGCAGTTTGATCCTTCCTCTGCAATCCACTTTCGAATGGCCCGAGACAGCTGTGTGGCGGTGATGAAACAGTGGGAGGATCTTTACAATTACCATTTCTTTTGAAATTCTGTTAGTTTTGGTTGGCACCGTCTCCAAAAATAACTGATCATAAATTGTGAATAGGTATATAAGTATCGATAATTTCATTGATTTTCATTTAACGGGTTTTGTTTTGAAGCAATTAAAATATTATTTTTTTTTTTTTTAGTTAAGTTCGTGTAAGTAGGTTTAATCTTGAAGTCGGTTTTGTTTTTTTCTCTAAAAATTATTTTTACTTTTCACTTTTTAGTGGTGAGTGTATTTTTGTTTATATAGTCCATTCTCGATCTTCAAGCTACCCTGAAAAATAGTTCGAGTTACTGAACAAAGACTTATCGAGGTTATCATTCCACTTACCTTCATGTAATTGGGAAAATTAAACACAAAATGGGAGTTGAAATCATTACGTATATTTTTCATTAATGGGTATGTGTATGTTGTTTGTACATACATTTAAAATCATTGATAAAGAAAATTAAATACCTGGTACCAATTTATCATATACCTTTCTGAATTGAGCTTTTTTCTGAGGGTGCCTAAAAGTAGACACCGCCTTCCACCAGTGGCGATATTTTTTTATTCTTTAGGACGGAGATTTAGTTACTTAGAGATTTTAAATAATCATAATCATAAATATGTTTAAAATGTAAGGTTATAAAACAGTGATTTTTTAAACTGTTTATTTTTCTTAAAAAGTGCTGCGTTGATTTCAAAATAATTTTAATGGGACCACCTCTGAAGTATGCCCTACCGATCTAAAAAAGAATCATCAAAATTGATTCAGAATTGACGGGGTAATCGCGTAACATACACACAAAAAAAAAAAAAAAAAAAAAAAAAATACAGACGAGTTGAGAACCTCCTCTTTTTTGAAGTCGGTTGAAAATATATATATAATAAAAGTTGTAGAGAATCTAATTAGCATTATTTAGTAAACTGTCATGTTTTGCATATGACGAGCCGTTTTTGAGATATGAGGGCAAAACCAAAAAAAGAGACCTTTCCCAGGCCCGAAAACTCCAGGACTTTATGTATGTTTACTTTCTAACTACCCTGAACATGTTTTCAAAGAAAAACCTTGGATTAGAGAAAGCGCACTCCATAATCCTTTATTGACTGGACTACTTGGCTTCAGCACTTAGGTGAGGATGTACTGATACCGAGCAAATGGTCATGAATGGATTCGGCCGAAATTGCGCTCTACCGCCAGGTTTTTTCCCCTGATTTCGGGACCTTAATCCAGAAAATACAGTTTAGGCAATAGCAGATGAAAGATGGTATATAAAGTTGTTTTATATAATAATAACCTAACACTAAATAAGATAACCACCAGTGTTGAACCGTCCGGACGCGACCGTCCGTACACTACGCTTTTTATTTATTTTTTTATGAAATCCAAAGATAACTAGTTGGCTAGAATAGAATAGTTTAGTAACTTATAGGATAACCTTTCCTCCTTGCTCTAGTTCTAATAGATGGCGATGCTTAACCACAATAAATAAATAAAAAAGGCTACTTTGATTAAAACTATACAAATCATAAACCGATTTTGTTGAATGCCATTTTATTAAATTACAATTTTTTTAAAAATTATGAATACAAAATGAGCAAACCTTATAACTTAAATAAAAGAAATCCATTAATAAATCTCTCACGGGTAAAAAATTTCTGGTTGACCTATTGCACACGTCTTGTTAAGTGCAGCAGCGCCAACGACCAGTTTTTCCAGTGATACCGTCTGCATGGCTAATTTTAACGATCTGTGGAATGAAGGCTCTGATCCCAGCGGCTTGTGAAGCAATTTACTTGAGAAAATTGCTTGTTCTTAATAGCTGAAATTAAGGGATTACTTAGAGTAAGTCCCCTGAAATACTTTTCACCAAGGAGAGCTCTTTATTACGGAAGTTTATGGTCCTCATCTGTTAAAAGAAAAAGAATATCAAGACGCAGTTATCTTGAAAATAGATGTTTCTAGAAGACTGAAACGGAAATAACTCTTTCAAACACACAGCGCACTTATAAAACATTTAAATATATATTAATAATGTATTTATTTCCTAACTAACAATTGCAAAAAATTTATCAGCAGAGAAATGGTCAGGGATTCAGTCAAGTATATTTAAGAAATCCCAGTTTTAAAATAAAAAAAATCTTTTTATTTAGAGTGCCAACGTTTCGACTTGCCTTGCAGGTCTTCTTCAGGCTAAAATTACAAAAATCGAATGTGACCAAAATTATACAAAAAGAATGATACAAAATAAATTAATTAATCAATGAATTAATAGTTGTTTACATAATTAGAAGAATATTTGAAGTTAATTACATAATTTAATACGAAATAAAATTGTAGCATTATATTAGTTTACACAATTTAAAATTTGTATAATTCAATCGAAATTATTTTATTACATACTGAATCTTTCTACTAAACCTTGCTACTATTTCGTATTCAATTATGTAATTAACTTCAAATATACTTCTAATTATGTAAACAACTGTTAATTCTTTGGTAAACTAATTTACTTTGTATTATTCTTTCAGTATCTTCTTGGTCACATCCATTTTTTGTTATTTTAGCTCCGAAGAAGACCTGCAAGACAGGTTGAAACGTCGGCACTCCATATGTAAAGTTTTTGTATTTAAAGACTTGGGTGTTTTAATTATAACTGACTGCATCCCTGATCATTTCTCTACTATTACATCATACAGTCAACCATAGAATTTTCATCGAACTGAAAATTTCATGTACCTTCAGTGATCAATTTCCAGAACATTAAATAAGTTTAACTTTAATTATGAAGTTACAAGTACTATTATATAAAAGGACAAGCCATTTTTCATTTGTGATCACTAACCACGAAAACTACTGACCTAATGTGTATAAAATTATAATCACATTAATTAAACAATAACAAATCTTTAATTATTTTATAAACAAAATCAACATCAATATATTAATAAATGAAAAAAAAACTAACATTAAAAACAGTTATTAAAACTATCTATTAAATGCATTAATTACAATAAAAAAATAAAAAAATAAACTAAGCAAAATGAACATTTGAAACGATTTCATTATTCATCATTTTCGTCATCTTCATCATCATCGTCATATCCATTTTCGTGTCCGTCTGATTCCGGTCTTCATATCCTTTTCAAATACCGATGATTTTAAAAATTATTGGCTGTATAATTTAATAATATAATATAATAAACCCTTAGAGTACAAAAACCCACCTCTTATTCTTAGAATAAAATAAGGAAAAGGTGTTACAAATTTGTATTGGGTCAAGAAAATAATAATTATAAAAAGAATCCCTGCTGTAAGCCATCTTGTCAAGGAATTTATTAATGTTTCTGGAATTTTGGGTACAATACCCAACTGAAGAAGGTTTAAGTGAAAAAAACAACAACACAATGTCTATTAACATTTGTAAAAATATAAATGTTTATATTTTAAACTTTTTTCTTTTTTTTTTTTTTTCCATTTATTGATATTTACAACTGTACAGAATAATATACAACAAGTAAATGTGTTGACAGTGAATACAATGGCATGTAAATAACTTGTGAAGAACTACTCACTAGTAGCACTTCAATAAAATCTACACTAAAAGGTCTCTAGGACATCTTCTTTTTAGACGCCTCGAAGGATTATCAGGGATGGAGGAGGAAGCAAGTTGGGAGACTAGTGGATTGGAGTGGTTATAGAGCTTACTATGGAAGGATAGGTATCTGGTTTGAGCTAACTCAGCAACATGTGGAACATTAAGGTCTTTGTGGATAAGCTTATAGGTGACAAAGTAAGGGGCATTTAGGATTTTTCGAAGGATTTTGGATTGTAAGGATTGGATACGAGATGAATTGGATGGTTTAGTAGAGCCCCAAAGCTCAACTCCGTACGTCCTAATAGGTCTAATAACAGTCATGTAAATAAGTCTTTTGTAATGAATGTGGAGGTTTGATCGTTTGTCTAGTAAATGTTGAAGTAGTCTGTAACGACGAGCAGTTTCTTGTCGTTTTAGTCTTGTATGTGGATTCCAAGTAAGACGTTTGTCCAAGTGGAATCCTAGGTAGCGGATCTGTTCGACAGGGATTAGTGGAATATCATTGAAGGATACTGTTGGACAGGAAGTCGTAGATTTACGACGAATGGTAAAGGTTATTTGGTGAGATTTGTTTGGGTTTATTTTGATTCTCCATTTTTGACACCATTCTTGAATGTTTAGGATATGGGATTGGAGTGTTTGGGAGGCAATGAAGGGATCACTATTTACTGATAATACACATATGTTATCAGCATAAGTGGTGAGGACAGTGGTAGGATGGGTTGGGATGCCAGCTGTCTTTTTTTTTATTTAATGTTTAAAAAACACTTTTTTTTCAAATTTTGTTTGGTGTATTTACTATTTTATTTTTAAAAAATACCATAAACAGTAAGTAAGGTATTATATACCCAAAGAAATAAAATATAACCAGAAGTATCGTTAAAAAGTGTAATTTATAAACCTAACTTTTGATGTGTGGTCCACTTCAATTTGTGAGCAGTTTATGTACACTAACTGACTTATGTTTGCATAGATGTTTCAGCAAGCTACTTATGCATTTAAGCATTGGCCGTAGTTAAATTGTATTGTGCTAAATTAATAGCAAACTAACTCACTTTAAAACTATTCATAATGAAATATACTCTAAACTCCATTTTTAAGGAGGTATAGAGCAAAACCGTAAAATAATCACAATTTGCTCTACTTTTTGAGAGAATTTCGAAAACATTTTAAAGCTTGTATCTCAGTCCCCATTTAAGTTACCAAGCTTATTATCTGCTCAAATTGGACAAAATTGAGTTTAATTTAATTGTAATTATAAAAAGCTTTCCTTTGAAACGAACAGAGCAGCAGATATTTGGTTAAACGTAGAAATGGTCGAATGTTTTGATGCTTTTACGGAAACTATAAGCGGGCGGCTGCGCTTAACGGTATAAAGCTTTGATTTTAAAATAACCAAATATTAACAGTTAATTAACCAAAACTACCTTATTTTTTGCACTATTAGGGATTCATCGAATCCCTCCTCCCTCCCAAACCGGGATTTCACGGATAAGTGAGGTTCTACTGTACATATATTTCTGTTTTCCTTCAAGCGCTCAATACTCAAAGATTATTTTCTAGCTATGGCTCTCCCATTGTTTCCGCCCATTGTATACAGTAACAGTTTTCTATTCAATAAAACAGGATCCTGGTGTAGCTTTTACAGTACTGATAAACCGTTAAGTAACAAGACGATGCTGCGAAATAGCCGACTCGGAAGGGATACCGCTGACCAAGAAGATGAAAGGAGATGGGACGATGACCGTTAGTAACGGGAGCTAACCACAGTAAAGCACATTATCTCATATCCCGGCTCGGGCAGGCCATCCCCGCGTCCCTAGGGATACTCTTTAGGATTATGTTGTCTTCCCGGCTCATCCATCACTCGAGGAAAATCTTCCATGGCTATATTCTTCATACTAGGAATATTATATAAATTTAATCAAATATAAAGTTTTAGGGTAATGGAATATTTTTATTACAATAAAAAAAAAAAGTAAACTAAGAATGAATTACTGAAGGAAAACCCATAAATTATTTTTTATCTCCCTCTAATCTAAAAAGTTTCTCTTAACACTCAACTTAAAACAGTGAACTAAAAAATAATCCTTATTCACGGAAGCACTTTAATAGAATAAATCTATACTATTATATAAAAGGACAAGCCATTTTTCTTTTGTGTTCACTAACCGCGAAAACTACGGAACCAATCTGTACCAAATTTTAACCGCATCATCTTCATAGTTCAAGAAAGGTCTAGCAATAATAAAATATAAAGATTTTCAATTATATTGCCATAAAAAAGAGATAACTATGCGAGTGAAGTTTGATAATCGACCGATATGTGGCGAGAACCATTCGAGATAGGTTACAAAGATACTGTGTTATATAGAGCTAGAAATTTATAAAAAATTTACTTATTTTAATTTCAATTGTTATTTTTAAAAAAAAAGCTATCAATATGTGGAGCGATAGCGGATCCCAGTGTAGTTTAAAAATCGACAGAGTTTGCAATGGTAAAACTATGAAACTCAACTGTACCAAATTTTCTTCAACTACAAGATCTTCATAGTTCTAGGAAGGTTCATAATAATAAATTTTACTATAAATATTATTAAAATGTAAATTAAAATGTATGTTATTTTGAGTACCAGAAACGAGGTTTGCGAAACTGTCATTGTCTTTTATGGTTAGAAATTAAAATGCAACCTGATGGATCGATAAAATTATTTCTGCCAAATTGTACGTCTAATTATGCTTTTAAGTACTCTTCAAACATATAATCAATGTAATTTTAACCAGGTTAAAAACTACTGCCATGCGTAAAAATATCATGGAAGAAATAATGCTGAATTCCATGCTTCAATACAAGATTTTTATCGATGAACAAATAATAATAAATTATTAGTTAAAATAATCTAAGTTCTTTATTTATGAGAGCAACGGGGTATGCTAGTAATTACAATGCTAGTAACTCCTTTAAAATTGTTTCTGTTATAGTAAGCTTTTACTGAGAAGATATTACACTCTGCCTTAATGAAGGGCAATGATTAGGGATGGGTATCCATACAAGATTTATCAAGAATATGGATATTTTTCTTTGACAGTCCGATATTTTTATATCGATATCGTTTCTTTCAAATATTTGTCGTGCAAAAACGACAAAATAAGACCATGTCAATAATTGCAATAAACTTCTTTTTAAAGTTCAGTGCTTTAAACAAATTCAGAAATATATATTTTTTTATCAGTTTCCACGTGATGTTATATGTTTCATTAAATAAAATCTGACATTTTAAAACACTTTGCCACGTATGTAATATATGATTAAATGTTTGTGTTGTCTGAGAGGTTAAAACGTTTAAAATATAATTTGGTTGGTCCATGCGCTGTCAGAAATTCTGTCAGTTTGTAATGTAAGAAGTACACTTACGTTTGTTGTAACGTTTAGATAAACTTGGGTACTGGTCGCCCTTTGATTGTCTGTTCCATTATCTAATTGTGTCGTTTCTTAAAGTTTTCTTGATACATGAAATATGCTTTAACGTGTATTCTACCTGTAATGATTGGTTTGATGATGCGGATTTAGCTATTTCCTCAGCCCGTTCATTTCCATGTCCCTTTATCCATTTTTACTTGAGATTTTTTTATAGATGAAAATTCAGTCCAAGTTTGTTCATGAGTGGGTCATTTATTTATTATATTTATTTATTTTTTATTTTTGTAGAGTCTGTCAATATTTTGTTTAAGAAAAAAAATGTATGTATATATCATAATTATTTATTATAATAAAATATTTAGAATGCCATTTTGAAAATTTGTCTAGCATAGAAGAACAGAAGGTATATTAAGGCCATTATATAAGATTTTGCAGGAGACACAATAAGGGGCGTAGATTAATGGTTCTCAGGAATTTGGATAAGTATGATGCTCGAATATTAAGCCGTCTCACGAAGTTCAAGTCCATCAGTACAGGTAGGCTATAGGATACTCTAGTAAATTTAATTATTGTTATGCATTGAAAGTTGAGAAGTCATTCATGTAGTATAGATGATTGAATCATCCGGTATGTTTTTGGTTTTTAAATTCAGCATGCGGATTCCCTATGAGCCTTTTTTCGATATCACAAACTGAAAACTGAATTGTAGACCACTCATTTCCATCGAATTGAGCTTAGCAAGTTGGTAAAAAAATACCCCCTAAAAAGACTTAAGAATCTAAACTATGAGAACTGTTGAATAAAATATATTCCTAAAACACACAAATCAAGTCTGATAGGAAAGTCTTTTATTCCAAACTTATAACCAAACTTCCTCTGGCTTTAGTATAGATGGATCTATTTTATCTCCTCTCTTCTCTCCTTCTATCAAAGAAAATGATTTATCTATAAATATTTTATGCTAAAGATGTATGATAAGACTCTATTTATTTTATGGATTCAATAAATCATAAAAATGCAAAAGTAGAAGCTAATGTATATTGACATAAGAAGATATAAGAATTTTTGTACAGTAAAAATTACAGAAATCTCGGATAATATCCATATTATTAATAGAAACATAGACTATAATAAAAAATTAAGCTTCTAAAAATAGTATCACTTTTTTAATATATTTATCTTATCATATATTGTCTGTATTATAATTTACATCAGTAAATAAATGCAAATTTTTTTTTAAAATTATCTATCTGATATATTTATTACGTTTTTCTACATTTATAAGTTTTTGAGCAACATGATCAGTGCTAAAAGTTTAAATGCCCTTCCATAACGAAGAATATAGAAAAACAAGACTTCCAGTTCGTTATTCCAAGATTTTTCGGATAACAGGAAAATGTTAAATTTTCTTTAACAAAAAACAAAGTACAAAAATATGTAAGAATACCTAGAATTTATTATAGAGAAAGAACATGGAGTTCCTAGAAGCTTCTTTATGTTTACATGTCGTAATGAAATAATTCAGAATATTCACTATTGAATTTTATTGAAAAAAAAAACAAATAAAAAAAAACCTAGATCCAGACACAGTATTAGACTTTTTTAAAGAATATTGTTGTGAAAACGTATGCATCTCACCGTATGGTTTGTTTAATATATTTTCCTGCTATATTAAACCTATTGTACATTCTGAAATAAAATTTCTTTAAAAACACGATGTATAAAAAATTCTGAGAGCAAATCGATTCCAAGATGCAGCCATTCTCACTACTGAGTATGAACTGAATTTTAGTTAGACATAATTGGGACGAGTTTCGAAAATATGGTTTTTATTTAAAGAATAAAGAAATGGAAAATATGGCGTTGAATTCAATAAAACTTTTTTCATACCGAAGCGAACTTCATAACAAGATGGCACTGACCAAAGAGTTGGATAAGCATGTTATTAAAGGTTATGTATCAAACCTCTTCGCAAGGCATAAAATATCAGGAAACAGACACATCAACCAGAGTTCACTATTCTTACAGAATATAATATATTGTTAATATAATAATTTTAAATTATCGTTAATATGGGATAAATTATATTTGTCAAATTAAAATTATTATATTTGTTATAGATAAAACTTTTCCATTTGAAAACAAAGCATTAAAAACATGCAATATAACCCTGAAATACCCATCTCTAAATAATGATTACTTTTAACTTAATTACATTGATTTAGTTATGTTTTATTTAATTTTTAAAATGTTTTTAATCAATTAATTAAAATTTATTTCGAATATAATTAAATAGCCAATAAAAGGGAAGATCAAATAATTTATTTTTTTTTTTTTTTTTTTTTTAAATTATACGAGTTTCACTAAAGTAACCGATTCGTCGCGTATTTAATCTTTACAATCCAAAATCCTTAAAAAAATCCTCAATGCACATAGTAAACTCGTAACCATTCAAATCCACTAGTATCTCAACTTGTGAGATACCAAGCTAATACCCAAATAATTCTCCGAGGCATCTGAATAATATAGACTAAAAAACAATAAATATGGGGCTTTTATCGTAATAAACTTGACGCAGGTGTTTCATTGGAAATAATCGTTACTTAATCATATTTCAACTTCTACCACCTACATGTTGGTTCTGCGAATTGAAATTTAAAAGGAACCAGCTGAACATTCCAGTAATTTCTAAGAAACCATAATCCAAAATATACAAGAACAAACTAGATTAAATTTATCAATTATAAACAATTGAGAGCCTCGTATTTCTTTAAAGCAGGTTAAGAACATTTATAATAATTTAAACAAATTATTTCTAAATTAATTATTAAGGAAATATTTGTATTTTATTTGACTGAATTGATTAACATAATATTATTTATACAATGATGAAAGTTTTCAATCGATTTCGGTCTTATTTTTCAAAACCTCTTAAATATGAGCATAGGATTTACACAGATTTGGACCATAAACTCACCATACTTGAGACCCGTTTCAAGTGCTTTTAAGAGGTTAACGTACAACCTCATATTTCGACCACAAAAGGACTGAACAGTCCAAAATTTATGAAATCGTTATCTCGCACATATCTCATACTTGGCTCACATACTCGAATTGATCCATTTACTGAACATAATATCATAGAAATTTATGAATTTTATTACAACATAACAGCGAATGGATATATGAATAACTAATATATCCCGACCTATATGTTTATAATATTTTTTTAATATTATAATGCCGATATTATTTAAACATTCTTACCAGGAGGACATCGATATTGAATTTGACACAAATTGTTTATGTAATCCTACATCTAAAAAAATATATACATAAATTTTTGTCCTATAACCTCTAGGAGCTGAGGTAAAAGGATCGTAAGAGTACATTATATATGAGACTCACATCAAATAGAGTTTTTCGACTTGTTTCGAAACGTATGTTATTATCAAAAAGTATTTTGATAATATCACAAAGTTTTGTTTTTATTTTTCAATCACGTTTTTTACACAGATATCTTAAGGTAACGAAATGATTATTCATATGAATAAAAAGATTAGCTCAGATACGCCGAAATCGGACAAATTAGCAAAATGCAGAGCCTCAAAACGGAAAGTATATTCAAGTTTTCAAAATATTCACCCTCATCGAAACTACTAAAAAATAAGTTTATTTTAGCGATAATAACTTAAATAGAAGGAATTGTGTAGAGTCAAATAATGTTTTGTCTGTTATTAATTAATTAATTAATCTACAAGTTTAGTTTACTCGAAATGTACAATTTTACAATTTTTTTGATGAACCTTCGGACCACAAAAAAAAATTTAGTTCTCACATTTTTCACCAGATCAACTCTAAAATAGAAATGCTTTGGGTATGGGACCTTGTGGATACCATTTTTTAAGCTCATATATAAAATGGTCATTAAAATAAAATGTTCAACAATTTATTTTTGTGTTCAACAAGTTATTAGCCCGTTGGACGAATAGAAAAATATGAATGGTTTTTTTTTTTTTAGACAGTTCGGAAGTTCCTTATAAAATACTTAGCAGAGATTCTTTGACCAAGCTGATTCACAAGCTTAAAAAAATACAATTTTTACTTTGTAGTAGAATTATTTGGATACAAACATAATGAAATTTGTTTGAGCTGTGTTCTATTTCTCTTTAGTCTTTGGTCATACATCCTTCGAGCAAAACACAATTTTTTCTGACCTAGCAGTCAAAAAAAATAATTAAAATAATTTTTTTTTTTTTTTTTATGGATTAGTCAATTTTCTTTTAACTGACCAGTATGTTGAATTTATTGTTAATTCTAAAGCATTGAGGAAGTATTCAATAGCCCATTTCTTTTTTTTTTTTCAGTGTTCAGAGTTTTATAACATTGTTGAAAAAAATAATCATGATGATGCATTTCGTAATTTATAATAAGTGAGGATACAGCTACAAATTAAATAGTAAATTAATTAACGAAGATTACAATAAAACCTGATATTATTATTAAAGAAATAAACAATCTCTTTAATAAAAATATCAGGTTTTGGTTTAAACATGAAATTCTGCATTAATTAATTCCGGACAACCCAACGCAATAAAATTAAAAAAAAAAAAAAAAAAAAAAAAAAAAAAAAAAAAAAACTTACTACTAAAGTCAGCACACAAATATTAAAATGTACCAAAAGTAAAAAGTGTTTGTCGAATACAGTAAGGCGGCGTATTAGTTCCACTAAATTACGGTAAAGCATATTACCGCCGGAGTAGGATTTATATAAATGTTGCTATTAGAAAGGGAAAAGAATAAGGAAGTACAAACCACAATTGTGGAAATGATACCAGATTTTACACTAAATTGCACCATGCCTAAATAAATAATAATCCACTGCTATCTGAATCTAGTTGACATAGATTCAGTTGTAACTGTTAACGCAACAGGCCAACTGAACATTAACTCGCTTTTCTTTTACTGAAAAAGATTCCTTTCTGGATGAAAATTGGGAAGGTAATAAGAATAAGTTATAAATATTTTTTTGTATCTATTAGATAAATATTTTTTTAATTGATTTAATGATTTATTATTCTAATTATTAATAACTAATAACAAGTTCCATGGCAGTTAAAATTTTGTTAATCTATTGAGCAAAAGTACTGATTTTTAAGGATAAAATGATAGAATGTATAATGAATAAATATAAGTAAATAAATAATGCATAAATATATGTAAATTTTATATCTAATAAATAAAAATAAATAAATAAATATCTACCTGTGTATTCGATAATCCGCCTATATTCCCACTTGGTCTTGGCTTGTTTTTATCTTTTAAGAAACTTAATAGTGAATAACCAAACCACTTCGAAACGAAAGTTTTACCAGCTCCGGATTTTTTCAATAACTGATAATTTCTGTATTCTCTTTGGTACTGGGTATTGATGTTTTTTATCTTTCTGTCTACTTCCTCTGAAGAAACATTACACAAT